>JAPFRF010000020.1:1200000-1570000 GCA_029282475.1 Phrynocephalus forsythii | reverse complement strand
CAACCAACCCACCATCCATCCATCCATCCATTCAACCATCCAACTATCCAACCATCCAATCTGTAGACAAATTCTACCGAGATCTTGACATCTTCTCTGAACATTTTTTTAAAAAACAAAAGAGATTTTGTCCTAAGGAGGGCTGGATTTATTTTTCCACCGCCGCTGCCACCCCCACCCCCCGGTTTTTTTCTCTCCCACCCCAGAAGTCGAGTATCCTCACAAGAGCCAGCGAGCAGCGTAAACGCAGCCAGTCCATGAAATCCTACCCTTCGAGCGAGCTGCGGAACATGTGCGAGGACCACGTGGCCACCGAGGAGCCTCCGGAGACGGAAGACATGCTGCAGCAGATGCTTGAACGGAGGTGAGAGACCCAGCTGGGCGGGGAGGGCCGGGTTTGAATCTTCCCTTCGCCACCGAATCGGCCGTGACTAACTGTTCCTTGACGATATCTCGCCTGGCTCGGAAAACCCAGTCAGGGCCTCCGAAAGTCTGAAGCATCCAGATGGCCCCGTGTTAGACTGCCACTCATTGTCTTGTTTGCTCTCTCCTAGGTATACCCCTTACCCAAACCTTTACCCGGACCAGTCTCCCAGCGAAGAGTGGACCATGGAGGAGCGCTTCCGGCCCCTGACCTTTCATGGCCTCATCCTGCGCTCCCAGCTGGTCACCTTGCTGGTGCGCGGCGTCTGCTACTCGGAGAACCAGTCGGTGAGTTACAACGGGATGTCTGTGGGTGGTGACATTTCACCGTCGGCAGCATCTGCCTCTCCGTCCGGGTATCACCCAGAGCGGGGACAGGCTGTCCGGTGATTCCTTGCATCAGGCAGTGTCCAGAGTCCAACGATATGGCCTGTATATTCCACGCCTGGTCTGAAGGAGAGGGGCTCCCTCGTTATTCCGCCACATTGATAACATCTCCTTAGGGATGTGGATGTTGGATTAATCGATCCAACAGTTTGCATTCTAACTGGTGCACGCGATGAAACAGCAAGGGCCGTGTGCAGAGACCCCACACCTTGTGGGTCAGAGTCAAACCATGTTTCCTTTTTCCCCTTTGAATTTCTTACATGGCCCAATCAGTCTGGGAAAGGAATCTGGGTTGATCTCCCTGGTTTGGTTTTTTCTCCCCTAACCCCTCACCCAACCAGAGCACCAGCCAGCCACGTCTATCGTATGCGGAGATGGCCGAAGATTATCCCCGCTACCCCGACATCCATGATTTGGATCTGACACTGCTGAATCCCAAGATGATCGTGGTAAGTCTCGGCGTCTGTGTGTCGGAGGGAGTCCTGCTGGCAGCCAGCAAAGGAGGCAGCGAGATGTACCATCGCCCCCAAAACTCTCATTCTTTTGTCAATATATTTTCTTTGCATCCGAATTTCCCCTTGCTGCATCCCGGGTGGCTCATGGCACAGTAAATGGAGCAGGCAAAACGGCTCAAAAATACCTGTTGGCTTCATCGAGAAGCACCTTAATGCAGTCTGAAAATTGCAAGTAATGAGACACACAAAGACACACCCCAGCTGCCCAAATCCCTGAAACCGTGCTTGGGTTGATCTATTTGAAATCTTTATTTCCAACGCAGCTTTGAAAAAAAAAAGACAGTACTGGAAAGCTAAAAACAGAAAGCATGCAAATATTTTAAAAAGAAAAGAAATAAAAGCAAGCATTTGATTACAAGTGGTAAATGAAATCGAAGCTCAAACGCATCTAAAACGGCCGAGCGTAGCTGGTCCCTCAGGTTCCTTTTTGGCGTTTTCCGATAGGACGTCACGCCGTACATGAACCCGTCCCCGTTCACCGTCTCGCCCAACACTCACGTCTCCCAGGTGTTCAACCTCTTCCGGACGATGGGGCTGAGGCATCTGCCGGTGGTCAACGCCGTCGGGGAGGTGAGCCCGCAGGTCCTTTTGGGAGGGGGGGGCTGCCTGCTTTAAAACAGAGCTTGGGAGCAGCAGATTTTGGGTTGGGGTTCTGCCTTGAGCCTTCCGTTTGGCCTCGAGCAGGCGCGTCCAAACGTCGGCCATCTAAGCTTGGAATTCTGGGAGTTGTGGTCCAAAACATCAGGAGGGCCGAAGTTTGGACATGCCTGGCCTAGAGGCTTTTTTTGGGGGGGGGGGAAACCCACCTCACCCGATGACTTGTCTTGGTGTAACCAGCTAGAAATGTCAGCTCAAGCCAGGAAGTGGGTGTGCGTTTCTGTGTGGTTGTTTGCTCCCTCCATTCTGGCTAAGAGAATACTTCTTCTTGGAGGGGGGAACTTCTGTCCAAAACCATACGTGCATTTTGACACGGTTGGAATAGCATGTTATTTTTTTGGGGGGTGGGGGAGCATCATGGATGGATGGTGGGAGCGCTGCCTGGTGTTTGAGGAGCGTGCAAACCATTGGCTGGCTGCCCAGAGTGGCATCTCCGTCTGAAACTGGGATGGGAAGGGACCAGGCCCACGGCTGGTGGTTCTTGTCCCTCCCTCGTCGAGACTGGCCTGCCGAACCTCCACCAGGTGTCACTGACCCTCCACCGCAAGTTGACTCACAAAGCCGGCGTTTGCAGGGTACGGGCAGGCCGGGGCTGCATTATCTCAGACCTTGAGTAGGTGGTGATGGAAGGAGCCAGGCGGTGCCCGGAAGCAGAGCCTGGCCTTCTGCCTCTACGTTTGTGGCCCGAAGGCTGGCTCAGACTGGCTCATCTCCAGGAGGCCCCATCGGGAATCGAACTCCCGACCTTTGGCACCGTAGCCCTAAACCACTGAACTATCCAGCCGTTCTAGGTTGGATGGATTTGGCTGGGGAACCCCATGGCTTCTTCCACTGGCGGGCTTCACTGTAACACCCCCAGTGGGGCGCTGTCGGAAACAAGGCATTGGACTAGACCAGGCATGTCCACACTTCAGCCCTCCAGATGTTTAAGACCGCAACTCTCACAGTCCTTTGTCATTGGCAATCTAAGCTTAGAATTCTGGGAGTTGTGGTCCAAACATCAAGAGGGCCAAAGTTTGGACATGCCTGGACCAGACCTTAGAGAGAGAGAGAGAGAGAGAGAGAGAGGTGCTCTTTCAAGGCAAAATATATATTTTCCTGGCATTCTGTCCTCACCGTGGCTTTCACGGTAAATTCACCTGCAGGAGGTGAGGATGCCTCTCCTCTCGCACCCTTGGCCGTGAGTCAACAAAGGGGTGTGTGTGTGGCAGCTGGGTTGGGGCTCCTTTTAGCACCCACATCCTCCCCAGTTTGGCCTGATCCCTGTTTGTCGGCCCAAAGGGGCGTCCCCGGCTGCATCTTGCAGCAGGGAGTTCCACCGTTCCTGACCCGTCCCGAACTTCCGCCCGCTCTTCACAAGGTGACCTTTCGGCGGGCCATGATTAGAGGAACTGGGAGGGAGTCTTTGGCTTCTCCATCGCCCCTCCCTCTGTCCTTTTTGCTTTCCTTTTGTTCCGCAGATTGTCGGCATCATCACCCGTCACAACCTGACTCATGAGGTTCTGCAAGCCAGGCTCCGGCAGCACTACCAAACCCTCTGACTGCCGCCCTCCCACCTGCCCGCCTTCCTCTCGGCCTCCGTGTACCTCCAGGCTGCTGCTTTGCTCCACCGGGCTGCCTCCCTGCCCTGAAGAACAATGTGAACTTCGGTGTTTTTCTCCTGGACGTTTCCCTGAAAGAAACCTCTTTAAAAACCAGGGGATTTCTACTCTTCCTGGTTGATCTCGGGAGCTTCCCCGTCGGCTCCCCGCTCTGTGATCCGTCCCTTAAAAGCCTTTTTTTGGACCGGCGGATTTCCCCCCACCAACCTGTTGCAGCTCTAATTCCAGATGGAAAAATCAACCGTCTCTTTTCACCCTGGACACCCCACCCCCTTCCCCGCTGAACTTGCCTTAATTTGAATCCTGACTATTTCCGTTTCGAGGACCAGGGACCAGTACCGTCTTTTCTTCCTCTTCCTACGTTCCCAAACGTTTTTTCGGCCACAATTAAGACTGAGAAGAAACAACACTGTCTTTTTTTTCCCCTCTTCAAATTTATTTATTTTTAGGGTCTCTTTTTTTAAAAAACTAAAACTTTGGAACTCCCGAGATTCTTTCTGCGCTCGGCACATATCTGTTTTCTTCCCGTTTCCGTTTTGATGCGCTGCTCCTTAATTTTTGTGTGTTGTCCTTCGGAGGCGGCCCAGTGACACGCTGGAGACACTCCTGGGGAAGCATTTGGACTCTCCTAGAGCATGGAAAGGGTGGTAGAAAGAAATAAGAAGAAGAAGGGAAGGAAGGAAGGGAGGAAGAATGGAAGGAAGGAAAGAAGCGACTGAGAGAGAGAGAGAGAAAATAAGAATAATGGCCAGTATTTTGTACGTTGAGGAGAAGATGGACAAAAGAGTGAAGTTGTCAAAATGTTCTGTGGACATCTCTCTCTCATGCCAATTTGAAATACGGATTGGGAACAACCTCCTGCCACCCATTGCTAAACTGTTTTTCCCCCCAAATCCTGCGATTTCTCCCAACCAGCCTCTTCCCAGTGGTGTTGTGTTAAAAAACCCATCTTTCCCCAGAAGCGTGGGAGTCGTCGTCGGCACTCGAGCTGTGCTTTTCTCCATCCTGTTCTACCTTTTTTCCAAACTTGCTGTCCACCCAAGCCCCCCCCGTCTGTATTTTCCTTTTGCCTTCTTAAAATTCCTCTCCCCCACCCTCCAAAATCTGAATTTCGACTCCCGCTGCCCTCCGTCCAGGGGAGTGCTGCCGTTTGATCCGTCTCTAGACGCCGGGCTCCGAATGGTCATCGGAAGACCTTAACTTGCCCATTTTGCCTGGGGGGGTGGAGAAAGAGAGAGGTCATTAAAAAGACATCACTAAGAAACCCGGGCAGGACCGGAATAATTCTGAACCAGAGCAGGAGGGAAGGAAGGGCTGCATCACCCCAGCAGAGCCGTCTCCGCCCGCAGCTGAGAGATTTCCCATAATAATCACCCAGGGGGGGGGAGGCAGGTAGGCCAACGGCCAGAACCAGCCGCGACTGGCCTGGAGTTGTGAACGAGACCCATCCCGGCCGAGCCTGGTGCAATTCCGGCATGCTCCTGCCCTCGTAGGTATTTTTTTTTTTTGAAATTATTATTAATTGTTTTTTTGGTCTCCACCTTGATAAATTCGTGGAGAGGTTATAGAAAGAGGCGGGGACGGTTGCACTTGATCTGCTTGATAAGGCACAGAGGGGTGTGTGTGTGTGTGTGTGTGTGTGTGTGTTTGGTACTTGCCTAAACAAGGCAGAGCAGAAGGTGAGGAAATGCCTTCTAGGAAAAATAAAGATGCCCTCCTGCTCAGTTGTTCTCTGTTTCATCAGGCAGCTGCCCTGTTCTGCTCCATCTCTGTGAAAGGCCCCGGTCTCGTGCCTTTGATTTACCGAATCGCATCGGTCTGGATGCCTCTCTTCAGTTGCACATCCGTCCTCTCCTCTCACTTGGCCCGAGAACCTCTGTTCGTTGGCCGCGAGGGCGGCTAGTGTATTTTTTTGGCCCGAGCGCATGGGGGTCGGCCGTCGGCGGCCGTCCGGAGGGCTTGCTGCCACTCCTGCAGCTACACATTTATTTTGGAGGCGAGGGTAGGGGCAAGCTTCGCCCATCCCGGGTCACCGCAGGCCAGGACTCAGGCCGGCCGGCGATTCGGGCGGCTGTTTCTCAGGCACCGGCATCCCCAAATCAGCTCCAGATGAAGCCTCCCTCCCTTGTACCCGTTCCCGAATCAAAGGAAACGGTTCCTGGTTTCCGCAGGAATCCCCCCACACACACACACAAAGTGCCATTATAATAAGTCCACATTGGAACTTGAGTGTCCATCCAAGGGACACCAAAGCTGGGAGGGGAAACGGTGTTTCTCCGTTGTTTGGTGAGACTGAAAATAAAAGCCTCCAAACAGTAGGTTAAATAGATTAGGACTTTGAAAAAAAAACATTTCCTGCTGGCTTATTTCTTCCCTGTATTTCCATCCCTGCCCCTGAATTCGAGATGGTTTGTCACCGCCTGCTGAGTCCGCTGCTTTCCGTCCCCCATTCCTCAAACGACAACCATCTCATCGCGGACAGGTTTCTCCGAGATCTGTAATCCATCACGCCAATTAAGGGATGATGGAGCCGTGGGCTTTGATACAAAGCCCCTTGTTCTGTTCCTAGTTTTCAGTCCCTGGCTTCTGGCATCTCACCCACCCGTCTGCCTTACTCGTCTTTGTCCCGAGGGATCTGTTTGGCTGATGAACCCTCCCCACACATGACAGTCCGTCCTTCCTCCCACCACCGCCTCCCGAACGCTGACACAGGGCTTGTTAAATGCGGCAAATGAAACTGACGGGTTGCAGGGTTTTTTTTGGGGGGGGGACATCTTGATCCTGGTGCATCTGGAATGGTTGTCACGGGGTGACAGCTTTGCCGTCCCTCCTTGTGTAGGCTTGCGAATGGAAGCGGTCTCTGGTTTGTAGGGTGTCTCTGTGTGTGTGTGTGCTTGTAGTTTTAGAGGTTCTTGACACCCCAACAGGCTTTAGGGGGCAAAGCTGTGATTCCCATCCCCCTTTAATCAGTATTAGTTTATGCCTTGAAGGAACAAATCTCACAGTTCCCAGATCGTATACTGTATTTGTTGTGGGACGTCGAGGTATCACCCTGTCCCGCCTTGTGGGACTTGAGCCTTTCCAAAACGAACCCGCCCAGATTTAATTTGACCTCTTCGCGACGGTCCTTGGCCTTGCCGATTGCACTTTTGTTGTTGTTGTTGTTGTTGTTTTGGGTAGCAGAGCCGCAAAAACGAATTCTGTGGTGTTGTCCATCAATGTTTTTTTTTTAAAAAAAAAAGCCCTGCCTAAACGATGTGGTTTCTTTTTTAATTTATATCTGAGCACTTGCATTGTAAGACCCCGGTTGTTGTCTCTTTAAAAGGAGAAAGAAAATGAAAGAAAAACCAACAGCACTACAGGCAGATGCCGTTCCAATAAATTTCCTCCTATGTCACTTTACAGACTCCCTGTGTCTCCTAGAGGTCACTTAGCCGAGCCCTCTGAGTTCAAATTAAGTGTGTTTCGACTTCCCTGACTAAGGACTATTTCCACCCCTCTGTTTATCCTTTGGCAATCCCAGTTGCTGGCTGCAAAGACATGCCTTTACCATGCACCGTGTGGTATTTGGAGGTAGACTACCCCGGAACATGGAGGTTCTATTCTTAGAGCGAAGAACTGCCCTTGCAGATGATAACGAGGCCCAAACGAGCATCCGTAAGCATGGCCACAATTGTATATCAATGCTTTCTCCCTAGAATGCATATCGTTATGAACTTCCTGCCGCCCCCCACCCCGTCATCTCCCCACCCTCTGGAAAATAAGGCCCACTTGTTTAGCCAAAAAAAAATACATGAACAAACAATGCTACAACCCCTTGAGTGTAATCCTTGAAAATACAGTACGACCTTGCTACCCACTGACTCCCTTATCCGCGGGCTGAAAGCATTAAATTTTTAAAAACCCAGAAATACCCAATTATATGCATTTCCAAGGTGTATTTCTCAGAAAGAAATACGTCTCTTTTAAATGAAAATGGTGACATCCAGGCAATCTCAAGAGGGTAGAGTTTTTGCAGGGAGTGTGCATGGGCAATACAAATCCACTTATTTTCTTGCGGCTCCCGTTTTAAACGTTTGAGACCATGTTCTCTCACTTGTCGGACACAGAGACCTCAGAGGACTCAAGGCCCATTCAGGGCCCTTTTTCTGAACGGCCGGGAACGTGGCTTTGGAACTCAGAGCTTGGGAAAGTCATATTTTTGAAGACGGGGATGCCTCTGAGTCCAGCTGGCCAAACTGTCTGGATACTTCCTCTGCCAGAAAGAGAGGGTGGTTGTTTTTAATGGAGCAAGCTAGTGTTCCAACCTGCAACCAGCACCCTCCTAAAGATTGCTGGTTCCTAAGCTACTTCACCCCAACCCCCCCCAACCCCGAATTGGGAGACAGACGTCTGTTCGGTTTGATGGGGAGCACCTGTTTTATTGCGAGTGGTTTTGCAAACCATTCCTCAGGAGATTCCTGTGCCTTCCTTCGGGAAGTACCGCATCCCATTGCAGCGGGCTCGACATTTGTGGTCACAACAGGCCATCCTAAATTCTTCTGGCTCTTTTTTTGCCCTCCCGAGGCCCTGCTTCATTGCAAAAACTAAAATAATAATAATAATAATAAATAACAGTGATGCCAGGGGAAAACCTTGTCTTCCTGTGTGGCTGGCGTCGTCTCTCTAAGTGGGCAGGTAGCTTCTTAAAGAGGGGCTCAAGGGGTGCCACAGGGATTTTTGGTGGAAGTTTTCGCCGGGGTTGGGTCGAGGTTCAGTTCTGTGGGAAAAAAGGAGAAGCAAATTAACACGGCTCGTCCGAAAGCTGAGTCTCTACAAGCGAGCAAGTCACTTTTACAAAAGGAAGGCAGCGAAGGATTGGGGTCGTTAGAGTCCTTGGACTACGAACCCCATCGTTCTCTGTTCCAGGGGGTCCCACCAGACCTAAGTGTATTTGGAGGCTGAGCTAGGCCTTGCTCGCCCTCAAAGCTCATGGTGCATTTAGGTGCTGTTGAGCAGAACTCTTAGAACTGAGAATGATGGAGTTTGTGGTCCCAGAAATCTGAAAATCTCCATTCTTAGCTGCAGCCCTGGAGATGAAGGGGTTAAGAAATAATATTGATCCTGATCGATGCCAACTAATCTATTCCATCAGATCCCGCATCCCATGTAAAACCTTCTAGAATATTTCCCCTTCCCCGCTTCTCCATTCCGACAAGTTTTTAATAGGTAAAATTGCAGGTCCGCTTGTTCCTAACTTCCCCTTCCAGTCCCGCAAGCTGGGACGTCGTTAATTTTTGCAAGGCAGCCGTGCTTACAAAACCCCACTAATTCTTGCAGTGTCGACCTCTTCCTACTTTCTGACCCCTTGAACCCATCACTGATGGTTTCAAAGATTTCCAGTTTTTTCTCCTTTTGCCAGTGGGATGTCCCCGGAGCCTCCCATTCAGATCACAGCACCCGGGGTTCAAACGGGGCCTGGCTGGATGCTGTCATCGTCCCATGTGACATACCATCCAGCAGCAGGTATACTGCATCTGTTGCTGGAGGCTCTACACCGTCACAGCTAAGGACATAAAAAAGACCCCAGTGTGTGGGGGGTCATGATCACTGGGTGTGGTGTCAATAGAGTAACACTCTCTGGGCTGGTGGACTTGAGAGGCCTTTGTTCCTAGCTGGAATCAATAATTTGCATGATGGACAGCCGTCTGTCCCCTTGAAAATTGCTCTGCCTCTTTTCCTTGGAAAAAAGCTGCAGGATTTTCTGTCCGCCAACGATCCACCGTCACTCAATCCTGACACTCACCCTGGTCCGTTTGCAGCCGAGTCGGCTGGTGGACCCGATCCGGTCTAGCCTTTGGCCGAAACAATTGGAGACCCTGCGAGGGGCGCTGAGAAAGGCTCCCAGCCTGTTCCTTGCAGCGGGCGGGACCCTAGCTGAGGACCACCGGTTGCTCCTTCCGAACCCGCCTTCGCTCGGGGTTCTTGGGTATTCACCATCCCACGGAGTGTCTGCTGGAAGGGCCTCTCCTGCTAGCTCGTCGTCGTCCGGTTCGTTAAAATCTCTCTCCAGCTCTGCATCTCCTGCGCTGGGTTCGAGTTTGTCTTCCAGACGCTCCAGGAGGGCCTGAGATGGAGAGAAAGAGAGAAAAGACCCCTCCAAAATGGCATTATTCTTCCGGTTGCCTCCATGACGACAGGTCTCTGTAATGGCAGGGCACCCTTATCACGTGTTTTTCTAGCGTCAGACGAGCGGCGCTCCTTTAGATCGCCAAAAATTGCCATTTTGTCATTCTGGGTCCCGGTCTTATAAACCCCATAATCCCTGTTGCTCCCTGGCTGGGGATGCTGGATATCATAGTCCATAACCCTCCCACCCACCCAGAAGTCCCACGTGAGAGAAACACAAGTTATGAATCTAAGGACAGCTTCTAAGCTGAGAGGCTAGATCGCTGCCTCGCACTGCCTAACGGAAGGGCCGGCCCCCAGAATGGCAAAACGGCATAAATAAATATTTTCTCAGAGCTTAGAAAATGAAGGCAAGGTTTGAATGAAGTTTTCTGAGCTCGATTCCCGGGTTGTGGCTCTGGTGCCCTGGTTTTGTACAGCAGTTAGCGTTGGTTGAAGTTTTTTTTTTTTTTAATCGCCTGCTTCACTGCAGCGGAATCCATGTGCCAATTTGGATCATTATTACCATATAATGCCTGTTTTGGTCCTAAGCCCACTTATCAGTCGAGGTGCCTTTTGGAAATAAAAGTTGGCGACTTCGTGGCTAAGATCACAAAACACAGAGAGATTCAAACCAATTCCCACCCCACCCCCAAGCAGGAAAGGGTTTCAGACCCTGGGCCTGGACGAATGAGTCTCTCAGAAGTGGTTTGTCCTATATTCACCCTCACCCCCGATGAAAAACATTGCACATTTCAGAGAATCTTTAAAAATCTACTTTTTAAAAAAGGAATCGTAACAAATCATAAGAACATAAGAAGAGCCATGCTGGATCAGGCCAAGAAGGGCCATCTAGTCCAGCTTTCTGTTTCTCACAGTGGCCCCACCAGATGCCTCTGGGAGCGCACGAGACTAGATCTCTGTCTCCTGATACCACTCCCCTGCATCTGGCCCTTGAAGGACCCTGGTTTTAAGCCTGGAGATGACACATCTCCATCATGGTTTGTCACCTGGGATGGACTTTTCCTCCAGGAATCCATACAATCCCCCTTTGAAGGCATCCATGCCAGGTGCCATCACCACATCTTGTGGCTGGAAGTTCCACAGACTAACAATGCGCTGGGTGAAAAAAAAATATTTTCTTTTGTCTGTTCTTACTCTCCCAGCCCTGAATCCCACCTTCGTCGGCGTCTGTGGCCTAAGTATGGTCCTCTACAACTCTACGGCATGTGGAGCAGCACTACGAAGGCAGCCGCACCTGTGCAGTCTCTTACCTTGAAATCTGCAAGTTCGGACCCAAAAACGGGGTGGCCGCTGTTTCTCCCTTGAAGGTGACTGGCGAGGAAGATGATGGGCAGGAGGAGCATGGCGGATCTCATGGTGCTCTCGGCCGGCCTCCTTCCTCTCGGCCGTTCTTCTCTTCTGCTTTAAGGGTTCCATCCTGACCTTCCCCATCTTTATAGCCGTGGGACAGGCAGCGCTCATGCCCGAAGAATGAACTAACACTGCATTCCTCACCCCCCCTTCTCGATAAGGGATCTGAGATACCAGAGGAGGCAGGAGATTCCCTTTTAAAGAGATCAGCGTTGGCAGGAAGGCAGGTGGCTTTGGGGTGACCGTCATCGGCGGGGAAGGGAAAGGAGACCGGGGTGGTGGTGGATGGGGCTTGTGATCTGCATTCCTCTGAACTCATCTCAAGAGGCTTCACACGTCCGAAGGTGCAAAGGACGCTCCCTCCTCTGTCTCCTTGTTATCTCTTTCAGAGGTGCGCGTGCACACACACACACACACACACACACACACACACAAATGCACACTCACACCCCTTTGCACCGGACGTCCAGGGGAAAAAATGGCGAGCCAGAGGGGAGTTGGCAAACTTGACTTTAAGAACCTAAGAACCTAAGAAGAGCCCTGCTGGATCAGGCCAAAGGCCCATCGAGTCCAGCTTCCTGTATCTCACCAGTGGCCCCACCAGATGCCTCTGGGAGCGCACGAGACTACATCTCTGTCTCCTGATACCACTCCCCCTGCATCTGGACTTTCTGGCCCTGTGGCTCCAGCAGATGTGACGCTGGGGTGTCCCAGCTTTTCCGAGGCACGGAGCCACCGTGGCCGTTTCCCGGCGATGAAGAGCCCTGTGGCGCTTTGTAGGCTGGCACACTTGCCGAGCAGCAGAATCGGTACCTAGCCCAGGGACCTCTGCTGAATTCAGGTGACTGGATACTCCTTGTAGATACCCAGTGGGATGGGTTAGTCAGGCTTGGGCGGCCTGAGTTCAAATTCCCCACTCCGTAGGGGAAAGACCCAGGAAATGGCCAAACCATTCCTAAAAGTCATGTTTGCCTTGAGTTGAAAGCTCTCTTAGGGTCGCTGGGATTCTGTTCTGACAGGGCGGTGGATAAACATCACTGTCCCACCAGAAGCCCTGTACAGGCGTGGGAAGGAACATTGGATGAGTATATAACTTTGAGTTATCGTCGTGGGTTTAAATCTTGGTCGTCCTCTCTACCCAGCCCTTACGGCCTCTGCACCCCGGGTGTTTAACACAGGTCAGTTTATAGGGCTTACACAACAGCTGTGCTCCCCCCCACACACAAAAGCCAGAATGGAGAGGAGAAAGTTGGTGGAGGGAGCATCGCGCAAGGGTGGAGAACCAGCATTGCAACTTAGGAACCTGTTTCCTGGCCTTAAATTCAGCGCAGACCTTGGGGACCGGGGGGGACCGGGGGACAAATGGAAGGATATGACTCCTTTTAGGCTGGCAGTGAACTTTCTTGAAGCCCCAACAGAAGTGTGGGTTTGTGGAAGAACAACCCATGGTTTCCTTCTCCCACTCCCTTCCGGGGTGGGGGCTCCTTCCCATCACCAGCGAGTTCTCCAGCCTTGGATTCGAACCCAGGACCCCCGGGAGGAACGGCAGCAAGGGTGATCAACTGGACATCTGGGAAGGACCCCATCGCTTGGCACTGAGGCACATGCTTGTCCTGTTAGATGGTCACCATCTTCTCCTACAGGTGACCCACGGGAGGGCCAGCCACGTCCCAGTTGGCCTGCCTCGCAGGGGGGTGGGGTGGGGGTTGAGCGGGTGAAAAAGAAGAGGAAACTGATCTAACCTTGAGCTTCCTAGAGGGAAAGGCTGAGGATAATGGGTCGATCAAGGATACTAAAACCAGGAAGAAGAACTACAGGTCAGGAGTGGGTTTTGTCTAAAAGTTAAAACCACCAGGACAAATGTGAGGCTCCCTTCTAGACGCTGATGTGGTAGACTTCCCTGGGCAGTGGGGGTTCCATTGCTGGACGTGTGAGGTTGAGAACATCCCCTTGCCTTGCTGAATGGTTTCCCCCCCTCCCCAGAAATCTAGAGGGCTGCTTGCTCTGCATCGTTCAAATTCCTGTCGGAAAGAGTCCGTCGGCGATCAAATCTGGTTGTTGAACCGGGAGAACTCGCAGTGCTTTCCCCGAGCTCTGGAATCGGTGAGGTGAAGCGCAGCCCAACCAAGCCTCTTTGCAATGTTGTGCCCGGCCTTGCACGATACCATGGTTTGGAGGAGCTGTTTGCATCCTAGTTTGACCACAGGCGAGGAAGGCGAGAGGGAGAAGGAGTGGGTTTTAGCAGTGTCTCCCCCTTTCAGTGGATTGCCGGACAGGGATTCAAACTCATGGCCCGTGCTTGCTATACCCCACACTGGAGCATTACCCCCTTGAAAGATGCCCCTATCCTGCCCGCCCAAAGACTGCAAATCTGATCTCCAAAACAGGTCCGGTATGTTGGAGAAATCTCTTTGGAAATTCAGGCCAAAACCCGGATTGGATTTGTGGCCTCGCTAACATCGGAGCCTCCACTGAGATCGGCATGGGGTGAAGAGCCATATCGCTGGGGTAGGTCTCCTGGAATTGTTTTTTCAAAAGGCAAGGAACTGCTCATTCCGGATGGGGCCTCGTGAGGACTAGAATATCTGTATGTATTAATAATAGCTGCTGACATATAGCCCAGGGACCCATCTTCCTACTGTATCTTCTTTTTCAATGGAAAAGGTTACTGGCCCAATTTCGATCATCTTCAGAGAGGCCCCTCCCCCCAATCCACAAATAGTGGGAAAATGTTTTTAATTAATGTGCATAATGATGAGCTAATGGGTGCAATTCTTATCCTGGGACTAAGCTAGTTTCTGTACAAAGCATAACATTATGCACGTGGCATTTATTTGTTTTGCCTGCAAGTTTGCAGAGAGAATTCTCTCCTTTATGATGGGAAATGGCAAATGTTGTTTCCATGGTGGCCAATTTGGAAAGAAATTTCCTCAATGTGGACTAGAAACCTACATAGGTTGGCTGGTTGATTGAGCTGGGCTGGGGTTTTGCGGAGACTAGATGAATTATGCTTTTCTTTACAAAATGGTTTTGGGAAAAGCTGGGCTTGTTTCTTTTTGACCCACCAGGAAGTGAGGAGGAAGAAAAAAGCAAGGGAAGGAGACGAAAACCAACACGAGAGGAAAATATATCAAGGTGGTGTTTTTTTATTATTATCATCGCCATTCAGTCAAGCCATGGTCTCTGCGCCAACAGTAAGCTTACTTGTTCTTTTAAGAAAAGAAAAGAGAGAGAAAGAGAGAGAAACCCCAAAGGAATAAACAAGGCAGAGGTCAAGTAATAATAATAAATAAATTAATAAATAAATAAATAGGCAAACATTTCTGTCCGTTCTAGAAAACGTAGATTCATCTTTGGAAATCCATATGCCGGAGAAATGCTGGATCCTTTTTAAGAGGGAGGATTAAGGGTGGGATGATGGATTCAATTCCTTCTGGATCCTAGGAAGAAAGATAAAATGGGGGGGGGGGGAATAAATCAGTGAGATCTAGTTCTTTTTATTTGACTTTAGCTTCCATTTCTTTGGGGCCTTAAAATCATCAAAATACAGTATTACATTCAACTTCTTTGGCCAATTGTCATCACAAGGGTGGCGGCTGACACGGAATCCCCTGACACGATAACTTACCGATGATAATAAATTATGATTTTATTCGTCGCTCTGGGTTACCTTTCAAACCTGTTTTGCTTCCAAACAAAACCCGTAAGTTGGAATAGGTAAATAGCTCCCGAGTGGTGTTTGGAAGAAGAACAGGTTTGAAACGAAACAAAGAAAGACTGATGACTAAAATCATAAACAACACAAGAGTAGAACAGATGGGATAATGCACAGGTTTTCGTGGAAAAGGGGGGGCAATACTGTTGTCATTTTGATGCCACTCAGGTTTGGGGGGGGGGGTCATTTAATAATTGCCCAATGAAGGGAGATGATGGAACCACCCGCCTCCAAGAGGAGTCTGCTTTTTGCCCCTCTGGATGAGTCCCTGTTCTGAGCTTTCTCCTAACAAAAGACTCAAGGCAGGTCCTCCTTCCTTATGTTACTCATTCCTTCTTGATATCTTTTTGTGATTTAATAAAGCCCTGTTGGGTGCACTTTAAAAAGCCCTAAAACTTGGGGGGATGGGGAGCTTTCTAAGACACCCTTGGAAAGTAATTTCAAGAAGTAACCAGAAGAAAGTTACAGAAGTACACGCTTAGCTGATGGTAACTAAATAAACCAGCTTGTTGCAAGAGTTGGCATAACTTGGCCATTGACTGTTGACACTTCGTAGCATTTCACTAATTTGGTGGTGGTGGT
The DNA here is from genome assembly GCA_029282475.1 of Phrynocephalus forsythii. NCBI lineage: Eukaryota > Metazoa > Chordata > Lepidosauria > Squamata > Agamidae > Phrynocephalus > Phrynocephalus forsythii. Next base: position 1,554,599 of record JAPFRF010000020.1, on the reverse strand, counting down.
GGGGGTCCCACATGAATTCTAATGGCAATTCTAGGAAATGAAAAGGACTGTATTTGTTACGGGCGTTTCAGAGGCCATGGGCTTTCCCCTGGGTTGGGGGGCGGCCAGTTGCCGACCAGACGCCGCTCCGGGGGCCTCACCTCTGCACCCCATCCCGCTGATGGAGCCGATCCTGTCCAGCCTCCTTCCGAAGCAGCCCGATTCCCGCATGCTTTTGGCAACCTGGAGCCCTCGCAGGTGTTTGAGCGCTGAGCTCCGTTCAGAGGAGTAGGGGACGGATTCTGCCCGGGTGTCCATCTGCTGGGTGTCGTTGTCTTCTAAGAACCCGGCTGCGTTTTCTCTTGGGGTGTCGGGTTCTTCAGGGTCTGGGTTGTCCTGCAGATCTTCCATCAGGGCAATTTTTTCCTCCAGCCTCTCCAGAAGCGCCTTGAAAGGACAGGAAATATAGAGATTTACCTTTGGACCAAGGGACCTTAGAGGTCATCTAAACTCACCCTGGCTCTGTGCAACCAAACAAGCAACCACCTCATCTTCATTGATCTCCTCTGGAAGTAGATATCTCTTCACCCTCTCTCAAGTAAGCCGCCTTTACCACCGATCGGCTCTATTTCTAACAAAACATTAGTTTTCCGTAGCATCATTTCAAGATAAAATTACCTTTGCTGATCCCTGCCACCCATTTTTGCTCTTGTCTTTAAGGCTGGGGAGTTTTAAACGCATTTTGAAACCCAGATCTGTAAATGTGTATATTGCACTTTGAAGTCTGTCTTGAGTATCTTTAAACACACAGAAGCCAGTGATAAATATTATTAATGCATAAGAGGGCTCACTGCCATGCAGTGATTGTCAACCTCATGCAATCCCAGCTGTGCTTTTGGGTTGTATTCACCTGCGAAGGGATTTATAATCTAGTAATCTCTTGATTTAACCAATTCCACGTCTTTTAAAAATACATCTCTCTCCAGCCGCCCCTGTGAATTCTTAGCCTAGATCTCTTTCACCTTCTCTCTCCCATTTTGCATGACTTTTTTTCTCAACTGGAGTGAGGTGATTTCTCTGATTTCTGGAAATTCCAGGTCTACAAGCCCTAGTGAGATATTTTCTCAACAAACCTAAATATATCCTATATTCTACTTCCCACCTGAAGACCCTGGGAGAAAGGATTTAACTAGGGACAATCCTAAATCAGCCAACCACCCTGAATTTCCGTAGGTGGTGTCTGTCCTACTGCCCAATTTCCAAGAGAGAACAGCTAAGATTTCCAAAACAAAAATCCCTCTAAATCCAGTAAAGACCATTCTCCTGCATTTTGAAAATTTCTTCCCTCTAAGGTAGACTATCTCTGGATCTGGAGGTGTCCAAGAGATAGCCAGAGATCTTCCCCCACCCCCACAAGATGAAAAAGGGACCGAATATTTTAAACAGATTCCCTCCGTAAAGTGACTGGTGACATATTCCGTGGAATGCAAGGAAACTCTGGTTCCAAACACACACACCCCTGCCAACATGTTCCATGGGAACTGTAAGGGGGGATGAAAACATTTTTCCAGGAAAAAATAAAGCTGTTCATCCTTAAAGGGGGAAAAGAAAAATAGTTGAGTGGGGTTCTTTGCAAAAAAATAAAATAAATAAAGATAAAAGAATGGCAGCCCCTGTAAGACGTACCAATTTATTTCTGTGTGAGCTTTTTTGGGTGTGTGTGTGTGTGGAAGGGGTTGATTTCTCTCTGCCTTATCCATTCCTGCATCTGAAGACCCAGATTTCAATCCAGAAAAACTCACTCAGAAATAAATGGGTAAATCTTCCAAGTAGCCACCATCCTTATGTGGGTAAGTTGGGGGAGGGTCCCCCTCAAAAAAACCGGTGCCAATTCCTGCAGACTTTTCAGACCACCGACGCTTAACTCAGTGCGATGTTCTATCGCTAAGCCTCTGCCCCTTACCTCCATGCTGGCCAGCTCCTTGGCCGGGCTGAGGCTGACCGGATGGGCCGTCGTCGACGGCTGGGAGGCTAGTAGGAGTAGCAAAGCAAAGCTGGCGAAGAAGTCTCTTGTAGCATCCATGGTCTCTCGCGTCCACCTGTCAAACCTAGAAGCGATGGTCTATTTCCCTTGGAGAGGCTGTTCTCGAGATGATGAGACTCTCCTGTCTTCTGGAGCTCTCTCCGTGTGCCTTGCCATCCTCCGAGCCGTTCTTATATACCCTTTGGGTCCGTCGGCTGGTGCCGTAGGTTATCGGCAGAATTATCTGGGGCGCATTCCAGTGCCATCTCTGGCATGCTGCGGCCGGAGCAAAGAGTCGCTTTATTAGGCATTGCTCCGGCCACCGGGAAGGCATGCGGGTCACAAGCCAATGATTTCATGCAAGCCACCCTCTCCGCTGATACCGGGCCTCAAGATTATGCTGCCGGCTGATCGGAAATGCCTGCCCCGTTGGCAATTTTCTACATATTGCCTCCTTACGACATCGCCCTGGGTTGGAGAAGCCCAAATTTAGAAAGCCCACCCCCGGGAAGCTCGGGCGTCCAAGGCAGGCAGGATCAGACCCCCGAAAAAGGGGCAAACAGAGATATTCGGTTCCAGTAACGACAACAGAATTAATTGGCTGGTTTAATCTTCAGGCAGCGTCCGGCCATTCATCATTGCTTAAGGAGTTTGTTGTGACTTTTCGTATCCCCAAAACAAGGGTCTGTTTTTAAAACATTGTATTTCCCCAAATACACGGCCAGTCGCTGAGTTTAGACTAAAAACCTCAACTGCCCTTATGTCAAGAACGATTTTGATAAAGGGAACGTGAAGGTGCTAGAAATTGACTTGTATAGTAGTTGGATTCTGGATCTTTTATTCAAAGTGTACAACATAGATCTTTGCCTAGCACACAGATTAATTTGGCTGCAAAGCAATGATACGTATATATGTTTCTAATTATTCTTCACAGATACTAACTATGCCGGTTGGATCATGCTCCATTTATTATAACTCCCCTAGTTGTGGGTTAGGAATAATTGTCACCCAAACCTCAGCTCAGTTTAATGATCAGAGTGAAACAGAATTTGGAAAAAAATTGAATCTTTGATTATACTAAACAAGGCTCTTGGTACTTTGGTTATAGGCTGGAGAGACGGAAGCAGCAGATAAAAATTCGAGGTTTAAGAGAAACAGGGAAAGCCAAAGTCATCAGACAAGAAATAAGTCAAATTAGAATGTAAACACAGCTCGGTTAAACCGAGACAGGAATTAGGCCTTTTATATTTCCTATACTGTCTGGCCTTCAACCAGGTAAAAGAGAAGCATTTTAGAATTATATTCAAATACCCTGATTCTGAGCATTTTAAATGTTCATTGAGATATCTATTTAAAGGTCTTTTAAATACTGGTGGGTTTTCAAAAGCCTTCTCCTGGATGTTTTCTGCGTGATCTCAACTTTCAATGTTTTGGGGGTGATTTTTTTAAATATTTTTTTTTAAGAAAAATGAGAGTTCAAAAAGAGAAGCAGACACCAATTTGGAGGAGAGAAATAGTCTGTCAATTGTAACAGCCCAAACGGCTCCTCTGTCTATTAAAAATGCCTTGGTCTAGGCCGGTTGAGACACCTGAAGTTTATGGAGTGTTTTTCCTAAGTCTTTCTTTCCTTCCCTTTCTCTTCTGTTTTGTTTGTTTGATATCCTAGCGAAAACAGAACGGGGAGGAAAAGAAAAGGGGGGGGTTTCAGAGTGCATTATCTCGTCTGCAGGTAGCCAAATGAGAGAGGGGGATTTGTCAAGGTTATCCACGGAGAAATTTATAAACCTTTGTCTGGAGGAATAAAATGTCTGGTAAAAGCTCTCTGTCATCCAGAAGGATATTTCCATTAGATCTGGACGCTGCTAGTCAGATAGAGAACACTGCTGCTTTACAACAACAACAACAACAACAACAACAACAACAACAACAACAAACAAGAACAACAATAATGGTTTTCTTCTCTCTTTTTTGAAAAAAAATATTTTAGAATAACAAATTCATCAGCTAACAACCGGCATTTTCCAATCACAATTTGTTCTGCGCCCGTCATTTTTTGAGGTGTATTTCAATCCCGTCTCCGGGGCATTTGTCCTCATTTTTAGCTGTCAGTCTCACCCAGCTGCCTGGCAGCGTGGTGCAGCAGTCAGAGCAGCCCCAAGCTGGATGGGCTCGCTGGGGGGTATCCCTTTCTTTCCCTACTTGGCCTACCTCGTAGGGTTGTTGTGGTGGGGGAAATGAACGGAGAGGAAGGAAGCCAGGGACTCCGCCCGGTGCTCCTGGGAGGGAAAGGAAGGTAGAAAAGCAGCAAAAGGGAACTGATTTTGCCCAGGAATCCGCTGGAACTCCCCGAGACTTGAACAGCGGGAAAGAAGCCGTGAGGAGGGGAAGGCGTCACAAAGTATGAATCCATAAACACGTCCCTTTTTGTTTAGGGCAGGGGGTGGAGAAGCTTTGGCCCTCCAGATGTTTTGGGCCACCACTGCCGGGATCCCGAGCCTCTAGGGCCAACGATCAAGGAGGATAGGTTTTGTGGTCCAAAACATGTGGTTGACCTTGGCAAAGAGGTCAGGTGGTGCCTTTCCATCTGGGTGAAGGAGCTGGAGCAAACCAGACCAGAGACTGGGTGCTGTCCAGGGTCCTGAACCCAAGCCTGCCACCAATAACACACACACACACACACACACACACACACACACACACACACACACACACACACACACACACACACACACACACACACACACACACGTCCTTCGGCTGCCGATCAGGACCCCCTCCCTCGCGCTGGGCCTGGATTGAAGGGGGTGTCCTTTCCCTACAAGACGGGTTTGGGATTCCCCCTTGACTCATTTGAAAGGGAAGTGGGCGTTCCTCTACACCCCCCTCTCCGAAAAACCCCAAATACTCCTTTTGTACAAAAACATTTATTGATCTATGCAAAGCTTAGCATCACTGCAATGTAAGAAGAAGGGGTGGTGGAAATAAGGCGATTACACAGCACCAATGTTCAGCCGTTACAAAAAGTTTCTGAAAATACAATTCTTCATACTTCGGTGTGGAAAAAGCCAAAAGCATCATGCTTTTAGACGGGCAAAGTTTGTATCAAAAAACGGACGACGTTGCTCTCAAAACCTTGACGGGACTGGCAGTTTTCTTCTGTTTTTCAAGTTCTAGTTTTCCTTCTGGAACCTGAAAGAGGAAAGAACAAAAAAAAAAATCAAGATATTTTGGTGACCAGCAAGTCTGGGGTTCCTTTTAATGAAATGACAACACAGCTCCTGACTGCCGAGTCTTTGGACCGAGGGATGAATCGTAGACGAAAAGGGGAAACTCGCTTGGGTGTCCTCGTCTTAATCAATGCAACGTGTGAAATGCAGACTGTGGATCTGTAGAAACCTATCTCTGAGAAAAGCAGTGTGGTGCAATGGTTGAAGTATTGGGATGGGTCTTGAAAAACCTGGGTTCCAGGGTGTGTGTGTGTGTGTGTGTGTGTGTGTGTGTGTGTGTGTGTGTGTGTGTGTGTGTGTGAGAGAGAGAGAGAGAGAGAGAGAGAGAGAGAGGCTGCCTCTCTTCTAGGCTGGCCTACTTCGCAGGATTGTTGTGACCATACAGAAGATAAGGGAAGCCCCAAGCCTGCTTCCTTGAGCTCATGAAAAAAGACAGGGCCCTAATTATATGCAACAACTAACCATAAATGACCAGGTTCTGAGGGGGGGAGAGAAAGACCTACGTGGTTTGTAGATCTTGCACCCGAGCCCGGTCTGGGTCCCGATCCGTTCCAGCCGGGTCCCGAAACACCCGGAGAAATGCCTCCTCCTCTTCGGCAACACCAAGAGTTCCCTCCACTGGGCTTCTGTCTCGGCCTGAGGGAGCGGGGCCTGGAAGTCGAGCCGGGCGAAAGGATGGGATTCGGAGTTGTCGAGGTCGAGGTAGGTGCTGTCGTCGGCATTCCCGTCAGCCTCGTAGCTGGGGGCTTCCAGATCCTCGTCCTTCAACTTCTCCTTCAGCCGCTCAAGGAGGTCCTAGAGCGAGAGGGGGGCATGGCTAGACTACAACACCCATTCTCCCCCAACCTGCCAGCTACGCAAGCCAGGACTGGGGGGGGGGTTCCCACCCAGCCTGCTTCATTGTTCCTCACCCATCCCTGAGCACGAATATGTCTGGAAGAGGATGCTGGGTTCCTGATTCCTTTTAGGAAAGGTTTTCATTCCAGACCTCACCCCCAGTTAACCAACCTTGCGCCTCCTTACCTCCAGGGAATGAAGCTCCGGGCCAGTGGGACTCCCTGCCACTGGATGGCCCCAGCTCAACCCTGCGTGTAGAAACACCAGCACCAAAGAAGACCAGCGTGGCATGGTGTCTCCTTCTCCGTGGGTCCTCAGGGAGTCCTTGTGCCGCCTGTCTCTGGCGGGCTGAGTCGTACGACCGTCCTGCTGGCCACCCGGCCGGCCGGCCGCCTTTATACCCTTCTCCGAAGAAGGGCTCTCACTGCTTCCAGCCAGCCAGGCCCTGGCCCGACACAGCTCCTTAGGGGTGATAAGAGAAACTGGTTTTAACCAGACGGGGAAGGAGCTGAGCCTTTTTGCAAAAGCCACCCTGGTCTCCCTCCCCCTCCGGTTAATGAATTTTCTCCGGGTGGAGCGGCCCAACCTAATAGCCGCCACCCAGCCTACAGATCAATGGCCTAGATATCTGAATGTGGGTGTTATTCAGAGACCTATATAGATATAGAAGGATCTATACAGCTATTCTTAGGCATCCTCAAATCTCAACATTCCCGTACACAGAGTTTAGAATATCGCAGCAATGTCCAAGAGAGGGCTGAAATTTCAGGTTTGCAGCGTTGATATTATTCGTAATTGTCATTATTGGGAAGGAAGGAAGGAAGGGAAGGAAGGAAGGAAGGAAGGAAGGAAGGAAGGAAGGGAGGGAGGGAGGGAGGAGGGAGGAAGGAAGGAAGGAAGGAAGGAAGGAAGGAAGGAAGGAAGGAAGGATCTTTAGATGCTATCAACTATGTCCCTTTGATGCTACCACTCCCTCCTGAATAAAATCCAGTGCATTGCTGTTCATTCTCTATCAACTCTAGATAGAAAGTGAACAGCCTCCTACTTCTCAGTGGAAGCTGTTCGTTTCATTCTCTATCAACTCTAGATAGAAATTGAACAGCCTCCTACTTCTCAGTGGAAGCTGTCCGTTTATCATCTGCCCAGATGGACTTCAAAGATTCACTTTCCACCCCCACCCCCATTTATATGCTAATAAGGGCCTGCAAATGTCCAGCCAGGTTGGTGGCATTTAATTAGGGAGCCTTTGATGTCCAGGGAAATATGTCTCCTTGGCACCATGGGTGGCTGTGTTTTTATTTATTTATTTATTTATTTGTTTGTAATATTTATAGACCACCCATCTTCCAGACGGAACTCTGGGTGGTTTATAATTAGAGTGAAATAGCAATATGTCTCCCTGTATTATTCTTGTTTATTTATGGGGTCTCAGAATTTTGCTTTTTCTTGGGAACTGATTTCTGCAGCTACGGTTGGGAAAATATTATTTATCATGTCCAGAATGAAAGAATTGGGGGATTTGATAGCAGCAGCTGGCAGAAGGAGGTGGGGGTACAAATTGTGTACCCTGGGGGGTTGTTGGGGGTTCACAGGTCAGGTGAAGGATTATCCCACCCCAAAAGCCATGTTGTAGCTACCATTTCTCGTGGTGATTTCAGCCAGGGTAAAAGAACACAAGAGAAGGAACGGACCCTGTTGGCACCGGCCACCCTCTTCCCCCAAAGCAGAAGCAATGAACTGGACAAATTATGAAAACCAGTTTATTTGATCATCGTTGGCATGGAGGAAACTGGAACATGAATGAATGAAGAGGACAATGAAAACACACACACACACACACATCAAAATGCAAACAGTTCTTGAAAATGCAACCATGGGTGCCGAAGAAGAGAGGACTGTTGCGGGCCACTGATCCTCACATTTCCATGCAGTTGACGATTTCTCCCTGGTGGACTCAACACCCGATGCGTCGAACCTCAGCCCCTCAACTTAGTGTTTCTTCTGGGTCGAGTTGGCCCTGGTTAGAAGCCCTGGTTAGAAGCACACATGCAGGTTGGCCCTGGTTAGAAGCACTGCTCCTTTCCCTCCTCTGTGACTCAGGTGATGGGAGGGAGAAGGTGGTAGTTCCGATTTCAGCAGGGCAGTAAGCTTACAAGAGGGACTCTGTGAGCGAAGAGGGACAGAAAGCGGGCATGGGTGATGGAGAGGCGGCGGAGGTCTCGCTAGGAGGCCAGGAGGGTCTTCTCAAAGGCGGTGAGGCAGATCCTGTAAAGGAAGAGAAGCAGAGGAAAAAGGCATCACCTTCTGGAAACTGCCATCTCGGCTCAGTTTTAGCAGCCTCCGTTTGTGAATCCACTCTGGTTTTTAGTCCAGACTTTAAAGGGCCCAGACGGTCCTGCCAACAGGTTCAGGACCTTGGAGAGCTCCCCAGAAGGTCTCGGGATGGAGCCTAGAATGGATCCAACTGAGGCCCTTTTGGGGAGAAAGGCAGGAGGGATGCATTTTAAATGCATAATAAATAAAAATCCACCCCCACCCCCCAATTCCTATCTAAGATGCCCTGTGGCCTGCAAAACTCATAACTTTTAGCCAGGGTGGTGGTGGCAGATCTTGGGCACTCCCGATGGCTTGGACTACAACTCCCATCCTCCTTTATCCTTGGCAACACCAGCTGGGGGGTGTTGGGGATGGAGGTTCACCCTCCTACCTACAACCTCCCCCTCCCCCTTAGAGTAAACCTAAGACCAAACAAGAATCTTGGGTGTGGGAGAACAACAACACCCTTCTCTGTGTAGATGAACTCGGAGTTCAGAAATGTAGCATATTCTCTCTCTCTCTCTCTCTCTCTCTCTCTCTCTCTCTCTCTGTATGTCTCTCTCTCTCTCTCTCTCTCTCTCTCTCTCTTTGAGAGGGACTACAGTTCCATGAATCCCTTGTGGTCATGTTGCGTGGTGGAGCATGGGCATTGTATTCCCAAGGAAAAACCAATTTCCCATGCCGTGATATGGAAGATGCCTCCTCTCTTACCGTCCAGGGTTACAGTCTAGCATCCCAGCCCGCTGAAGGCCCCGATCCGGTCCAGCTTGACGCCGAAACACCCCCTGGAGAGGCCCTTCTTGGCCCGGCCTTTGTACCTCCGGGACGAGCCCAGGAGGTCACCGAAAAGCCGCTGGAGTGCCGTCTCAGAGAGGGGTGCCCCTTCCCGGGGGTTTCGGGGCCAGGGGCCCACCCCGTCCTCATGATCCGGTTCTTCCTCAGACCCCGCCACCAGAGAAGGCTCCGGACCCTCCTCGAACCATTTCGGCCAGTTCTGGAAATACCGGAGAGCGAAAGAGAGAGAGGGGGAAAGAATAAACATAAAAACCCTGATGGGTGATTCGAGCAATAATCATCCTCTGAGTGTGACCAATGCAATTGGACCGACTTGGCTAGGGGAGGTGGCATCCGGAGGAGACCCTTTTGAACCCTCAAAGGTGGCTCAAGTTCCCAGCCGGTGTCCCTTCTAGGCAGGGGATTCAGGAAGCTTGGGGAGGTGGTGGGGACAGGATGGAAAACCGAGCCTGATGCTCCCTTGACCAAGCCTACAAGGTGCCTGGCATCTCACCTTTGTCCCTGGGAGTCTCTTCCAAGCTGCTCATTTGGGGAGCCGGGCTCCTCTAACCCCATCCCTCCCTCCGCCTGACCCAAATTTAAAAAATCTAAAAGATTATTATAAACTCTCCTAAAAGAAAATCGTTTGGGTCTGGTGGTACCTTCAGTGGAGGTGGGGGGAGTGATGGATACATTGCAATGACCCCCTTTCTCTCCCTTACCTGTACGCTGGTCAGGGGTTCAGCTCTTCCTTGCTCATGAGTAAACAGGAGCAGCAGCACGATCCACCCGGGGCTGATTGTTTGGGGGTTCATCTTTGCCCAGTGATGGGTTTAGGGGGGGGGCTCTCTGCTGGTTTTCTCTCCGCAACAAAACTGCTTCCCTCTTTTGTGGCTTTTATACTTTCCTTGTTCCCGAGCCCACCTCCGAAATCCCTAGGGATTGGTGGCCAGTAAAGTTTCACGGGAGGGAGGAGGGTGAAAGGTACACGACAGCGCATCTCTGCTAAGTCCCTCTCTCTCTCTCTCTCTCTCGTTCTCTCTCTCGGCAGGTGGAAATTTCCTTCCGCTCATGCTGAGAAAAGAGCAATTTTGCCGGGCCGTTTGCACAGGCTCCAGGTGAGCAGGGGAAGCATTCACGCATTTGTGGTCCAGGGCATTTTCGGCGTTTCACCAGCAGTCTCTCATCACCGCCCTGTCGGTTCCAGCGAAATCTTTCCCTGCTTGGCTGGTTTGCAAAAGACCTTTGGATCAGAGACCTTGCCGGGCGGGGAAAGGCAAGTCAAAAGATGTGTTCTCAGGCACAATATGAACTCGGCACTCCTGAAATCCACCTGTTCTTGGCCTTGTTTATCCCAAGTTAAGATGGAAGCAGTGGTTCTAAATCCGGGAAAAGGCAGGGAAAACACCCAGAGCAAGGAATCCCTGCCTCGTCATCAGGAAATAAGCTGGGAGGGGAGATAGAATGCAAGAAATGGGGTGATTTAGCGTTACAGCCCTATCCATGGGTTTCAAGTATAAGAAGTAGAAAAGGTTAGGTCTCTGCACTCCAGGAACTTAAAAACACCCCGGGTCCAAAGGAGGCAGAGTTAGAAGTGCCCAGAGCAGATCCTGCCCGGAGGTGGTTGTAACAAACAGGACAATTTCACACATGTCCATTTGCCATCAAAAGGCCAGCATGCCTGGAACGGAGCTTTCCAGGTGACGCTGGTGGCCTGTGGGGGGTTGGCCCACAGGCGCAGAGGCCAAACTTGGTGGAAAAGAGGCCTTCCAGGGGTCCTCTGGATGTCGGTGGGAGCTGCTGCAGGTTGATGAGGGTGGCATCCTGGCTACCTCCGGGTGGCCGTAAGTAGCCGACCTGAGTCTAAAGAGCAGTGACCCCGCTCTGGCGACGGATGAGGTCCAGAGAAAACCTGAACTTGCAATTCCTGGGTCTTTTTTTTTTTCGCCCGCTCTGAGGACTAGCAACCTGTCCTGTTTTAGTGTCCTGTTTTAAAGGACGAAGTGGTGCTTTACAAGGGAAAACGTTTTGCGTTTCTCCTTTGCCCCTGCTGCCAGCCTGCTTTCCCATTGAACGAATCCTCGGAAGCCAGACTGCGTTAGGAAGCGTTAGCCCAGCACTGAGGGACCACTTTAGGCGGAGGAAGAGGGTGTTTGAAACATGATATGGCCTTGGCAATCATTTTCCCCAGCGTCTCTGCAGGCCGGGAAGCCACGGCTGCATATTGTGGCATGGAGTTCCGCCGTCAGCATGCAAACCAGTCATTGTTGGTTTTAGATGCAATGGTTTTTAGTGATTATTTACTTGTTGTGTTATATATTATTGTTCCATGTTCATTGGCGCTTGCTCGTCATGTAAGCCGCTTAGAGTTTCGAAAGAAAGATAAGCGGGGTATAAATATAAAAATAAATAAATAAATAAATAAATTTGCTTTGGAAGCTAAGTAGAGGAGGACCTGGAGCGTCCTCGGATGGGAGACCACCAGCAAGTTGCAGATACGGCAAAGAAGGGACCGTGCCAGGAATTACCCCAAGCTCTGGCTGCTGACTTGAAACCAGGGGTCAAAGTTGGCCTTGCTGCCGATTGGCATCCAAAGGGGTCAGAGGTGGGCCGAAAGCCGGGCCGCCGCGTCGGCACATAAGACGGCATCACAGGCCAGCGAGTGACTTCAGATGGGCAATTACCAGCTGAACCACGGCCCCGTGACGCTGAGCGCTGAACCATGGTGCCAGCGCGCTACCCAGATGAAACCGAGGGCACCTGAGCCAAAATGTTAATAGGCTGCTGTCAGGTAGGGCAGGCGGCGAGATCTGAACCCGGAGCCAACTCCTGTGGAGCCGGCGAGATCCCGGTGTCAGTGCAGGTCTCCGGATGGCGTCACTGGGCCTTTGATGAGCTTTACACCAGGAGGACGGGGGGGGGAGAGAGAGAGGAAACGGGTCACGGTGTTAACGAAGGCAGGATGGAAACGAGGGAGTCCCAGAAGCTGAAAATCCCAGTTGACAGCCGGACGGACCCCATCCGGGTAGATCTGCCCGCCCTTGACACTGCCTTTCGAGCCCAGAAAAGGATGGGTTGGCAATGGAGGAGGGGGCCTCTGAGCATGGACAAAGTTGTTGTTGTAGAAGAAAGGCAGGGTAAAATATGATAGATAGATAGATAGATAGATAGATAGATAGATAGATAGATAGATAGATAGATAGATAGATAGATAGATAGGAAGGAAGGAAGGAAGAGATAGATAGATAGATAGATAGATAGATAGATAGATAGATAGATAGATAGATAAGAAGGAAGGAAGGAAGGAAGGAAGGAAGGAAGGGATAGATAGATAGATAGATAGATAGATAGAAAGGAAGGAAGGAAGGAAGGATAGAAGGGATAGATAGATAGATAGATTAGATAGATAGATAGATAGATAGATATACAAATTTTTGTTTTTCCTCCAGAGTGGATAAACTAACAAGTTGTAGATGTGGATAAAAGTAAAGGTTTTTTTTCCTTTTGCGTTGGGAGAGCATCTGTTTGTCCGTGTTGTGATCCGAACGATGGGTTAGATGGTCCTCTCCCCTCGCTCTTGAGTGCTGTTTCGTTAGTGTTGCCTCCATTCCCCAGAACGCACCGATTCTGGGAGGGACCGGTCGTCACAATGCTCCAGAAAGTTCCGTTTCCTCGTGGTCCCTTCCTTTCCGGAAAGTTTTGCCCATTTAATTTTTGTTTATGATGATTTTGAAAAGCCATCCAGGCTTCGGGAAGATCCTCGCTGACCCTTGATTTCCAATCTCTTTCTCTTGCAGGTAGACTGCTGCTGGAGAGGGAGGTTCCGGGCAGAAGCTAAGCTGCTCTTGCTTATTCCCAGTTTCCGTGCATCAGGGTCCTCCTGAACGCCCTGTCGCAGTTGCAAGTGGTTCAAATGTTAGACGTTTGCTTTCCTGCTTTTACACCCCCCTCTCTTTTCCTCCTTGGACCCGGGGGGGGGGGGCTGTTTCATGCCAAGGGGCAAACATGGCGGCGCTTTGGAGCTTAACCGCAGGTCGGAGGTTGTTCTGGATCCTTGGGTTTTGGACGGCCGAGGGCTCCGGATTAGAGGTGTCGGGGCCCGTTTCTCGCCCGTTGCTGACGCTAATGAAGCCCAGCAGGGGAGGGTGCGCGTTCGGGTCCAGACGATGCCGTTTGAAAGAGATCCAGGTAACCAGGGATCAGAAAGGAGGGGAAAGCAATATCTAAAAGAAAGGAAACACCACACACACACACACACACACACACACACACACACAAAGGCAAAAGAAGCTGAATTAATTTTAGCATTGAGGGAAAATCATTGTTGTGGACTATAGGTTCTATCATCCCCCACTGCTGATGGGTGCTGGGTGTTGTAGTCCAGATGAAGTGACTTTTCCCCCGGCACTGTTTAATTTATTTATTATACTTTTAAGAACAGATATATACTCTCTCTCTCTCTCTCTCTCTCTCTCTCTCTCTCTCTCTCTCTCTCTCTCTATCTATCTATCTATCTATCTTTAGTATATATAAACAAAACAGGCAGAATGCAATAGAAGGATAGTTGAAATTCGCAGAATGAAAGGCCAAGATGAAGCAAAAGACAGATGATGAAATATTGTTTTGGGCTACATACATGTTTCGTGTATGCATCGAGTAGCAAAGTGAGAAATAATGTTTTTTTTAAAAAAATCACCATATATTAATATAAATTTGGTTTCTTGGATTGGACAAGTTTCTTTTAAAAGCCATTATATGTGGAGGGAGGAACCTGCTAGTCTCTTTCCAACCATGTTGCGGTTTTTAAAATAGAACATTGCATTCGTTCTGCTGCAAATCACACAAATTTTGGTAAAATTTGCGTTTTTTAAAGCCTGGGACAAAAGTCTCCCCCATTTGTCTCCAGATGGAAACAGAGGTTCAAGAGTTAGGGCTGAACCTGGGAAAGCCACTTTAGGGGTGGTCTCTGATACCCAGAAGCCTTCAGTGCCTTCAGGCAGCCTGGGGATTCTGGGAAGAAAGCAAAATTATTTAAATTCAGGTCCCAAGGAGCCATTTTGGATGGCTTTGTTTATTTGCCTTGAAAAAACGGAGGCTGTGTTTGTGAATCGTCCACCTCAGTGTTTTCTTCCTCTATTTTTGGGCTGAGGGGGGCGGAATCTCCTATTAAGCATTTGCACTGGCCCCGTTTGCAAAATTAATCTGTGAAGCCCCATCTGGGTGACTTCGAAATAAACAGGCACCTTTTTGATCCTGGCGCCTTTTCTCATTTCGCCTGCCGCTATTTATAGGCCAGGCCGGTGATTCCGGGGGTAATGAGGGATGCGAAAAATGGTTCGTCGCCCTGATATTTTCTCCTCTGGAAAGTTTAGGGTTAGAAAGCTTCCTGACAGAGCCTCTGCGCCATGCCCGGGCTTTGAAAAACACACCCCACGCAATGCTAAAAGTGTCATGGGGATGGTGGTGGCTGAATTGTTTTGCAGGCGGTGGGGTCCGAGGGTCAGTTATGAGGGACAGGAGGAGGGAATTCCACCCACCACCACCCAGCCAAATTATGAATTTTGATTTTACTTGGATATGGAAGCTGGGGGGTTGATCCAGAACAACGAACCTATTTATTTAGCAGTGTTATTTCCTAAAAACGGGGATTTGTTGGCTGTCAGGATAAAAGGTTTTCATTGCCCTTTCTTGTGTCGTGGTTTTGAATGCACTTACACACGTGCACACACACACACCACCACCACAACTACCACTTTCTTCTTCGTTCCCGTTTCTCTGCCATGGAAAGGCAAGCGTCAGACGAAGCCCAAAAGCGCTTGGAAGCCACTGGACACCAATTCCCATCAGCCCCTGCCCGCCTGCCTCGTGGTGCAGGAGGATGGGAGTTGTAGTCTGCAGAGATCTGGGAGGCCACGGCTTCATCTGGGCGCAAATGAGGGCAACGGGACCTCTGGCTGCCTGGGTCTTTGGGAATGACAAGTCCCATCCTCCTGTGCCACGTGGCAGGTCGGCGGGAATTGTTGTCCAAAGGCTTCCAGAAAGTCCCATGTGCCCCCGGCCTTAAAGGAAGGGTGCCCTTCCTTCAGCCACAGCCCATCCACCACCACCCAAGAAGATGATAGCTTCCCCTCCCAGCTTGGCTGAAGATGATGGTGCTGCTGAGTGACCCCCTAGTGCTACCATCTTGCCAGCTCTGGGGCGACGACTCCACGGGGCTGTTCTTAGCAACACCGCAGGCCCTAAGCAACCTCCAAATCCAGGTTCATCGGTCGCGTTTGCACGAACCAAACGTTTCCAAACCACCTCCTTGCAGGGAAAATAAAATAAAAGCCAGGCAGCGTTCCCTGCTTAGCTTCTCCAGACAATGCCCAGAGGAGACCCTGGAAGGAGACACTGGAGGGTGGGCACGGTGAGCAGGGCGTTTTAACTGGTTCCTGTCAACACTGGATGAGGAGGCCAGCTTTTAAAAACCTCACACTTCGGACATGCTGATAAAAGCCCTCTCCAGAGCCGGCAGGCGGGGGGTTCGGGCGAAGGCAAGAGATAAGGGCATCTGTCATCTCCATGTTCCCGAACTCCGTGCTGCGGTCCTCAGCATCCAAACCGTTTTCAGAGAAGCGCACCGCGTAGGGAGGCAGAAAGGGACCTTAAAAAGTAATTTGGTCCAAAAAAAGGAACTCATGACCTGTCCAGTTACTGGAGGAAAACACAATCAGCTCCTTGCTTCCCGGACTCTAGCTTTATAAATAATGAATTACTTCACAGGGTCCCTTGGAATTCATGTTTAAAGCTTTCTTTACATTCATGTTGCCCCAAAGTAACTAACACTGTAATGTTTAGTTACTTTACAAAATAATAATAATCTGTTACCTTTGCATTCAGTAGCAAAGGACAACATTTGAAACGTGCTGTATTCTTTCACAATGTTATGTTTAAAAGTTACACTTTCTGAATTAACTTTTCAGAAAAATCCCTTCTCCACTGTGGCAACGGGTTCGAAACAACGTGTTAACTTTAGTCTATAGTGGGGTAAGGTAAATGTGAAAAGTCTGGGTGCTCTTTGCAAATAGCAAATAGAATAAGAGATTTAAAAAAATGTAGGCAGCTGAATGGGCAGGTCTTTTGGATGGTTAATGGCTCTTAAGTGCCCGTTCAACCCTAAATCCCCCAAGAAAGGGTTTGTGTTATAATTGGGATCATCACCTCTCTGGAGAAATCCATTTCTCTCTTAACCTGCAGATAAGCTGGGAGGGAACAGGGAAGAGAAGATAGACCCCCAAAGAAAGAAGGAATGAAAGAGAGGCCCGGGACATTCCTGGGTGCTTCCATCATCCTTCTGGAATTCCTTGCCTTTTCGCCCTGAGAAAGAGTTTTTAGTACAGGATATAGCAGTGCTTGGATGAGGCGTTGACGTGTGAGGATCCGTTTTACCACCATCGTCCTCCTCCGCTCTAAATCCAGAACTGACCGGGAAATGACCATGCCCGGTTCCCCAATGAAGTCATCATTAGGCGAGAGAGAATGAGGTGAAGCTTCCATCTGGGGGGAGCCGATACAACCCAAGAGAAACGTTGAATATCCCCCCTCTCTTACTTAATTCTCCTTTTTGGCAACAACCACCCTGCAAGGTAGACCACGTTGAGACAGAGCAACGCAGCCATGATGACCATTCAACAGCCATAAGCCGGGCACCAGCCCACTGAGCTGGTACCATCGCCTCCAGCATCTTCATCACAATGAGTTCTCCTCTCATAGGCATGTCCAAACTCCGGCCCTCCAGATGTTTTGGACCGCAACTCCCACAGTCCTTTGCCATTGGCAATCCAAGCTTAGAATTCTGGGAGTGGTGGTCCAAAACATCAGGAGGGCCAAAGTTTGGACATGCCTGCCGGGTCGGACCAAGAGGTCATCCTGTGGACATACCGACCTCACACCCTCTGCCGCCCGCTGGAACAGAGTCCCTTGACCATCTTCCAAGTCCCCGTTGCCAACTTTTTCTCTCTGAACTCCCCCTGGTCCCCCCCGAAGCCATTGGCTGGCCACGAGTGTGACGTCACAGGCGCTGGCCACGTAGGCCTTGCCACCCGCACATTCACGGCTGGAGAGCTTCTTATTTCCCCAAAACACCACCAGGCCCGGCGGGTGTCTCCAAAGTGTTTTTGAAAGCAGGGGGCAGGGTTCTAATTTTAGCTGCCCCTCTGCAAACAACAACCCAACACCTTCTGGAAATAGAATACGACCCCGGGGGCTCGATAATTTGTGTCTCTCCAAAAGGCTGGGCCGAGAAATTCGCCTCCCCACCCCGGTTCTGTTGTAGGAACGAGGGAGACCAACAGTTCCCAAAAGGAGAAATGAAGGCAGTACCAGGGGCCTTCCTAATTTTACACCTGCACATTATTTGCACGTGAAATTGTAAAACCCAAGACTTGCATCCTTAGATTTGCCCTGCAAACGGTTTATTATTTGGTTTTAGATCAAACGAATCCCTGACATGGCATGCAAAAGCATTTTAAAACCTAACAAAGGGAAGAGGAAGATTGTATTAGTAAGTAAGTAAGTAAGTAAGTAAGTAAACAAGCAAGCAAGCAAGTAAGTAAGTAAGTAAGTAAGTAAGTAAGTAAGTAAACAAGTTAGTTTAGTTAGTTAGTTAGTTTAGTTAGTTAGTTAGTTAGTTAGTTAGTTAGTTAGTTAGTTAGTTAGTTAGTTAGTTAGTTAGTTAGTTAGTAAAATAATATTGTGATGGGGTTCCTGCATGGCAGGGGGTTGGACTGGTTGGCCCATGAGGTCTCTTCCAACTCTATGGTTCTATGATTCTATGATAACTCTTAAAAAGATTAAAACCGGTGGAAAATTCAAATACTAGAGTAACGACGTACACAACTAATCAGGATAGCTTGAAAACAGCCAGTAAACAATAAAACCACTGTAGGTAGAACAATGGTTAAAGGTATAAAAGTCCCATGAGCTTTGCCTTAGCTATGCTTTTAAGGGAAACAGATAATAGAAGTACACTTTTGTGTGCCACTCAAGAAACACTTCGTTCGGAAAAACTTGTCTGCCAGATTGGAGGGTGTGTTTAAATAACCTGGTTTTAAGAGTTTTACATTGGGGTACAAACGCACATGGAACAGAACCACCGGATGGGGAAATATAATTATCTGATTATTTGTATCCGCCTCTTTCCGCTTCATCTGCAGCATAGATCTTTCCAGATTGATCCGTAATCTCAGAAAGGATACCGAGGGCCCGTCCTGTGAACCGGTGCCTGCATTTGGGAAGATATTTTTGGATCGTGACGATGCCACGAGCCACGTCGCGTTCCCGCCAGGGGACCCCACGTCCTCTCCGTGTTCGGCCGGAACTTGTGAGGACGGGTGGAAGATGCAGATTTCTTAATTAGCTGCCTTTGCTCGTTTGGTGGTCAAAGCATTTCCGAGTTGAGGGTCTTGTCTTTGGTGGAGGACAAAGCCACCCCGTGGAAGGCAGTGGGGTCCAGCCAGGAGCCGTTTATAGACCCCCTTCCCGGGCTTTCTTCAGTATTACCTGGAACACCTTTGCTTGGTGAGGATAATTAACCGACTTCTCGTTTCTAGAAGAGGGAGCTCGGTCTTCTAATGGATTTCCCGCTGATCCCAGACATTTGAGAGCGACCCAAATAAGAGAGAAGGAACGGGGTGTTCCGGGGAGGAGAGGTCGGGTCCTTTGCGTCAACCATCAGGCCCTTCGTAAACATGTATTCATCGCGCCCAAGAATGACACCCTCAAGCCAAGGAGCGGAAGAACAAGAAGACTCCACTGGGAGATCATCAAGGAAAAGATCTCAATTAATTCAGCAGCCTGCCGCCGAGAGAGACCTTTCGGAAGCTCGTCAACAGCGCCGATAAGGAATGCTGCCAGTAAACATGGCGGCTCCTTTTATCCATCTTTGGGGACCCCATTCTGATGGCGCCCTTGGGGGGTCTTCAAGTGTCGTTGGGGAGGCTGCCAGGGCCCCAACACCCCCTCTGGCTGGTGTGAAATGGGGTCGGCGCCGCTTTGAAAGTTACTTTTAAAATGAATTTGTGACCAAACAGTCCTCCTGCACCAATGGGATGGCATATAAATTGAAGCGACAAACCAATTTTTTAAAAAGCAACCCATTACTATTCTTTTCAACCCTCTGAAGCAGTTTGGGATCAACCTAGCTGCAATTTTGAACTTTGCTTCAAAATTGGTTGAATTTTGTCATGTTGCCATTTTGAACTTTGCTTCAAAATTTGTCGAATTTTGTCATGTTGCCATTTTGAACTGTGCTTCAAAATTTGTTGAATTTTGTCATGTTGCCATTTTGAACTGTGCTTCAAAATTTGTTGAATTTTGTAAATTCAAACTCTGCTTCAAAAGTTGTTCTCAAAAGAAATTTTAAAAAGTTACACTTTCCAGCCTCGTGAGAGAGAGAGGGGGGGGACAAAAGAATTTTACAAGTGACCGCTCTGTGGTACATAATGCACCTTCTCCTTATCGGGAAATGGAACAAATTAAACTTTTGGGAGAGGAGAGGCACCATGGTGTCCCTAGCCTCGGGTGCCACTATCACTGGGGTCAGCCTGCTAGGGGACCGGGCTCCCCAAATTAGGAGAATACACCCCCTAGTTGGGAACATTTCATTCAACGGAATTCCAAGAAACTGTCTCCGTCCGGCGGACGTGCCCGTGCTCACACGGAGGGCAGTCGGATGACCACGAGGGTCCGTTCCAGGGGTTTCTCCTCTGGGAGGGGGGCGCCTGGCCTCAGGCGTCACCTGACATGAAGAAGTGGTGGTGACACATCCTCCCGACTCCGCACTCCACCCCACCCTCCGGGGTCCTCGGCTCATTTCGGGCCTTATTGGGTGTGATAACAAGAGGCGTTTCTCTCCAAACTGCTCCTCAGATTCCTGAGCGTCGACCTCACGAAAGCCCCACGTGGAGATGGTGCCCCCTGGACCAGACCCTCCTGGGTCTGGCCCGAGATGGAGATGCGCCCCACGAATTGGGACCTGAAAGAAAACCCCGGGCTCGCCAAAATAAAATAAAATAAAATAAAATAAAATCACGACACCGTGTCCCCTGCCTGTGTCTCAGTCCTGTTTCCTCCACCCACGTTTCCCTAAATGGAGATGACGTGAAATCTATTCGTTTCTTTTTCGCGCTTTTTGTTATTATGCCCATGTCTTCAGTAAGAGAAGGGTCTTTTTTTTTACGTTTCCATCCGGGAATAAACGTGTGAATGTTGCCTTGCTTCTTGTTTGGCATTTAATGCGTTTTGTTTTGTTTTGTTTTAAACGGCAGCGTCACGTCGGCTTCCGAGGGTGTTTTGTCGCCGTTTGCGGCTCTGAGTGTTGTTATTTTTAGGATATATATACGCAGTTGAAGGATAAACAGAGCCATGTTTAGAGGAAAGTAACAAGGGCACATCTTCCCTTTTACATCAATCTCCCCTCTCCGTTCCATCTCGTAGGTCTCATCCTCCAGCAGCCCGCGGTACGTGGCAGAGCTGATGCGGATTTTTTGAGCTGGGGATGCGTTTCGAAACCAACAAGCAGACACCTGGTTGAGTTTGTGGGACATGTCAAAGGAAGCAGCCACAGAAATGGAATCATATACAGTATTCACACAGAAAGAGAGAGAGAGAGAAGCATGGGGGCAAATGTAGATCCCGTGAGATACGGCCAAAGAACCGGTAACCAAAGAAAAGATGTTGGATCGCAGGGGGCCTGAAGAAGCATCATCTTTAAATCAGAAACTGTAGCCAAATTCAAAGTTCGAGAAGAACCCTTTTAGGGCACAATAGGATTTTTAAAAATCATTTTGGGATTAAATTGCGGGATTTTCACACCGACAACCACTCCAAAGGAGGGGAACGCCTGCCTCGATCCCAGAATGCCAAGGATCTTTCAAATCGGGGCAGAATTACGAAAGCAAACAGGGAAAAAAAAGATGATGAATTTGGAAGCCGCGCAAAGGGCAGAGCCCAGGGACACCAGGGCTCTGGAAAGGGCAGCTTGTTACAGCTAATCATTCCAGGTTCCATGAAAGGGGGGAAAGAAGGGCAGGCATGTCTTGGAGGAAAAGCCAAGGTGGGTTGAGATGCAGTTGTACAGTTACCGCACCCAAAATTTGGAATATTGTAATCAGATGGAGGCTGGAATAGTTGATTGGCAAAGTTCTGGCACCACCTCTTGGTCTGTGCTGAGAACTTCAGGCTAAGTCAGGAGGAACACACAGAGCCTGTTCACACGGAGAAATGTCTTGTCTGGAGTGCGTGCATACTCGCTGAGAAGGTTTTGGAAGTGAAATGTGTATAGACCATTCAAGGATCCTTCAGTGGCCCTCCTGACTCGGCCACGTGGACTTCAGTCCCTGTAACAATCCTTAAATAAATCACTGCCCCTCCTGACTCAGGAGAGAGGAAGTTCACACAGTCCGTAACTTCTGAAGGTCCAAAGGTTCATTAGGAAGCCATGAATACAGTATTCGTATGTATGCACATTTCCTTCTTAGAAGACCTCTGGGACGTTCCGGAAGCATCAGGGATAAGACATTCCTTCTGTCCTTCTTGAAGGAGGATAAGAGAGGCAAAATCAATTTACCAGATCGTATTTTTGCAAGTCTGGCTTTTTCCTCTTCCCTCCTCGTCCCTCTTTCCTTTTGCGCTGTGCCTTTCTAGAGTGCACAGCTTGTAGGAAGAAGCTGGTAGGTGTTTTTTGTTTTTAATCCAATCCAAGAGATGTTTAGGTTGAGGGTTGGGGCAAAAATGTTCCTGGTGTCAAATTTAATGCAGGACAAGGTTTTAGGACTGAAAGAACAGCCTCCTGGACTAAGGCTTCTGGAAGCAAAAGTTTAAGTCAACTTGAACTTCCCCATCATTTATTTTAGGAGAACAAACTGATCCCACAGTAATTACTAGTTCAACAGCTAGCTTTTCTAAATTCTGTGGGCCGAATTCAGAGTTAGGTTCATTTTAATCAGCACAGCTTAGGCAAAGAGCAGGCTACTTAGCCAGCAAAAATAGGAGGGGGAAAAAAATCAAAACTTAACACATCAGGCAAGACAGTAGAGGCAGATTTGAAATTTATTTCTTGTTGGGGTTTTTAAAAAAACAAACAAACAAACCCAAACCTTTGGTATTTTAACTTAATCAAAACAATTGCTTTTAAATTGTCAGGGAAGTTTACATTCCTTCACGATCTTAGACACAAAGCCACTGCAACCGCTTTAGAGAATAGGAGTCAATGCCTCTCCAACAACTTCCAAAATATAATGGTAATTAAAGTTGATTATTAATATTATTTACATTAGGCTGACCAAAAAAAAGGCCAAAAAACTTCATTACCAACACTAGATCAAGGAGTGCGAGATATATACACATACATTCTTAAGTGGCTGCAGTTTACTCTCCAGATAGGATTACATTGTGTGTGTTGGGGGGAATCAACACCCCAAAAATCTACCAACAATAAATTAAAAGGAAACACAAGAAATAAGGCAGAGGTTGATAAACAGGAACCCAAAAGGGGTGGGGGGTGGATTCTCAAATCGGCCTTGCAAAAATGGGAGGAGAAAAAGGCTTCTTACACAACATGAAATGGCAAACGGAAAACAAAAGGTGGTTTTCAAGTATTCTCAGCTGGGGTGAGGGGGGAGCCAACACATTTTAGGAGAGGATGGATATAGAGCAGTGGTTGCCAACATCTGGGGATCCAAGGTTGGCAAACACAGATTCGGGGAGAGAGGACTAAATGAAGAGGCTAGCAAGGACACATGGAGGCTAGTAAAAGTTTTTGGGCCACCACCACCACCTCTTCCCCCAAAGGCACCCAATTAAAAGAAGAAAAATATGCTGCCTCAGTTCCTTCGCATCTCTCTGTCAAGAAGGGATTTCTGGAACAGACCTTTGGGCGCACGGCAACGAGACCCCGGCGTCGTTCCACGGCTCCTGAAACGTGCGCGGATCACCCACCGGGCTTGCCCCGGCCCTCTGTGTGGGCGGCCTTGGAAGGGCTTTTGACAGGTGTCTCCCTCTGCCTTCGTTTTGGGGGCTGCCCCCTTGCGGGGAGAGGGACCTTCCAGAGTGACTCCCCAAAGCCTGGTCTTTGGGGAGTGACCACGGGAAGGGATGGGAAGGAACCAGGCTCTTTTAAGGTTGCAACCTTCCCGGTCCTGAACAGAAGCTGTATCAGGAAGGCCACCGCAGGCTGGAGCGGCTGCTGGACAAAGCCTTCGGTTGCCCAGGAGTTCAGAAAGGGACACCCACCGAAACCAGTTTCAAGAGCAGAATTCCAGCAGTTATGCACGTTCTACACACAGGTCTTAGAATCCCCTTTTCCAATCCATTTCAAAAGCCCCCAAAACAAAGGGGCCACGGGCAGAGCGGGCTCTGCTTCCTGCAGCCCTCTTCCTTCTTAAAAGTTTTTACACCAGCCAGAATCAGCTTCAAAGGGGAGAGGGCGTTCCTCTCCCTGAGAGAAGGCTCCTTGTCCTTGTGCTTTTGATGGCGGGCAAGACCAGGGGACGGGAGGACGCCACGCCCTCTATCCAGTTAGGGAGCACTTCCTTTCCATTTCGGACACCCTGGGGGCAGAAGGAAAGGAAGAGAGAATCCCCTCCGGTTTCGAATTCTGCTTTTCGGCGAACAGAACCTTCAGGAAACGCCTATTATAAATGATGACAAGTTATCTTATCTCTGGGAGCTGTAGCAGAAGCCCCACCGATAACCAGGGGTACTCCTGCCCGACGCCCTTGTCTTCCAGTATATCCAAGTATCCTTAAATGCTGACCCAGCACCTCCCCCCGAAAGCTCCTAACAGGAACTCTGATACGCCTACACAGGGAGCTCACAGAATTAACCGGCGACTCAGAAGTGCCCGATACCCCAAGCGGAAAAGGGTGCAGAAAATGGATCCGTCCACCCCAGGGAAAGCAGTTTGTCCAGTGCCATGAGGTGGGGTTCTTCATTCTTTGAGCCGTCTTCCCGCTGAGATCCGGGGGCTTCAACTGAAGGCAGATGGAAGGAGGGCCCTACACCCTCCGTGCGTGTCTCTCTCTCTCTCTGCGGGGCCTCCACTTCTCCTGCAGGGGTTCCCCTGCTTCTGGAGGAGAAGCGTCTGGAACCAGCATCCGCCACGTCCGGTGGGGCATCACACCTTGCTCCGGAAGAGCGGCTTGGCTCCCGGCCCGCAGTACTCGTTGTAGATGAGCTTGAAGAGGAAGAGATGGAAGAGGGTGATGAGAGAGGCCACGCTGAACCAGAAGAGGAAGGGCAGCCCCGGGTCCCGCTTGGCCATGTGTTCTTCATGAGCCAGGATGGCCTTCAGGTGGAGGGTGTGCCGCAGGTCCTGGAGGTGGACCAGGTCAGCGGAGATGTAGAGGAGCGGCGTGATGGGCTGGGTCACCATCACCGGGAAGGTGTGACCGTGGGGCTCCTCGGAGGTCAGCTCCACAGGGTCGTTGGCGCAGCCCCCCTCGCAGGCGTACAGCTTCACCGCCTTCTCCTGGAGCTTCACGGAGACGTGGAGGAAGGGCTTCCCGTCGGCGTCCAGCAGGACAGCCAGGTTGATCAGGTCCTTGTTGTAATGGATGCCCCGCAGGGAGTAGCTGTTCTGGAGCACGTCGGGGTCCGACTGGAACTGGAGGTGGTTCTCCGTGAACTGGAGCCCGCCGAAGCTCAGCACCATCCCTTGCATGACGCCGTGGGCCCCGGCGGCCACCAGGCCCTTGCAGCCCCTTTTCTGGAGGGTCAGCATCCACAGGTGGGAGAGCTGCAGGACCTGAGGGACGGTGGACAGCTGGCTGGGCCACAGGTTCTCGGCGTGCATGGTGGCGTGGCCGCTGAAGCAGTGGTCAGCGTAGTTGAGCGTGGCCTCCATCCTCTCCCTGTCCTCGCTGCCGACGAGGGGGTCGAGGAGAGGAGACGGGGTGGTGGAGAGGACGTAGTACAGCGTCAGGTTGACTGTGTCGCTGGAAGGGGTGTGCGCGTCCGTGATCTTCCTCATCTCGACCCCTGAAACACAGAGGATGCGGCCTTAGGAGGTTTGCTCTCTCTCTCTCTCTCTCTCTCACTGCCAAGAAAGGGAAACTGACAGTTGTTGTGAGTTTTTTGGGCTGTTTGGCCGTGTTCTGGAAGTATTTCTTCCTGATGTTTCACCAGACTCTGTGGCCGGCACCTTCAGAGGGCAAGGAGCTCAGGCAGCTAGAGCACAGAGAGAACTCCAAGTTCCCTGAGCTCCTTGCCCTCTGAAGATGCCGGCCACAGAGTCTGGCGAAACGTTAGAAAGAAAAACTTCCAGAACGCAGCCAGACAGCCCGAAAAAAAAAAACTCACAACAGCTATCAGATCCCGGTCGTGAAAGACTTCGAGAATACACAGAAAGGGAAGCTACTTCTGAGTACCCACAGGTAAGGGATGTTAGACTGCTATAGGTCACAGTTGACTTGACAGTGCATGATTATTATATAGCATACTCTCATGTAAAAAAGTGGTAAATCAGGAATATTGTCTGCTTTACCACAAAACACAGGGAAACACACCTGAGCCACGCACACCCCTCTGAAATCTCATGTCTCCAACACCGTCATGAAAGAAGTAGAACTTATGATTCCCCTGAGCTCCCTGATTTAATTTCTGCACAGCGACTTAAGGGTGTACATTGAGATGTTTCTCAGGTGTTCTGTATTTTTCCTCCCGCTCCCCCTGGGATGTTCCACCCAGCACAATTTCACAATTCCAGAGAAATCCTGCAACTCTTCAGACAACACCACAAAACTCTCTATTACACCTAAACTGCATGATTTGTTATCAACAGCTCTTGTCAGTTTCTGGATCGGATACTCATTCATATCAGTGTTTGAAAATGACCCTTGGAAGGCCTGGAAATTGACAAGAGCAGCAGAAAAGATAGAAAAGGCAGGAACCCCACTGCCAGATTTAATCTTGCATAAGAAATATGTGAATTGGGGAGGAGCCCCACCCACGACTACTCCAACCATTCCTCTCACTGGGGAATCTCTCAGTCTTCATTCAGGTCCCAGAGGGATTCCCCAGTTGCCTCAAGCTTTTTGATGGCTGCTTATTGAGAAGGTAGCACCCAGTGTTGATTCAGATTGAGAAGCTGGAACCCGGTGCCAGTTTAGAAGGGGGAAACGGATCTTTCTCCCCGACTGCAAGATGAGGCATGAAGTCGGCTGGCATAGTTTGGTTTCGGGTCAAAGCGGCCCTCACCAGAAATGAAGAGGTCTGCCCACGCTTGCCGATGCTCCTGGATCAGGTCCTCTGTCCTCATCCTCATGACCTCCATCATCTCCTTCTTGGCCGCCTCCCGGAGCCGGCTGAAGGTCTCGTCCAGGCGGGAGGCACCGATGGGCTCTGAGGTGTGGACAACGGACAGCAACGTCTCCTCGAACTGGGATTTGGGGGCCACCTGGACCCGGCTGACCAGCGTCTTGGTGGCCACGACCACCAGGACCACCTTGTCGCCCGGCGGCTGGAGCACCCGGCCCGAGGACAGGTAGAACTGCCGGTCGCCCGCTTTCTCCAAGCTGGTGATGAACTTGTCGCTGCCGGATCCTCCTGCCGGTGACAAGGCCGGGCCGGGCACCTCGAAGGCCACCAGCCGGCCGGTGGGGTTGGCCACGGACAGGCGCTGGAGGTAGAGATGCGGCCGAGCCCGGTGGGCCAGGACTTCTTCCCGGACGGTGACGCAGCCCACGGAGGGGCCCTCGCCCGAGCCCGGCGGGGAGACCTGGAGGCACCGGACGGTCCGGAGGGCTCCTTCTTTCAGGAGGGCCACGGCAGCTCCCAGGTCGGCCACAGCATGGTCTGGCCCCCGTAGCCGTGCCAGGGCCACGTACTCAGTGGCATGGGCCGGGGTGGCCCCTCCGGGAGGCATCCCTTTGCCAGCCGGGGCCACCCACAACCGGTTGGCGGCCACGTCCAGGACCAGGTAGCCATTGCCCACCAGGGCTGGCGGGAGCTTGGCCTGAGTCATGCCACCACTGCCACCTTGGAGGATCCGGGCCTCTCCTTGCTGAGCCAAAGCCTGCCAGGCCCGGGTCTCGGCTTGGAGGCAGAGTCCGGCCGGTCCCCCCGAGGGGTGTCCCCTGGGCCAAGGGAGAAGCCCCGGCCAGGCCCCTCCGAGGTACCAGTAGGCCACCAGGAGGAAGCCCAGCAGGGCCACCAGGCGCCGGGCCCAGCTGCTCGAGAGCAGCCCCGGCAAGCCCTTCAGCCGCTGTTGCATCCACATCACGGCCGAGGAGGGAAGAAGAGAAGGGCGCAGTCGGAGCCGGGGCCTCGCGTGGACGCCCAAACCGGCGCTCAGTCACGCCTCGCCGGCCGGCGACGCTACGCGAGGCCCCGGCTCCAACGGCGGCCTAGTCGCCGCCGCGGAGGAGAGAAAAAGAAAAGAGGAGGCCGCAGTCGGAGCCGGGGCCTCGCGTGGATGCCCAGCCCGGCGCTCAGTCACTCCTCGCCGGCCGGCGACGCTACGCGAGGCCCCGGCTCCAAGTGCGGCCTAGTCGCCGCCGCCGCCGCCGCCCGCTCGGAGGCACCTCCCGCCGGGCTCTCCAGCTTCCTCCTCGGCCTTCCTCCCTCCCTTCCTCCGGCCAGGCCTCGGAGCGGCGCCCGGGATAATGTCGCCGCCGCCGCCGCCGCCGCTACTTCCTCGTTGGTGGCCGCCTCCGCCCCTTCTCCCCGCCCTCGGAGCGGAGGAAGGAAAGAAAGAAGGAAGGCGGGCCCCGGAGGAAGGAGGAGGAGGAGGAAGGAGGCTGGGCCGGCGGGCCTCTGGGCGTGTGCAGAGCGCGCCGCCCTCCTGGCCCTGGCCCTGGCTCGCCTCCTCGCTCCGCCCAAAAGGAGGGACCCGGGAAAGGAGGGGGGGCCTCTGAGCATCTGCAGAGCGCCGCCGCGGCTTTTGCAGGAGCTGCTCTGGAGGGCCAAGGGGGCCTCTGAGCATCTGCAGAGTGTTGCTGCCTGGCAGACGAGGGAGCTCTTCTTTGCCTCCCAGAAATGGGGGACTTGAGAGGGAAAAGGGGCCTCTGAGCATCTGCAGAGCGCCCCCTCCTTGCACACACGGTGTTCTCCCCCCCCCGCCCCAAAAGGATGTGGGGTGGTGGTGGTGTGCTTCATGGGGCCTCTGAGCATCTGCAGAGCGCCACTGCTTTAGTAGGAGCTTGTATCTCTCTCCCCCTTAGGGCAGGGTAAAGGGGCCTCTGATCATCTGCAGAGGGCAAGTGCTCTCCCAGCAAGGCGAAGGGATGCTTCTTGGAGCCTGTTGAAAGTGTCTCTGGGCATGCACCGAGTGTACCTCTGAGGGTAACCAAAGGGAAAGTGTTTCTGAGCATATGAAGTTCTCCCCCTCCACCCTCTGGAGGCAAACAAACAGGACAAGATTCATGAGAAGAGTGTCAGCTCCACACTCTTCAAGTGGCTTATGGAGAAATCGCCTCTGAGCACATGCAGAGTGCCTGCCTCCGCAGAGGAAGGCCCTTTTCCTTGGACTAGCAGGTCAGTTTTGAAAGATGGAGGCGGGGGGGGGGGGGGAGAATAAGTAACTTTCTCAAACACCCTGCTCCAAAAGATGCTTGGATAGAGGTAAAAAACAAAACCCAAAATCCTACTCCTTTTTCAACACGTTTTCTGCTTGAAAACAGCTTGTATTAAAAATTTGAGGATGGAGTTGGGAGTTGCGGTAGTAAAATAGTTGTATTTTAACCCGCGGTGTCCAAACTTTGCCCCCCCCAGGTGTTTTTGGACCACCACTCCCACAGTCCTTTGTCATTGGCCATACAGGCTTGGAATTCTGGGAGTGGTGGTCCCAAAACATCTGGAGGGACGAACTTTGGTTTCCTGCTCCCTGCCTGGCTGTAGAGTGATGGAGAGGGGTTGGAATCTCCTCCTTGCTGAATCCCTTCCCTCTCCAGGCAGGGGAGGAATTAAAAGGGTGGGCTTTTGGGGCCGGAGAGAGGAGGAGCCCCCTTTTAGGGGCGTGCATGTTGCGTGGCACACCAGCAGCTCCTCCGGGGAGGGAACTGGGAAGCCGGAGAAAGGTTGCATCTGGACTGGTGCTACTGGCGCCACTGGGAGTTCCCTCCAAAAAGACAGAGAGAGAGAGAGAAAGTTTTCAAACTTTGAGAAAGTGGGATCGGTTGCATCAGGGGAGGAAAAAAAAGGGATTTTTCTTCTCACTATGGCTTTCTCGTTCCAGCTGCTGCTGATCTTATACGCGGCGATCCAGCGGGGTCAAGGCGCCAAACAGCAGAAAGGTAAGGCGGGGTGGGGGTGGGGAAATAATTCAAGCCGTGCATGGTGAATCTGCTTTAGTCTGCCGCCACCTTTTCTAAAAAAAAACCTACTCACCCACCTACCTCTTTTATACTTGCTTTGTCACTCTGGATTAGTTGATCAGGAATAAGAAGGCCATCTCCTGGATAGCTCTGCAGTTTAGGAGCCAGGGGTTGGGCGTTGAAATCCCCCCCCGCCCCGTGTCCCTCCTTCACAAGGGCTGGGCTTGATGACCTCTAGCATCCCTTCTATTTATTTATTAATTTATTTACATTCTGCAACCGATTTTCCCTATGGGAACTCTGCACAGTTTTCATAGCACAACACATATAAATAAACTAAAAATCAAATCAAACCAGCAAGACAAAGAAGAGAAGCAAATAAACCAGCAAGAGAAAACAACATTAAAACACGAGGGGGGGGCACAAAACAGGCATTAGCGATTGCTGAAAGCATCCTTAAAATGTGTTCACCGCCTTGCTAAAGGCTGCTCTGCCGTTCTGAAATGATTGTGCTTTGCACATCTCAACTCCCAGCCCTGCAAGACTGCCTGTTTGCTTCTTTCCAAACAACTTATTTAAAATGTGTTTCCCTCTCTTTCTCCTTACAAGAACCCAAGGCGGGTTCCGTCATTAAAAAAAGACAGCATTTAAAAGCTCCGAGCTGTAATTTTCTTGCTGGCTAGTACTGGATATTTTAAATGTTTTCTATTAAGCAGGTCATTGCGGTCTAGAAGGGCCAAATCTGTAGTGTAGATTTTTACCAACAGAAAGCTCAATAGTTCAGTAAAGGTCCAAATAATTTCTAATTCAGATTTGAAAGGATGGATAGTTGGTTTGCTATCGGAAGGACAGAAGAATGAGCTTTCCTTTACCCTTTCCTTCCCTATTTATTCTCATCTGCAAATATTTTTAATGAAGCATATTGCTTTTATTTACCATCTTTTTGAATGTGGCCTTTGTTTGATCCATTTAAATATTTGCCTAGTGGCTGGTTTTAGCTTTAAATGTGGGCTGTAAGCTGCCTTGGGGCCCTTTTTAAGGAGAAAGGTGGGTGAAAATGTTACAAGTAAAAGTACGGTAAATAAATAAATAAAAGGAATCTCTCTCTTCAGCACAGTTAAATAAAGCATGTCGTGGAATTTTGGAGAGTCGCAGTGAAAACATTTTTAAATATTTAGCTTGCAGAAAGAAAAAGGGGAACCCCACAGATATCCAGGTCGGTGCTGGGAGAGAAAGTAGGGAGGTAGTAAATTTCTAAACCACTCATCTCACAGGAAGGGTTTGGTTCCTGCTAGCTGTCTTGAAATATTTGGCTTGAAAGGTACGGTGTCCACACATGCCCAGCGTGGCGAGAGGGGAGAGAGAGAGAGAGCGCTGAAAGGCACCCATTTCCACCCTGGCTCAAACCACGCTCTGCACGTATGCATTGGCAAAAATTTCACATTCCAGACGGAGGGAGCCAAGCAGGCGGTAGGAGGCTACCGATCTTGGCTGTATCTTAGCACATTTAAAAAACACACATTTCCACAGGACCTAAATGCCTCGTGCATTCCTGCCAATGGGTCCTCTTTGCCTTGTGATTCAAAAACCAAACAGTTTAAAAAAGAAGAAAAACTAATTCTGCAGCACTTGCTCCTCAGACTTCCATCTTTCTGTCATAGACCTGTTTCACACACAACCCTCAAAAGCTGCCCTGAGTTGAGCATTCAATAACGTCCCTCTGAAACGACAACCCCCCTTGTCTTCCCATTCAATGGGAAAATGCTATGCTGTGCATTCTTTTCCCCTTATATATATTTTTTTCTGCCGGAGCTGAACATCTGCATTGCAAAGAATTTAGGACACGGGAATACGTTTCCTTATTCCAAGAGTGGGCTGCCAGTTGGTTCAGTTCAGTTTCCAAACAACGGGACACAACAGCAGCCCACAATTAGATTTCCTTTTTTTTAAAGCACACGAAAGTACGTCAAAAATGCAGTAGGCTGCGTCCCCCCCCCTCCTTACATCCAGCATGGTGTATCCAATGTCCCTGAGTCCTTCTGATGGGTGCACCAGATGTTCTTTGCTGCCACATCTGGATAGATTCTCTGGACCTTTGGGGGACCGTAACTGGCCACGGAGGAAAAATACCATTTCTGAATAGTGCTGAAATGTGTTGAGTTTTGGACGCAGGCAGTAAATGGAACAGAACCGCTGCAACTCTGGGGTGAGGGGGATGCCCAGCGGCCAAGATGACGTTGAGGAGGATTTAGGCCAGATGTGGCCCCCATAACAGTCGTTTGAGACGGACTTCATGAAGTTTCTTCGGGATCTGTGCAGCGGATCTCTTGGTGGCTCGCTGAGCAGAATGGAGCCTAGATTCTCAGGACTTCTTCTTTTTTAACCCCCCCCCCTTTTAAAATCTTCCAAGCGGTCCCGAAAGAGAAGAAAGAATTGATGCATTGTTTAGTCTGAGTGGCATCTGGGATCCGGAGCTGGAGAGCGGGAGAGGAGGCCTGATCACCTTCCAATATTGGCTCCAAATCTTTGATCCCTTCCCCTCGTTTAGAGGCAAAGGGAAGCAAAACAACCCCCTAGCCAACTCTTGGGTTCCTCCTCCTCTTTGATCCAAGCTCTGGCAGGGGATCGCAGATGTAGGCCTCTATAATGTCCCGGTCCTGGATACTGCGTTCCTCCTGACTTCCCTTCATCTTTTAATCTTTGCTTCAGAGATCTGGAAGTTGAGTCATGGCTACTGGACTTCTTTTTTGAGAGAGAGTAGAAACGTTTCGCTGTTCATCCAAACAGCTTCATCGGTCTGTTTGGATGAACAGCGACGAAGCTGTTTGGATGAACAGCGAAACGTTTCTGTCTCTCAAAAAAAGAAGTCCAGTAGCCATGACTCAACTTCCAGATAAACTCACCTGGATGACTGAGAATCTTCACAGACATATTGCTTCAGAGAAGGAAGCCCCAACCTTTGCGTGGTGCAGACTGGGCTTCTGACGGACAGTTCCATTTATCGATTGATTGCGTGCTTTCTCCGTTTCTCCCAGATCACGTGTTGGTTCTGACGATGGCCACCGAAGAGACGGAAGGTTTCCAACGTTTTCGTCGCTCTGCTCAGTTCTTCAACTACAGTGTTAAGGTGATGATCTGTAAGGGGCATTTCTGGGTGCCTTAGAATCTATGCCGTTGATTGCCGGGTTCCAAAATAAAAAATAGTAAAAATCAGGCTGCCTCCAAATTCAAAAGCTAGCCGGGAGCGCCTTCAAAAGCCTGTGACCCAATCCCTTTTAACCGAGATCCATATTTTCAAATACAATATGGGGTTCTTTCCTTAGTGGTCTTCCGTCCTCAAGGGGAGACGCCAATCTTTGCCTTTGGATCAGTTTAAAACATACAGATTGCTAGAATGGAACGTAACGAAAGCTTCGTTACCGAATGGCAGGATTCGATATATCATTTGGTTTGTTTGTTTGTTTCCCATTTATCCTTGGGAATTTAAGCTGCCTTTTTTTAAAAAAGCAGAGAAACCTCCTGTTCTCTCTCCGAACTCAGCGCCCGCTTTCAGGTTCGCTGAGTTTGCGCAATTTCTGGTTTCGCTGAAATGGAGCATGCGGGGGGAGGGGCTAAAAATAAATCTGATTTTTAAAAAAAAAACAAAAGCATGGGTTTCAATTGAAAAATTACAATTTTAAAATCAGTTTACATTTTTTTTATTCCACCTGTCAATAAAAGCCAGATTTTTTTTTCCAAAAAAAAAAAAAGTGATTGGAATAAAATCCGCCCTAGAATGTTTTATCCTGCATGTGCTTCAACCCTGCTGGGCTGCGATCCTCGGTTGCTTACTCTTGCGATCCCTGCAGAAGGCTGAGCGGTCGCAGTTCTTTGGCTGACTTTTCAGTGGTGGGATGGTGGCTAGTCTTGCAAGCCTTGTTCTGCCCAAGCGGAATGTGAATGAAGGTTTCCTTCTGGGTCTTGTTTCCCCACCCTAGGTGCTGGGTTTGGGCGAGGAGTGGCATGGCGGCGGGCAGAAGATCCGGCTCCTGAAATCCGCGCTGGAGGAACACGCAGAGGACGAAGATTTGGTGGTCCTCTTCACGGAGAGGTGGGTGGCCAGCGGGAAATCATAGCTCGGCTCCGGGGGCCTCATTCTGACATGGCGCTTGCCTGGGGAACAGGAATGGATGTATAGCACTCTTCCAGAACCTCCTCTCTTGGACACCCTAGCTCAAGTGGTGTTGAACCTTCACCACTCCAGATGTGTTGGACCGCAACTCCCACAGCCCTTTGCCACTGGCCATCGAGGCTCGGAATTCTTGGAATTGTGTTCCAAAACATCTGGAGGGCTGAAGTTCAGACATGCCTGCCCTAGCTCAAGTGGTGGTGAGCCTTCAGCCCTCCGGATGTGTTGGACCGCAACTCCCACAGTCCTTTGCCACTGGCCATCGAGGCTCGGAATTCTGGGAGTTGTGGTCCCAAAACATCTGGAGTGCCCAAGGTTCACCCCCATTGCCCTAACTATCAGCTCCTTCCCTTCCTTCCTTCCCTTCCTTCCTTCCTTCTTTCCTTCCTTCCACTATCAGCTCCTTCCTTCCTTCCTTCCTTCCTTCCTTCCTTCCTTCCTTCCTTCCTTCCTTCCTTCCTCTATCAGCTCCTTCCTTCCTTCCTTCCTTCCTTCCTTCCTTCCTTCCTTCCTTCCCTTCCTTCCTTCCTTCTTTCCTTCCTTCCACTATCAGCTCCTTCCTTCCTTCCTTCCTTCCTTCCTTCCTTCCTTCCTTCCTTCCTTCCTTCCACTATCAGCTCCTTCCTTCCTTCCTTCCTTCCTTCCTTCCTTCCTTCCTTCTTTTCCTCTCCAACGAAATCCGTTCTCCCGTTCGTAGCTACGACGTGGTCTTTGCCTCTGGACCTGCAGAGCTGCTGAAGAAGT
This sequence comes from Phrynocephalus forsythii, assembly GCA_029282475.1. Taxonomy (NCBI): domain Eukaryota; kingdom Metazoa; phylum Chordata; class Lepidosauria; order Squamata; family Agamidae; genus Phrynocephalus; species Phrynocephalus forsythii. The sequence goes on along the minus strand of JAPFRF010000020.1, from coordinate 1,520,237 downwards.
TCCAGCAGGCCAAGTCCAAGGTTGTCTTCTCCTCCGAGACGCTCATCTATCCCGACCGAAGGTTGGAAGCCCAGTACCCTCAAGTCCCGGAAGGGAACCGCTTCCTTGGATCCGGAGGTAAGAGGAGGAGGAGGAGGAGGAGGAGACTTCCGCCATGAACAGACATGGGACAGAGCTCCGAAACTTTACGCTGCGATCTCGAGGGCTGGGGAAACCACTAGAAAAAAAGAAGTGGGCAGTCTAACGTCCTTTTTCATGTCATTTTGGGGTCTTGGGTAGATTTTCCCGGTGGATTTTCATGCAATGAACCCTATAGGCTAATCTTGGTGTTTTTTTCCCTTGCAGTCAAATGTGAGCCTTAGAATTTGGCAAATAAAAAGCAAAGTGTGTGGCTTCTGTACCGCCCCATAGTGCGTAAACCACTCTCTGGGTGGTTTACAATTTAATTTGCAGGCTCTACATTGACACCCATCCGCCAGTGAGCTGGAGTACTCATTTTACCAACTTCAGAAGGATGGGAGGCAGAGTCAACCTTGAGCCAGCAACCTGGGGTCGAGTCTGGGTTTCGAGCAGAGTTTCGACTGCAGTATTGCAGTGGAGCCTCTGCGCCATGAGCTTGCATCCTACTGCAAGAGTCTCGGTGCATTTAGATGCCTTTCTTGGCAGAGTTGCTACCGTGGGTTGCTTTTGAGCCTCTGCATTCCGACATCTTCATTCCCCTCTTCCGGCAGGGTTCGTCGGTTACGCCACCCATCTCCAGAGACTTGTCTCCAACTGGGAGGGTCCAGATAGTGACAACGACCAGCTGTTTTACACCAAAGCCTTCCTGGACCCCGAAAAGCGAGTAAGTACGAGGAGCCGAGCTCCTCCTCCTGCTGTGTCTGTGATGCACACACCCACCCACCCTGGCGGTTGTTAGACTCCAGTTTCCATCCTCCCCTGGCTTAGCTGGGCCTGCAGCAAGGGGTGATGGGAGCCGTAGTCCAACAATCTCCGGATGGTCGGAGATGTCATTCCTAAACCTGTTTTGAGGCGTACGTCAGACAGGTTGACCTTTGGGAGTCCCCTTCAAATTTATTTTCCCCCTCCTCTTCTCGCTACAGGCAGGCCTCAATATCACGCTGGACCACAGGTGCCGGATCTTTCAAAACCTCAACGGGGCCCTGGGTGAGCATCTGGGGGGAAAGAGCGGGAGGGACGCCTTTTCCCTGTAGCAGCCAAGAGGGCATTGAAAAAGGAACTCACTTTCCCCCTTGTGGTGGGGTTCTTAGCAAGGGGAACCTTCCCTCCCGCCACACACAGGAGATCTCTTTGGGGTGGGGTTTGGGGGTTGGATGTAAAAAGGGGGCAGGTTTCCTGGATCCTCCCCCGGACGGCGCCTCAGTTTCCCCAGAAATCTTAAACTGAAGGCGCTTTTACACAATCCCTAAGATCCTCTGGCAACTTAAATTCGTATCAGAGATCTTGGGGGCTTGTCGCTCTTCCTGTGTTCCCACCCCTCGGCACTCCCTTGCTCTTGTCTGCGTGGGGGGGGGGGCTCACCTCCACTCTGCCATTGGGAGCTGCCCCAGGAAGCATTCTAGTCTCTTCCAGTCTCTTAAAGGGGCAAGGGGCAAAAAAACCAAACAAACACAAGGCGAGGAGAGCCCGGCACTCACTGCTTTACATCCGCATCAGAAATTTTTCACCTTCAGAGACCAGGTACTTGGAAAATGCGCTGGGACGCGCTTAGGTGGGCGTGGTTGTACTTAATTTTTTTAAAAATCCAGAGCTGGTGGGGAAACAATTTTAAGCTCCGGATCTGGGAGCCCTTTGCTTCGGATTTTAGGGGTCGTGTAAAAGCGCCCTGATTCACCCTGTGATGAATCCTTAGATGACTTGTCTTGTCGGATCTGTGCTCGGAAGGAACATCATTGGCGACATAGCCGCTTTGGAAAGGATGCTTGGAGTGTTGGCACCACACTCAAAGCAGGGTGAAAAATCCTCTTGGGGGGGGCTTGGTAGCAACCCCCCACACCCATGCTGCAGCCTGCAAAGCAGAGATCTGGGTTGTTGCTACATCTCCCCACCCAACACACACACACACACACACACACACACACACACACACACACACACTTCTCCTGGCTGGGCTGTCAGATTCCTGCATAACTGAGAGTTTAAAAGGCAGTGTTGGGTGTGGACACTGTCACAAGTCGCAACAAAGATCCATGCCCAAGGGCTGCGGCGAGGCATCAGGTGGTAGGGTGGGGTGGGGTGGATGAATTATGTAAATGTTGTAGGGAGGGAGAGCGAAAGAGCCCTGCCTTTCTCCTTTTAAAAAGACCTGAGGCGGTTTACGTCATTAAAAGACCACGCTTGAAGCGAAAAACAGTATGGAGGTTTAAAAGCATCCATCAAATGCCATTGTTGTTTATGCTTTATATCTGATGTATTCTATTGTTGTTGATTTGGTATGTATTGCTTTTGTTAGCCGCTTAGAGTACTACATGTAGTAGATAAGCGGGATATAAATACAAGAATAAATAAATAAATAAATAAATAAAAATTGTACGAATTACCCACTTATCACCCCATGGTTCAGAGAAGTGTACTAGGCAGCACACAGTGTACTAGTTAGGACACAAAATTTCCCTATTAATTTCTAAGGATTCCCTCTCCTTCGATTGCGATCTCCTTGTAACGCTGATGGGCCGTCTCCTACCAACGACAGATGACACATGGCTGAGCTTTGAGTATTTGAGTAATAATACGACATTTCTCCTGATCAGCTTTTTGCCCGTCCCACCAGCTTGCTGTAAACGCGGTTGGTCTTTCCGATGCTGCATCGTCATGTGTTTCTCTCCCACTCAGCGGAGCTGGTTCCAAAATTCAGAAGCGGGCGGCTTGCTTGTATAAATGTCGTCAGGCCTGAGGCCGGCTGACGAGGGCTTTGATTCATCCTGGTCTTTTGTTTTTTCTCCCAAAAAAGATGACGTGGTCCTGAAGTTTGAAACGCGGCGGGTGAGAGTGAGGAACCTGGTGTTCGATACTCTCCCGGTGGTGATTAACGGCAAGGGCCCTACCAAGGTAAGGCCAGAGGTCCCGTCCATCCAGGGGCCGGGTGTGGTTTCAGAAACAAAGAGGCATCCTGCCCAGGTAGGAGCTGTCCAGGTGAGCTTTCTGCAGAGTCACTGCCAGAGAAGCTGGTCTGAGAAAGAGCAGTGTTCTGGGCTCTGGTTTTTTAAAAAAGGATTCCTTTAATTTGCAGAGATCCAGGTAAATTCCAGCCCTTGACTCAGCTGCTGCCCCAAGCAGCTTTTTTAAAACATCCGCCCCCATACTTCCTCTGAAGCCAGCCCTGCAGGTGGGGCTCTCAAACGGACTGGCCAGCTGGCCACCCCCTAGAGGCCGCCTCCTGGCCCTGAACAGCCTGAGGCAAGCCTTCTGTTTCTGGAACCAAAGGCCCAGGCCTCTTTTTTTCTCCTCTCTCTCCTCACAGCTCCAGCTCAACTACCTCGGGAACTACGTCCCCCACGCCTGGACCTTCGAGAGGGGCTGCACTGTGTGCGCGGAGGACTTGAGAAGCCTGGCCAGCCTGCAAGTAAGGAGGCTGGGAGGTCACACAAAACAGGGCCAGGCAGGAAGGCTGAAGGAGGTGCCCCTTGGCTGGCAGGGTTCGCCCTCTGGGCCTCAATTTAATTTTCCTCTGGAGCATCTGGACTGGGAGGTTTTCCTCCTCTTTGGATAGGCACCCAGAACCAGCGAAAGCTTGGGGGAAACAGCCAGGTTTTGAACTGGCGATTGAACATTCCCTTCGGTACTTTTTAAGCCTCCGAACCCGGCGAGGTCGCTGGGACGTAAGGCCAAACGCCCTCTCTCTTTCTCCGAACCCTCTTCCTTTTCATCGGGATGCCAGCACGTAATGTAAGGAAGCTTTGTCTCTCTTGGGATAAAAAAGAAATGAGAGGTAACTAGTTACTTACAGTTTAAAGTAACTATAGTTCCTCCACTGGGAAAGGGAGTGAATTACAACTAACTCGTTCCTAACTATTTCAGCTTTTTGGAAACTTTCGTTTGACTGTTTTTAAAAGCGACCTCGGCTTAGATGAAAAGACAGTGCATCTTTTCTCCCGATGCACAGGAGTTATTCGGGCTTATTCCCCCCCCTTCTCGCTCCTCCTCCCCGGGTTTCAGGACGAAGCGCTGCCGCTGGTCCTGGTTGGCGTTTTCATCGAGCAGCCCACCCCGTTCCTCACCCAGTTCTTCCAAAGGCTTCGGAATCTCCGCTATCCGAAGAAACGGATCCAGCTGTTCATCCACAATCACGTGAGTGGCCCTTCGCTTTGCCCGACGAAGCTGGCAAATCTGGACTCCTAACCCTAACCCTAACCCTAACTCTCCCCCCCCCACACGCCTTGCTTGCAGGAGACGCACCACCTGCCCCAGGTGGGTGCTTTCGTGCACGAACACGGGCAGGAATATCGCGCGGTGAAAGTCGTGGGACCCCAGGACCCCGTGGAGATTGCCGATGCAAGGAACGCGGCCGTGTAAGACCGTCTCTGTACAACCTCAACATCTGTCTCAACAGTCCTGGGCCAGGTTTTGTTGGGTCATTCCATTCGTCTAAGGGAGTATTCTGGGGGAAATCATGGAGCCCTTTGCTTTTGGCTTTGGCCAAGGTGGAAGCAGAAAGCTGGACCAAATAATCCTTGACTTCCATTCTTTCTCTCTCCTGTCCTCAGCTGAACCCTGCCTTCAGATTTTGCCATCTTCTATCTCTCTAGGGACCTATGCAGGCGAGACCCCATGTGCGAATACTACTTCAGCCTGGATGCCGACGTGGTGCTGAAAAACCCAGACGCCTTGCGGGCCTTGATCGAACAGAACAAGTGAGTTTCCCTGCCCTGGTTTCTCATAGCCCACATCTGGAAGCAGGTGGCGGGTCAGAGCAGATACCTCTTGGAAGAAAGCTCGCCCTCTCTGCCCGAAGTTGAGATGGTTATTTAATTTTACACCCTGCCTGACCTGACTCTGCCATTCAGGGAAGGAACACCCCATGTATTTCTAAAGAACTCCCCCAAATTTCACGAGCATCAGTGCTCGGGAGTTGTAAGTTTTTTTAAAAAGGAACAAGTTTCTAGCCTTTATGGGGGAGACGGTGCTTGAAAATGTATGGGTAGATCTCAGAAGCCCGAGGAGCTGCTAAATAAACTTTCTAGAGGAGGAAAAGATGGCACCTGTGTCTCCCTGTAGGTTTGTGATCGCCCCGCTCGTCAGCCGCCTTGGGAAGCTGTGGTCAAACTTCTGGGGAGCCCTGAGCGCTGAAGGTTACTATGCTCGGTCGGAAGATTATGTGGACATTGTCCAGGCCCGGAGAATGTAAGTTGCTTGAAGGGACAATAGCCATCTGGGAGGCTCACTCACCCTTCCAACATTCTCCCCCTTTCCCTTACAATCGCATTTTCCTGTGTGCGTGTCCCCTCCTAAAATATCCGTTTCCCCACATCCCCCGGGAAAAGAACAGTCCCCCATGTTTGCATCCATTTCGGGACGGAGGGCGGCTTAACAAAATTCAGAGATGCACAAGGGGAAATCTAAGTTCCGATGTTAGACATTCTTATATTTTTTTTAAAAAAAAATGCAGCCTAATAGATTCTTTTTTTTTAGTTGGGGGATCCCTCAAAGGACTGGATGCGATCTATGGGTCCCCAGATGGACGGCAACTCTGAGAAATCCTGCCCAGCAAAGCTTGGATGGAGAAGATTTCTGGGAGTTGTCGTCCATGGAATATCTGGGAACCCAAGGCTGAGAACCATTCTAGGCAGCTGGTTTGTTGCAAACTGCCCAGAACTCCCACGGGGAAAGTCGGGCAGTCAATAAGCGCAAAAATGAATGAATAAATGAATGAATGAATGAATGAATGAATAAATGAATGAATGAATGAATAAATAAATAAATAAATAGTCTTACAGGGGGGGGGGGAAGGCTGGCAAGCTGCTGATTCCTTGTGGTGCTGGATTCTTTTTTTTCTCCTCTCCTTTTCAGTGGCCTCTGGAATGTCCCTTACGTTTCTAGCGTCTACCTGGTCAAGGGTAGTACCTTGAGGGACCAGCTCACGCAAACGGACCTTTTCCGCAGCGGCAAACTGGACGCCGATATGGCCCTGTGCCACAACATCCGGGAACAGGTGGGTGCCGCAAGGAGGGTGGCGCAGGTGGAACCCCGTGGCTGCTGGAGATTTTTCTAAAGATCACTAAGAAGGAGGTCAGACCCTTCCTCAACCCACCCTTGCCAGGCTCAAAGGAATATCCGTGTGGATACTGTTTGCTTTCTTAAAAAAAAAAAACCAGAAAAATTAGATGCAAAGGTGCTTTTGACATCACCGAGAGTTGGACCTTTAAAATGGTACGCCTTTTAATTCAAGGTCAGGGGACAGTCTGAAGCAGAATTACACTGAGGGTGTGGAACCTTCAGCCCCCCAGCTGTTTTGGACCACAACTCCCAGAATGCTGACCCTAGATTGCCAATGACAAAGGACTGTGGGGTTTTGGTTCCAAATCGTCTGGAGGGCTGAAGGCTCCCCACCCTCCTTTGAATTCTGCTTCAGACTCTGACTTCCCCATGCAATGTGGGACCCCGACACCCCCCCCCCCATCAGCCCTCCCGCCGGCATCGCCACAGGTCAGAGCGATGGGAGTTGTGCCCCACACATGCTCTGGAGCTGACCCACGGGATAGATTCTCCCGGCTCCTTGTAACCCGCGATGAGGAGATCTCTTTCCCTTGGCGTGTCGCAGGGCGTCTTCATGTTTCTAACCAACCAGCAGCCGTTCGGGCACCTGCTGTCCCTGGAGAATTACCAGACGACCCACCTGAACAATGATCTGTGGCAGATCTTCAGCAACCCGGAGGTGAGATAGATCCACTCGGGAGACCCGTGGGGAAGGTGGTCCATGCCTATTCCAGTGCCATCTCAAGTCTCTTTCGGCGGGGGCGGGGGGGGGAAATGGATTTTTTTTAAAAAAATTGGATTTATTTCCTCCTAATGCAGGATTGGAAAGAGAAATACATCCATGAAAATTACACCGCAGCCTTAAAAGGAAAAGGGGTGGAAACAGTGAGTTTTTTTATCATCTCTGTTGTGCACGTTTGGTCGAGAAGAGAAAAGGGAAGGGGGGTGTTCATCAATGAGGGGATCCCCCTTCAGCTGACATGTTGAGGCACCCTGCATTTCTGTGCCAGAGGCAGTGCTTGAGAACCAAGCCAGTAGAGGATGATGGGGCTTCTGATCTCACGGGGACAATGGGTCTGCTGCCGGAGTCCAAATGAACTTACGGATTCTGCATGTGGGATAGTTTCAGAGGCTGTTCAAGTTCAGATTAAAACCCGGAACGGATGGGCTGGTCCCTTAATATCGGGACCGGGACCGCCAGGCTGAACCAGCAACAGAGCTTCAGTACAATAGGTCACAAAACAAAACAATGCAATTTTCCCCTTGCATCTGATGTGTGGCGTTACTAAAATAGATCCCCTTTGAGTTTCTCTTGTACGTGCATTCCTGTTTAATTGCCTCTTCGTTTTAAAGGGATATTTCTTCTGTTTCTAAGTTGCCCTGTGGACTTCTGTGGGTTTTTTTTAAAGTGGCATACACGTGTTTTAAGTTAAATCAATAGATTTGCAGCCTGAAAGAGATCCAGTTCCTCACTGTTTGCTTTATTCATTTACAATGTTACAGCATTTCAGGAAGCTGTTCTCGGTGCAATTTGCATTTGAAGCAAGATCAAAGCACAGTGTATGAAACTTGAATTACAATTGACTGTTTGAAGGGAGAGAAAAAAGAGGATTGCATCAGAAACTAAGTGTCTCTCCCAATCATAAAACAAAACCAAATGTTGCCTGTGTTCCTTTATAGAGAGAAAAGTTACTTCCGAAGGGGGAGGAAATACAGGATCAAAATTCAAGAGCAGTCACAAAATAACAAGCCCTTTTCTGGACTTGGATGCTCTCTCAGAAGGCTTACTCAACCTTCCTCTCTGTGGTGACTGTATCATGTTGTCGCCTCTGCATAGCACAGATTGGCTAGTGAAGGTGCTGTCCATTGTAAGCGTCAGCTATGCAGTGGCTTTGTTTGATCACCTCGGATTTGGCACTTATAGTTCCTCTGTATTGTTAGCCCTGCCCAGACGTTTACTGGTTCCCGATATTCACTGACGCGGCTTGCGACGAGCTGGTGGAAGAGATGGAGAATTTCGGCCAGTGGTCCAAAGGAGACAACACAGTAAGGACAGCCACTTGCAGATAATTCCACCCACACTGGTCCGTGCAATAATCCGTAGTTCTTATTTTACTTCTGTAACCCCATGGATTAGAACTGGGGTGGTTTGTAGCCACTTTCAAAAGCTCTCTGCCGTTGCATGTGCTTTTCCTCACCTCTGTACCTTGCATTCTAGCGTGCTTTGTTTTGCTGTCAGGTAACTGTTTTGTTCACCTCTGCCTTTCCTGTCCCCTTCTGTCATGTCTGTTTTGATTGTCAGCTTCAAGGCCCTGACGGTTTTATGGTTGTTGGCTTGATGGGGTTTTTTTTAAAAAAAAATATCCATTGGAATGCAAGGTTTCTTTAAGTACCTTTCCAGCAGGGGTGCAGAAGATAATGTTTTGAAATCAAATTAAATCAAATCAAATCATGATAAGGGCTTGTGCTAATTTTTCAGGACACCAGAATTCAAGGGGGCTACGAGAACGTCCCGACCATTGATATCCACATGAATCAGATCAACTTTGAGCGCGAGTGGTACAAGTTTCTCCTGGATTACATCGCCCCCATTACAGAGAAGCTGTACCCTGGATACTACACCCGGGTGAGTGCCTTTTTTAAGACCTAAAATGTAACTGGTTTGAAGGAAAGATTGGTAGTGGGAGAAACCCTACCGAGGTGTATAAAATTTTTTAGAACATGTCATATTACCGCTCTTGTCTAAATATTGCCGTCAGTTGCACCTATTTCACTCCAGAGCTAGTCTCAGGAAGAAAAAAATCAGTCTTGCTGAGTAGGACACCAGAAGTCAGGAAGGTACAGCACTGATTGGCTGCTGTCTGGGACGTCACCATCTCATCTCCCCAAGAAAACAGTTTTCAGCTTGTGGGGCACTGCTTGTCTTTTTAAAAATGCCTAATGAACCTTTAGATGAAAGTAAGGGGTGGGTGAAAGCTGGAAAGTAAAAGCAAGAGCAGAAAAAGATTCCCCGTTAGAATCTTTGCTGCCTGTCTTGACCCTAAAGCTTTTCTAAAGGTTCCTCCTTCCCTTTTAGACCCAGTTCGAGCTGGCCTTCGTGGTCCGATACAAACCTGACGAGCAGCCCTCGCTGATGCCACACCACGACGCCTCCACCTTCACCATCAACATCGCGCTGAATCGCGTTGGGATCGATTACGAAGTAAGTACCCATCCGGGGACGTTCTGACGTGCCTCTAATCCGAAGGGATGCGATTCTTCAAACGACAGAGGGGTGGAATTACGAGAACCTGGGTTTCAAAGTTCCTAGACCTCAGGTGCCAGTGATTTTCAAAGGTTGGAGAGAAAACAGAGGATTGTTTATCAGTGGAAGAGATTTCCTCCACCGGGCATGAATGAGCTCTTGCATTTAAAATTCTGTTCCTCTGCTGTCTTGGCCTTTCTCCATCCTTCAATGCCCTTCTTTCATGTTCCTAGTTATTTTATTTTTCTCTCTCTCTCTCCAGGGTGGTGGCTGCCGCTTCCTCCGTTACAACTGCTCCATCCGGGCCCCCCGGAAAGGGTGGACCCTTATGCACCCCGGCCGCCTGACGCACTATCATGAGGGACTCCCTACCACCAAAGGGACCCGTTACATTGCCGTGTCGTTTCTGGACCCTTAGAGCCGCCTCTTCCAGACGGAGAGGATGAATTGAGGGGGGCTGTCGATCCCTGCCAGCTTCCGGCCTGGAGAGGAAGACTCCCCTTGATTTACCGAACTGACTTGGCTGGATCCTGCTCGGTTGCGTTCTGAAAAGCCGGCGTTTCACCCCGGGTGGCGGATACTGTAGTTCCAAAATAGCAGTTGATCAAATAGGGTGGCGCTGGAGGCAGCACCCTCTGTCGAACGTAACGGCCACATGCTTCTGATGAATGCTGGGCACGGTCCCCTCGGCCCATAGCTTTGGACCCACTTCCGTGAGGTTGGAGCAGGTTTGGCTACCTGGGTCCCTGACGTCTGCCTGGGGCGCTGGAAGAGAGCGGCCCTCCCTTGGTGCTCAGCAGCAGTTTTGCACGCCACTTTGGGGGTGTGCTTCCTTCCATCTTTCCCTCTCCTGCCCACCTTTCTCCACCCATGCTGGATCCTCGAAAAAAGAGTGCCGTACCTTCTGAGCCATGGGCTGGGTTGGCTTAACATCATGGTAGGCATGGGACATCCACATTTTTTAAAAAAAGATGGAACAGGTCAAAGAAGAGCTGGAACACTAAGCACTTTGGCTCTGTGCCGTCCCAGGTTCCATATTCTCCTGAAAGCGGCGAGAGGTGGAGAAGCAGACGGGCCCTTTAAAATTCCACCTAAAATTGCTGAACCATGGACAGTCTGCTACTGTGCGCCAGAGACCCTTCTCCTTTTGGCGTGAAGCTCTCTCTCTCTCTCTCTCTCACACACACACACACACACACACACGTGCGTCCCCTACATATTTATTTAAGAAACTCCTCCCCGTCTGCAAGGATTCGTAGTTGTTTTTGCTGCCTCCCGAAATAGGTGTACAGATTTCAAGCAGAGATGTTTACATTAAAAAAGGTTCGCGAAAGCAGACCGAGGTCTGACGCTGTCAGTTTGTGTCACACGGGCTAGATGGGAAATGTGTTTCCGATGCCATTGGGGGGGGGAGAAGGGTTCCCTTTTCCTGTCCCCATTAATATTTCCAGTCTTTTTTGAGGGAGAAATCTGGAGGGGGCTGGTGATAAGGAAAATGGGGCTTTCTGGGGTTTGGCCCCGTCAGTTCCAAGACGTCCATGGTTGGACGATTCCCCAAGTTTTGTTCCAATAATAAATAATAATAATAATAATCACGGGCCTGTTCTGTTTCCCCCCAGATCCAAAAGGCTTTTTAAAGGCATTATTTACTAGCATTTAAATATGTGGGTATATGGCTTCCTCACTCTTCCCCTTTTTAAAGTCCCTCTGAACACCAGAATTCAGCACACGTTGGATTGGGCTGGAAAATGCAAAAGGCAGCAGCCGGACTGCTGACTGGGGCGGGTTACAGAGATCACATTAGACCCCTATTAAAGCAGCTCCACTGGCTGCCAATCAGCTATCCGCACACAATTCAAGGTGCTGACCTTGACCTACAAAAATAAAATAAAATAAAATAAAATAAAATAAATAAATAAAAGTGATTCCCCACCCACCTCCCCAGTTTTGTTCTGGGGAGCTGCCTGTGAGCAGAGGGTGGGGCATTTGAAAAAGTCTCAGACTGGATCCCTGCCTGGTTTTTCCTCCTCCTCTGTCAGAGGGACTACCTCCTAGGGCTGTTGTGTGGGTGTTTCACCTTTGTGCAGGGAGACCATCCTCGGTTGAGGAAATGATGATGCAGCCATGGCTATCCTGTGAGACAAAATGCATATTCTATCCTAACCCCCACCCCCCAGAGGTAACCAGTTCCAAAAACCACCACCACCACCCACGCTCAGGGCGGTCCTACTGTTGGATCACAACGCCCATCATCCCCCCACATCTCGCTTCCTGAGCAGGTGGCACTGTGGATGATGGGAACTGGCACCTTCTTGGCTTTAGAATGAGTGGGGTGGGAGTGGGGATGGCCGGGTGCCCTAATTGCACGTAGAGAGCCCAAGAGCATGTGCAGAGTGCGCCGCAGGGTCCTTCCCAAAGGGTTCTCAGCCTTCCTCCCCTCCCCAGAGCCCAGAGTGGCTGCTGGGACTCCAACTCCCATGGAGCCCCGGGGGGGGGAGGGCGTCGCCCTCGCTGGTGACGTCACGCCGTCGCTCTCGCTCTGACGCTGCCCGGGCTCTGGGTCTTGGCTGGCGGCGCAGCAGCAGCAGCAGCAGCAGCAGCAACGAGGCGGCGGTGAAGGTGAGCGCAGGGGAGAAAGGGCCGGGCAAGGAGACGCGTGTCGGGCGCTTCCGACGTGACGCTCGGCTGGGCGGGCACGCGTGCACCTTGGAAGGAGGAGGAGGAGGAGGAGGAAGGAGGGGAGGGGGGGAAAGGGGGTGTCACTCACGTGTACAGCGCACGTCGGAACGGGGCATCCTGCGGGGAGGCGTGTCGGGCGCGGGTTGACGCGCGTTTGCAAACCAGGGGACGTTTGGGGGTGTGTGAGAAGCAGAAGCCCTATCCCCCCACCCACCACCACCACCACCACACACACACACACACACACACCTCCAATTGTTGCATATAATTTTTATTTTTTGACATTCTGGCATGTTTTGGACGTGCAGCGCTGGGAGGCTTTATTGGGAGTGTTTTCCAAAGTCTCCTGTTTGTTCAATGTTGCGGTCACGGTGCAATGATTGTCAGGGTGAAGCCCCCACGCCTGCAACAGGTACAGGGAACATGCATAGAGATTAATCAGATTTGCAAAGAAAATAATGAGAATTTGCTTGCTTTAAAAGAGCAAGTGTGTGTGTGTGTTTTTTTTTTTAAAGGCCTTGCTCACCCATCTTTCTTCCCAGGGCTTTTCTCAACCTAAAACACGTGAAATCTAATATACTACGTGAAGATATTTAAATATTCACAGAGGGTCGTGCAGCATTTAACTGCCCCAGCTAAAAGGAAATAAAGCCAGCGGCAGAATCGGAAGGAGACGGGGTTCTTTCTTTTTTAATTTATTTTACAAATGATTACAAATCTTCCTTTTCTTTCCTCCGAAGGTGGGCGCCAAGCCATGCGCAGCTTGTGAAGAAACCCAGCCTGCACCTTAGAAGTAAGACAGGACCCCTCATCCAGGGTGAAAGGTTCATAAGTGGACACTGTGCGCTTGTAGGAATCAGCTTTTTATGATGGGGAGGGGGAAACCTTTTCAGCCACCATCCCCGTCCTGGAACGGAAGGGTCTTTCCAGGGTCAGGATCGGAGCAAAACAACTGAGATCCCTGCATTAATTTGATGGGTTTTGACCCATGCAACGGCATCCAAGCATGCCAAGCCTGAAGCATCTTTGAAAAAGCTGGTTCGTTGGCTGATTTGGTATATTTTTAGACTTTTTCTGTAGGGGCCTGTCGCAGAGACTCCCTGCGTGTCAGAATTGACACCCCCTGACCCTGTATTCCCTAAAGGGGCCAAACCTGTCCCCTCCTTCCCTCCTGGCTTGTTTTCGTCCCTCTGAATTCCGCCTTCCTCAAGACGGGACGATTAGGGTTGCCACTTTCCTCCTTTTCTTCCGCCTGAACTCGTCCAGCGGAGCCGGGATCTGGTTGCCGATCGGGCTAGCTTTTAAACATCACCTTCGAAAAGATCAGATGGAGCCGTTTTGTCGTTCTTTTCCCTGGTGAGGCTTTCAGGGGAAGAAACCCAAACAGATGCTTTCTCTTAAAAATTAAAACGTTTAGACTCCCTTGTGAATCTGACGAGTTTGCTTTAGGGAGGGCTTTAAGGTTATTTTCCAGTGACAGAGGGAGGGGGGTCACCCTTATTATTTTTTTTATCCTGTTTGAAATGCCTTCCCAGAGTCTATTATGCCTCTAAATCAGTGGTGTCCAAACTTCGGCCCTCCTGATGTTTTGGACCACAACTCCCAGCATTCTAAGCTTAGATTGCCAGTGGCAAAGGACCGTGGGAGTTGCGGTCCAAAACATCTGGAGGGCCAAAGTTTGGACCCCACTGCTCTAAATTATAAGCTCATCCTTGGCTTTCTGTTTTTAAAATAAGTATGAAGTGCCTTTTGGGAAAATTGTGAATGAAACAGCACACAAGTTTCCAGGCGAAAACGCTTGCCAAGGTTTAGCCTGGTTTTCCCCTGCCTTAGCTGGCGTTGAGCTCCTTTTGAGCCAGTGTGACCTGGCGGCTTGCTACTTACAGCCTCTCGCCCTCCCTGTCCCGCCTTCCAGCGCAATGTCCTTACTGTTCACCCGCTCCAACTCCATCGTCGCCACCAAGAAGGACAAGAGACACATGGCGGACGTCAGCGCCTCCCCGCTCAAGCATTTCGTCACCGCCAAGAAGAAGATCAACGGCATCTTTGAACAGCTGGCCGCCTACATCCAGGAGAGCTCGGTGTTCTTGGAGGGTGAGTCGGCCTCTCTGCCCCCCACCCCGAGCAATTTGCCTGGTCGCCAGGGGCGAGCGGAAGAGTCCAGGCGGGCGACCGGGCGACCGGGATGGCAGTTCATCAGCCAGATCGACAAATAAGGACCTGAACATAACATGACACTAAAATAAAGCAAAAGGCCTATGTTTTAAGTCATATAAAATTTATTTATTTATTTATTTATTTATTTATTTATTTATTAGATTTATATACCGCAACCATCTAGCAAAAAAAGCTACTCTGGGCGGTTTACAAACATATACAAAATATAAAAACAGATTAAACAACTTAAAATAGTAAATCAAAACTAACCAATCAAACCATCTAATCAAATCATAATGATAAAAAGAACAAATAAACAACTAAGCGCAAATACTGTGCAATAAATCAAAATGGTTTGACAATTCAAAATAAGAACAAATGGAGAGAAAAAAATAACTAGGAGAAAATTATCATCAGGCGGGGGGAAATGACAGCATCCTATTTATGTAAGTTGGTTGAAACAGAATAAGCTGTTAATACAAATATAAAATAATATATTAATATAATAATGTGTTATAATATATTAATATTATAATATGTTAATATAATATAATTGTTAATATAAATATAATCTGTTAATATAAAATAAGTCGTTCCCAAGTTCTGCCGGGTTAGCGGGAGATGCCGACCGCCCTTCTAGCCTGAATCCGGTTTGGCGTTTGGTTTCAGAAACGCACAAGAATGTCGATCTGGACCCGGTCACCACGGAGGAGCAGGTCCTGGAGGTCAGAGGTTACCTCTCCAAGGTCCACGGGATTAGCGAAGTGCTGGCCCGGAGGCATATGAAGGTGGCTTTTTTCGGGCGGTGAGTCGGCCGATGGGCAGATGTGGGTTGGGCCTGTCCCGGGAAGGGTTTTGGTACCGGGATCTCAGCCTTGTGCCACCTTCATGCCAGCCTGGTGGAGTCACTCTCTCCTCTTTATTTTGGGCTGGCGAAATTAGTTCCCACGTGTTGTGATTCAACAGGGGGCCTTGAGGTGCACCTACAAGCAGCCAGGAGTGACCCGAGTTCCTGTTTGGGACTATAGCTCCCAGTAGGCTTGTTAGAGGGCGATGGGCCATGTTACCCCAAAAAAAGCAGTTTCCAGCTCTGCAAGCAATTTTTGCTTGAGCTTCAAGCGGGGAGATGAGCTGTATATACCACAAGGAGGCTTTTTGGGGAGGGAGAAAAGTGGGGTGGAAATCTTAACAGTGGGCATTGAAGACTCCGGGTTCTGAACCCACTCTGGATTTTAGCTTGCTTTTTTGGAACAAGATCCGGGGCTGTGAAGAGCATCCGTCAAGGTCGGACTAAAACCCGGAGCACTGCGCTTGCGTCTCATGGGCCGTCAATAGGCAAAGGACAAGCGGCCATCGGGGTGGCATCTCCCGACCTTGCCGGGGGGGCACCTCTTAGCCCGGAGGGGTCACTTGTTTCATTTGTAGGACAAGCAACGGGAAAAGCACAGTGATAAACGCCATGTTGTGGGACAAGGTTCTCCCCTCCGGCATCGGTCACACCACCAACTGCTTCCTGCGGGTCGAAGGGACCGACGGTCAGGATGCCTTCCTGCTCACCGAGGGCTCCGAGGAGAAGAAGAATATCAAAGTAAGGCCGAAAGCTTTTCCCTGGAAATTTTTAAAGGGGGGCGGAATGCAAGCAAGCAAGCAAATAAATTTATTGATCAGTCCTATGACCATATCAACCAATATAAGCACAGAATATAAAATACATTGAATTACATGCGACACCATCCAATAGGGTACCCTACAATACAGATTCGGAATATACAGAAGTCATATACCGTACGTAGATCTCCTTTGCAGGATACTCCAATTTGTTCGACGTTTTGCGTTCTTAAGGCTGCAGCTTTGATTACAAACTGGGCCACTTTGCGAACAATGTACACATTAGACCTCCAAAGAAGATAAGACAATCTGTGAATTGGGTCCCTATGGACTGTTCTTTCTAAAAAAGGGGGGATAGATATTCCAGCCTGATGGAGACATATAATTGCTAACCTTTGAGCATGCTGGGATCCCTCTCATGCTCCTCAAAATGAAAACTTATTTGGCACGCTCTCAGGGGGATGCGATGCTCTCTCTTTTTCTTCCCCCTTTGCGGGCAGGGGAGGGGAATCCACGACCAACTCTTCCGTTCTGAACTATTCTTTCTTTCTTTCTTTCTTTCACGTCCGGCTTTTGCCCGCCTGCGCCAAGACGGTCAACCAGCTGGCCCACGCCCTCCACCAGGACGAGCTCCTCACGGCCGGCGGGCTGGTCAGCGTCATGTGGCCCAACTCCAAATGCCCCCTCCTCAAAGACGACTTGGTGTTGATGGACAGGTGGGCGCGTTCCCTCTCCTCTCGGCTTTGATCCATTTAAATCTTGAGGTTGGCGCTTCAGGCGGCGTCCCAGTTCCGGCCGTCGCTAAGCCCCCTGCCCATAAATAAATGGATATTCCCTGGGAGGATGGAGAGGAACTCACCGTTCTGTGTGTTCCTTTATTTGGGGAACTCCTCCTTCTCGTGGCCGTCCCACTACTGGCCTTAATGGGAATTAATTCATCGCCGCCTGCCAAATTCTCCGGCCCGCTAATTGCAGCCCAGCTTATCTCTTTGGGCGATTGAGAGCATGGCTCGAAATTTCCTCACTTCTAAAGCCCTTTGCTTTTAAAAAAAAAAAACCCTGAGAGTTAAGCTCGTGGTTTCCCGTTCGGTTTCCTGGCCTCCCTTGCCTGTTTTTCCAGGATGGGTTAGGTTTTCCTGTTGCCGCAGGACAGGGTTGACTCTCCATGCTCAGGATTAATTGTCCCTGCTAACCTAATTGTCCCCGGTAACCTAAGTGGAGCCTGTGTTTCCAGGTCTTAAAGGCTGGAGCTTTTAAAATCAGATTTTAGAAAAACATTGTTAACATTCATAACACAAGCTTCTTTTATTATTTAAATGTTGCATGGTGAACTGATTTTTCCTGTGTTGATATCTGTCCGTGGGCACTATCCTTATTTCATTGCAGCATCTTTTGGGTGGGCAAGGGCAAGGAAGACCCATTGGCTTGACAAAAGACCTGCTCCCCGTGGCGGCAAAGACTGGTTTATTGGTCTGTCAACCCTAGCGGGTTCTCCTGCTAACAAGCATTCGGTTTGTTTCCTTGGCTTAGCCCCGGCATTGATGTGACCACTGAACTGGACAGCTGGATTGATAAATATTGCCTGGACGCAGACGTATTTGTCCTGGTGGCCAACTCAGAATCCACATTGATGCAGACGGTAACCCATGGCCGCCTTTTCGGCCGAACTTTGCTTGGGTGTGTGCGTGGCAGGGTGTGCGGAGTCCCACCTCCCCTTTATCTTGTTATGTGTAAGATTTTTATTTCCCTCTTACTTCTGCCGAGTACAATTTGGAAGGCGAGTGAGAATGATATGGGAGCAGGGTTCCTCTGTTTGAAACCCTCGGTGGCTTTGGAAGGCAGATTTTGGCTATTTTGTTCTGTTGGACTTTTATTTTACTTTCATTTTTGTTCGCAGGAAAAGCAGTTTTTCCACAAAGTGAACGCCCGCCTGTCGCGACCCAATATTTTTATTTTAAATAACCGTTGGGATGCTTCAGCCTCCGAACCAGAGTATATGGAAGAGGTGAGCTGTTTTCCTGTCTGTCTGTCTGTCTGTCTTTCTGTCTGTCTCTCTTCCTTTCTTTTCTTTCTATCTATCTATCTATATCTATTTATCTATCTATCTATCTATATCTATTTATCTATCTATCTATCCCTTCTTTCCTATCTATCTATCTATCTATCTATCTATCTATCTATCTATCTATCTATCTATCTATCTATCTATCTATCTATCTATCTATCTATCTATCCTGTCTCAGGTGCGTCGCCAACACATGGAACGGTGCACCAGCTTCCTGGTGGACGAGCTGGGAGTGGTGGATCGGGGCCAGGCCAGCGACCGCATCTTCTTCGTCTCTGCCAAAGAGGTTCTGGGCGCCAGGATCCAGAAAGCTCAGGGGATGCCCGAAGGAGGTGAGGCAGGGAGGTGCAGTGGTGAGATTCGGGAGGGCGAGATTCTTGTTGTGAGTGAACAATGAAACACACACACACACACACACACACACACACACACTTTTGGTCCTCTCTCGTCCTGGCCTGCCTCACAGGGCCGTTGTTCCTCAAGAGGAAAAATGGGGTATAAATCTTTAGCTCAGAGAGAAATCAAGAAAGGCTTGGAGTGAAATGGATTAGCAGAGGCTCCAACAGGAAAGCATGGAGGCCCCCACAGAAGACCCCTCTGGCTTTCCTGGAGCATGGCTGGATCAAAGGAGACCCCCCCAAATCCTCACCGTGGCTTTTTGGTGGCTTTTCCATCCCAGGCGGGGCCCTGGCCGACGGCTTTCAAGTCCGGATGTTCGAATTCCAGAACTTTGAGAGGCGATTTGAGGTGAGACCCGATCTGTCGACGGCAGCCTCGGGAAACTTGAAAAAGATTTTTAAAGCCACCTTTAGATCTGAGGCCTTCTCTCTTTTCCTTGTGGGGCCGACTCAGGAGTGCATCTCGCAGTCCGCGGTGAAGACGAAATTTGAGCAGCACACGGTGAGGGCCAAGCAGATCGCGGAGGAGGTCCGCCACATCATGGACTCGGTCCACGTGGCCGCCCAGGAGCAAAGGTAGGGGGTGGGAGGAGCCCTACTACGCCAACAGGCAGCTGGGATGATCCGCAGGGGTGCGGTATTTCCGCCACCAGGAACGGGTCTTTTGTAGAGTCAGTGGCTCTTGATGGCCTGGTTCGGAGTAGGGCCGTTTTCCTGCAGCTCCTGTCTCTTCTAATCTCCTGCGTTCTCCCTCGCAGGGTTTACTGCATGGAGATGCGAGAGGACCGCCAGGAGCGCCTGGGGTTCATCGACAAGCAGCTGGACCTGCTGACCCGCAGTTACAAGCAGAAGATCAAGGAGCTGACCGAAGAAGTAGAGAGGCAGGTGGGCAACGCACACTCGGGCTGCGGAGGAGGAAGGAAGGAGAACAGAGCCTCCCGTTCTCCTGGGAAGCCTCCCTGGGGATTCTTAAGTCCTGACTCCTGGCTCCGCAGCCGTTTGCTCCTACCCACTGAGCCACGCTGCCTTTCCCCTTTAATTCGTATTTATTGATTTATTTGAGGCTTCCGGTTGTCCCTCCAGGTGTCGAACGCGATGGCCGAAGAGATCCGGCGGCTCTCCGTGTTGGTGGACGAGTTCCAGCAGGACTTCCACCCGTCCCCCGTCGTCATCAAAGTCTATAAGAACGTGAGTACCGGCGGCGGCTGGTTCGTAGGTGCCGGGTGGCTGGAGCGAAATGCCTCAGGGTTACATTGGAGCCTTTTAAAAAGTTCTAACGAGCTCTGGCTTGTGTTTTCCAGGAGCTGCACCGACACATCGAGGAAGGCCTGGGCCGGAATATGTCCGATCGCTGCTCCAGCGTCATCACGGCCTCCTTGCACACCATGCAGCAGGAGATGATCGGTAGGTTGGCCCCGGCTGGGAGGAAACAGATTTTCCTCTGTGGATCATCCCGGGGGAACTCAGTGGTCATCTAGCCCAACCCCGGCTCATGCGTGATCTGTGCTGTGACCTGACAGATAGCTGTCTGCTTCCGACACAGGGAGACAGCCGCTTCCTGATTTTTGCTATGCTGGGTTTTTAAATCCACCCAGAATTGGGCCCAACAACCACAAGGAATCTGTTCCAACAGCCTCCCGCAGATACTAAAAACTCCGGATAAGAGCGGACACTATACCTAGCATGGTTTTTAAAAAGTTCCATAAACCAGTGTTTTCACCATGCATTACCAAAATGAGCCACTAGTAGGAGCCAGAGACCATGCTATGTACTCTCCACCAACCATGCATAGCATGGTCTCTGGCTCCCACTAGTGGCTGGTTTTCTCAAATGCATCATGAAAACCCGTCTTTCTGGGTTTTTTCATTGAATTTTAAAAAAATATTTTCAGACTGCGGATAAGTGAAACCATAGATACAGATTGTGTGGACACTGGTGTCCTACTGTAGTTTTAAAGAGGCAAGCAGATGAAACGAGTGGATCTTAAACCACACAAGTGTTCCATAACCGGGCGCCAACACCGAGAAGACCATGTCGGTGTTGATCGATGACTCGGGTCTCTTGGCCTGCTCTCCCACCTTTTTTTGCAGACGGCTTGAAGCCCCTCCTCCCGTCTGCCTTGAGGGGCCAGATCGACATGCTGGTCCCGCGGCAGTGCTTCACCCTCAGCTACGACCTCAACTGCGACAAGCTGTGCGCCGATTTCCAGGAGGACATCGAGTTCCACTTCTCCCTCGGGTGGACCATGCTGGTGAACCGGTTCCTGGGGCCTAAGAACTCTCGCCGGGCCCTGATGGGCTATAACGACCAGGTGAGGGTTGCGGAGTGGGCAGGAGATCCTAGCTTTCCTTGGTCCTTGCTGGTTAGGTGGACCTAACCTTGCTGGTGAGGTAGACTACTCCTGGGCGTGGAGGCTCTACCTAGCCACCAGAATAGGATGCTTTCTCAAAGGGTCTGAGCCTCTCTCTTGGCGGGTCGAGCTGCAAAGGTGAGGTACGTGTGTGGTGGCCCTCTAGATATTATGGGATGGTACGTATTTCTGGAGAAACCAGAACTAGCCTTCTGATGGGGGATGCTCTCTTTTATCCTCCACGCCTTCTCCCTTTCCCCTCACAATTAGGTCCAGCGCCCTTTGCCGCTGACGCCGGCCAACCCCAGCCTGCCTCCTTTGCCCCAGGGGTCCCTGACCCAGGAAGAGCTGATGGTCTCCATGGTGACGGGCTTGGCCTCCCTCACCTCCAGGACCTCGATGGGCATCCTCGTCGTGGGAGGAGTGGTAAGCTGGAAGGCCGGTTGGTCTGGGCGTGCAGACATCTCCCTCCTCAACCACCCCCCGGCTTTGTGTCCAGCAATATCTCACATTGCGCGGCCCCATGTAACGCTGATTCGCTCTAGCGCACATGCTCGGGCAGACATTTCGTGGCCCTTTTGACGGTGGGGGCTGGTGTGCTTAGAGGAGGCGTAGGGGACCTCCAGGATACCGTGGGTTGGGACTATCTATTTCCTACCCTGAAGGCAGACCAGACCTCCAGAACTCATGGCATCGCTATTAAAAGAGTCCTGTTCAGCGCTATGTCAGTTAGTGCTCTATTTCTTTGGGGTATTCAGCGCTATGTCAGTTAGTGCTTTATTTCTTTGGGTATCCAGTGCTATGTCAGTTAGTGCTTTATTTCTTTGGGTATCCAGTGCTATGTCAGTTAGTGCTTTATTTCTTTGGGTATCCAGCGCTATGTCAGTTAGTGCTCTATTTCTTTGGGTATCCAGCGCTATGTCAGTTAGTGCTCTATTTCCAAGGGGTATCCAGGACATTTCTGCATGTTAGTTTTGATCTTTAAATCCTCTCCCTCCCCCCCACCCCCTTGTCCTCTGTTCCTTGTTTCTAGGTCTGGAAGGCCGTGGGTTGGCGGCTGATCGCTCTCTCGTTTGGCCTCTACGGGCTGCTCTACATCTACGAACGGCTCACCTGGACCACCAAAGCCAAGGAGAGATCTTTCAAGCGCCAGTTTGTAGACTACGCCGGGGAGAAGCTCCAGCTGATTGTCAGCTACACAGGCTCCAACTGCAGCCACCAGGTTCAACAGTGAGTATGACCCGTCCAAAGGATGTGTGAGGCAAGTAGCAATGGCAGATCAAGTTTAAGCTTGCACATAACAATAAGCCAGGCTATGGTTTGTGGAATTCCGGTTTGTTGTTCTTTCTGGCTTTGCACCCTGGAATCAAACCATGGTTACTCAGCTCAAAGCCACAATAAGAAGTGCTAGTTTATTGTTTGTTGGCTGGCTGTGTTGGACTCATTTGAACCATGGCTTCTTGTTACACCTACACTCAGGGTTGTGGTTTGTTTCCTGGCTTGTCTCACCACCCGCCCACTGTGAAGTTGGAACGAGAGGGAAACAAGATTAAAAATGGGAGAAGCATTTGATCCTGTGTGGGATGGTTCCTCTTTAAGCAATAAACCATGATTCACATAAACCATGGCTAGCTTAATACATGATGGCTTAGCGCGATGCGCTAACCCAGCTAGTGTGTGAGGTTTAGAAGCAACTTTTTTTTGAGTTCTGCCTTTTTTTAAAAAAAATTCTCTGTTTCCCTCTTTTAATTTAAAAATAAACCGTGTGGAAAAAGGGAACTGGCAGGAACCTTTGCTCAGCTCTGCCAGCAGGTTGACGTCACCCGAGAAGACCTCAAGAAGGAGATCAACATTCTGAACCAGAAGATCGAGGTCTTGGATTCCCTGCAGAGTAAAGCCAAGCTCTTGAGGTATATGGTTTTTGGGGGGCTTTCCCCTATTTATCTAGTGGGTTTTTGGGGGGTGGGGGTCCCCACTGAGGCCTTTCTACCAAGAAAACCCCCAAAAGGGGTCACCGTTTGTGATAACTGATACCTCGGCTTTTGCCAACTGTATTATAAACTGTGGAACTCCCTGCCACAGGATGTGGTGATGGCATCTGGCCTGGATGCCTTCAAAAAGGGATTGGACAGATTCCTGGAGGAAAAGTCCATCACAGGTTACAAACCATGATGGAGATGTGTCATCTCCAGGCTTAAAACCAGGGTACTTCAAGGGCCAGATGCAGGGGAGTGGTATCAGGAGACAGAGATCTAGTCTCGTGCGCTCCCGGACGCATCTGGTGGGGCCACTTTGAGATACAGGAAGCTGGACTAGATGGGCCGTTGGCCTGATCCAGCAGGGCTCTTCTTAGGTTCTTAACTGCCTTGTTTCAGTTGGATGAGTGTAATTCTCTCTCTCTCTCTACTGGGACGTCTTAATAGAAGGATATTAAGAGCTTCAAACAGGGGTCTCCTTTTTGTTTACCTTTTTTGCACTATGCTCTTGTGTTTGTGACCCTAACTTGACTTCTCCCCCATTTTTCCCCCTCTCTGTGCCGGTGCATTTTGTCCGTCTCTGTCTCCCTTCCTTCCCCTCCAGGAATAAAGCTGGTTGGCTGGACAGTGAGCTGAACATGTTCACACACCAGTACTTGCAGCAGAGCAGATAAGAATAAAACGGAACAGCGCCTTTCCTGCCCCTTTGCTTCCCCCCCCCCGTGGGGACCTGGGGGAACACGTGGGCGGGGGCCACGCGAAGAACCTGGCCCCTGCTTGTTTCTCTCATTTGCCAACGGGCAGAGAGAATCCACGCCGTGGCTCCCCCTCTGCATGGTTTCCCCTTCACCGGTCTTTCACTTCTCTTTGTTTTGGGCATAATAATTTAGCAGGAGGGATCCCTGTGATTGCAACCCGACCCAGGAACAGGTAGAAATCGGTCGGCGCGTCTTGGTGGACGAAGAATGAAGTGCCAAGGCAAGGTCTCTTACGAAATCTTCCGTTTATCTCCCTCTTTGGTGGGTCTGGGTTCGAGATCCGCCTCCTTCCCCGAACTCTCTCTTGGCGAATGAACGTCCGTCTGCCGGCTCTTCAAGAAAATCAGAAAGAGGGCCGCCCAGCTCCGTTCAGAATGTTGTAAGCGCCTTTTCGTTCGGATTCCTCCGGGACAACCTTTTGAGCCTGCCTCGCGCCGTCATGGAGCAAAGCGGTTTGGGAAAGGACTACAAGTCCCAGCGTGGGACACAGAAGCTGTAGGGGGATTCGGGGGGGGCGTTGTAGTCCGGGTGCGTGGGCGAAGTCAATTCCCCACCAGATCCCTTGTCCGATTTTTGGAAACTTGGCAAAAAAAGTACCCAGGTGGGGTTGAAGTGCATTCAAGGGTGTATAGCAGCTGAGCTTGGTACTGCCTCAAAGGTTTGTTTTTGTTGGAGCAAAAAGCTTTAAATGTTTGTATCCGAATCACCAAGGTATGTTTTAGTGAGCTTCTTGAGAGTTCATAAGGAATGAGATGGATTCGTCTCCCATGTCTGTTTGATCTCTAAGTCCATTTTTTAGGGTTATGTTTCCCTTAATTCCCCTTGAGAGTGGTGGGGTTTTGCTGTTTGATCCTCAATCCGCCCTTCACGCCGCTAGTCCTCATGGAGGCAGGGAAAGTAACACAAGCACTGATCAATGAATTTCCTCGAGTGCTCTTGATTGTCTGAAATGTTAGCCCCATAACTGTGCTATGAAGGAACTAAGGCTGAAGGCAGTTCTGGACATGACAACATCTGGAGGCCCGCACAGTCTCTCCTCCCTCCCTGTGTGTATGGGCCCCCTATCCTGTGCTAGATAGTGTGTTCTACATCGCAAGGAGGTCACAGAGATCTGTGATGTCAAACGTGCAAAACCTCCAGGTCGCATGAGCGGTGATAAGGCATTATGTGCATTGTTGTTCCGATGGTTCCCACGCTTCTTTTCTGGATGGCGTTTTTCTGTGCCATTTTTGGCATTCATTTCCTCTGCGAAAACAATCTCTGTAGCAGTTTGGAAACAGACGTGTCCCAGAGGGAAACCCCATCAGAAAAGAGAGAATTTGCCGTGTTCTTTTAATGGTTGCTTGGCCTCAGAGATGATTCCCCCCCCCAAAAAAAAATGAACAAAACCCTCGTTTCTATCCCTAAAAACGTCACTTTTCTTCACCCAGACCAGATCTGTTTCGCCTTCCAGGCAAGCTGTTTCTTGACTTTGACTATCAAATCTGCCATGAGTGATAAAAAGCTGATATTAAAATGTAATCAATTTTTAAGGTTTAGCCAAATGCACTTTATTATTATTATTTTTAATGCTGCTGACTTCACTACTTAATCCATATAAATGCATTTATTATTTTTATTATTATTTTCTTTTCATGGGTTTAGGGGCTCTTCAGAATCCTTCCAAGTGCGCATTTTCTATCTGCTGTATTTCCGGTGATAGATTTCTCTCTCCCCCACCCCCACCCCAATATTTTGGCATGAAATATTCTTTCTTGCTCTATTGATGCTGTTCAGATGGAAAAACGGAATTAAAAAAGAAAGCTGTACTGGTCCAAAGCATCTTGAGTTTTCCTATATCTTGTAAAAACATAAACAAAAATTCACTCTGCCACAGTTTTCAGTTCTGATGCTAGTCCTCTTTAGCTCATGTTTTCCTTTTTAAAGGTACAGTTCATTTCCTTAATTAGTTAATTGATCAGAAAGAGGATAGCCTCATCTTATGGATGAAGCTGACCAAACTTGAGACATTTTTAAAAAGGATGATGAAGATGATTGAATTGGCTGCCTTCCTGGCGGGGGAGCCCAGCACGGCTTATAGAACCAGGTGAAAAGGACACAACCCGTAGCGTTTCCAGGGTTAAGATATACAGTATTGTTATTTATGGGAGGTCCTTTGAGGAGAGGTTGTATCTCAGTATCAAAACCCTTAAGGTGGCTCAACTGTTGACCTAAAATTTGGGGGAATACCCCTCGTTCTGCCCCCCCCCAGACCCCAAGTTCAATTTAATGGGTCAGCGGGCCCCAGACATCCTTAACCTTGTGGCCTTCCTCGCAGGGCTGTTATGAGGATTTCACGTGGACAGTGAAGAGACTCACCTCCAGCTTACCGGGATGCAAATATGGATGCTAAATAAATATGCCCTTCTGCAAATCCTTCACTCGTTTTTCCCTTTGATTAAAGGAAAAGCTGTATTTCATTTACTTTATGCAATTGAATTGCTTAATATAATCATTAATTGTTTTTCAATCTGTTGTACACCGCCCAGAGAGTTCCGGAGGGAAAGTCGGTTGGTTAATAAGTACAAAAATAAATAAATTTAATCATTTGCTTTAATTTAACTTTTATCAGAGCAATGATTCTCGCCTTTTGTCCTGCATTTTGCACTTTCTCGAAATGCTTCAAGCTCCTCCTGATTTATTTATTTGGGGGGGGGGTGGCAGGGAAGGACCCAGACCCCATGCCTGGAAAATTGTTATTAAAGCTTCCAGGGGGGAAGGGGCCGCGGCCCCTTTAAAAGAGAAAGTCCCAGGCGGTTGGGCGCGCTGCATGCTGGGACGGGGAAGGAAACGGCGTAGGAGCGCCAGCCAATCAGGAAGCGCTCGGAAGCTGAACGTTCGATACATAGTAAGATCAAACAACCGACGCCGCCAAAAGGTGAATGGGCGAGTAAAGCGGGCGTCCCATTGATCTTTTGGGGGAGAGATTTTGGGGAGGGGCTTAAAGTTTGAAAGCCTGGGAGGGGGAGGGTTTTTTTGGGGGGAGGCCAGGGTGGACTATTTCTAGGCGGTGGGCAGAGTTGGAAACGTTACTTTTTTTTTTTTAGGGGAGGGGAAACTACAGTTACCTTTTTAAATAACGTGTAGGTTAATTTTTCTAATAATTTTTTTAAAGCTCAAGAGCCAGGAACATTGATTTATTGGTGGTTGGATTTGTATACCACAGAAAGTATTGCAACAGTAAATATAAAACAAAACCTACGAAACACAATATGAAGCATCGCTCCTGGAACAATAGAATGGGGCATGTAATTTAATTTTATTTATTTTAAGAGTATTTTTACTTTCTCCTTAAAGCCTCGTTATACCTACCACTGCTCACGTTTTATTATTTCATATGCTATTTATTATTATTATTATTATTATTATTATTATTATTATTATTATTATTATTATTATTATTATTATTATTATTATTTAACCACACAGCTATCTACGCTGGATTTTATATTACCAATCACTAGTCGAACGCTTCCCAAGCATTTAGGACTCAGTGATGTATCGGCAAATTATTATTATTATTATTATTATTATTATTATTATTATTATTATTATTATTATTATTATTATTATTTAACCACACAGCTAAATTTTTATACCAATCATTATTAGCGTTTAGGACTCAGTGATGTTATTATTATTATTATTATTATTATTATTATTATTATTATTATTATTATTATTATTATTATTAATATGCCACCCACTACCCAAAGGTCTCTGGTGGCCGTGACTGCCATTTAGCTTAGTTTGTTGGCGTTCTTATCATCCTCACCTTCATTTCTTTGTAACCAAGTCAATTCCTTCTTTTTTTTTTCTCCTGACGGGCGGGGTTCGAGATCGTGGAGCAGGCGGTAAAAAAGATGGACCTTGAAAAGCTTCGCCGCTTGAACCAGGAACTTCTGCAGAAACTCAGAACGAACCAAGAGGAATTCAAGAGACGGAACCAGGCCAAGCCATCATCCCGACCAGAGAAAAACACCCCACAAAACTGGCGGGTCCTGGATGCCAAGAAGGGGGTGCGTTGAGTTGATGGCTGGGTTGCCTTTAAATTAAATTAACTGTGTTCAATTAAAAAATGCCCCCCCCAAACCATCTTGATGGGTCTTTGGGTATTTCCTTTAAGCCGGTTAATTTTGATCAGTAATTTAGGGGGTTTAATTCTCTGGCTTGAATTGCGAAGAGCAGAATACAAGGGTAACTGATTTGCGGATTCGATGCTTGCATTCCAGAAAGAGAATGAAAACTGGTCTTCCAAAGATGGACTGGAGACGGTGATGCCTGACTTTGGGGAGACCCGGTCGGGGGGCCCGTCCCCCTCAAAACCTCCCTCGGCCCTCACCAAGGGGGTTGGCCCAGCGAGAGCATCGGCCCGGATGCCACGGGGACCCAAGTCAATTCTGCTCACCCCTCCGTGCAATGGAGCAAAGGAGAAAGCAAAGGTGGGTTTAGAGGGGTCGGCAGCTGGCAGACGCCAAGCAGAAAACGCCCGGCTCTGTCTTCTGTTGCTAATTCCCCTTCAGTTCAAAAGTCATGAAGAGGGCGTCATTTTTTTCTGAAGACACCACCTGCTACGTTAGGTCCGTGTCTAATCTTGAAAGAGAAATGCAGTTTTAAAAGCCCCGCCTGTTTCCTGCTTTGGCCACGACCCTTTGGAGAATATTTGGACCCCGGGCAGTGGGCCAGTTTGGAAAAAAGGGCCATCCCAGGCAGTCTGTTCCTTGATCCGTGAACACATAAAGGCTGGTCTACCTTGCAAGGTTGTTCTGTATATAGAGCAGCTTTCGGTGTGCCTTGATTTTGGAAGTAAAAAAATTCCAGTCACATTTGTGATGCTTTTTCCCCCTCTCTGCCTTTTCCAGAAGGAAGGTGGCCACGTGACCTTCGTGTCCGACCCCGAGGAGCGCACGATCCTGTCAGGCGACTGGACGATCCGCCCTTTCCTCGGCTACGACTGGATTGCCGGTATGGGACCGGGGAGTGGAGGGGAGGGCTTACTTTCTTTCCCCACTGGAAAAGTAGCGGAATAAACGCCCTGAATCTAGATCTGTTTCTGGAAAGACAAGGGCAGCTGGTGAATGTGGAATGAAACCTCCATGTGCGGGCACCGTCTATCTGTGAAGGCTGGCACAGAGCAATACATAAATACAATTTATTCCTGCCTCCTTTTGGGGGTAGGTGAATGAGTGGGATAGGTGGGCCCCTCCATGTGCAGGAGTAGTTTATCTGCCAGTGCCTGGAGATGTCAGGGCTTCTGTTTTCTCTCACTTTCTTTCAAACAAGAAGCTGGACAGAGAGACATGCCTTATTTCTCCTCCTCGTGGCATCCACTCTTGCTGACACCTGATTTTTTTCTGCTTTCTGCTTGCCACCCAAGGGCTCTTAGACATGGATTCTTCCCTCTCCGAAAAACCGGAACACTACTTTTGTGAGCTCCAGGACTTCCGGCTGGTGAACCGAGACGACTGCATCTCTGACCGGGACTCACCGTAAGGCCGAGTGACTTTGTAGGGGCTTGGCTTTGAAGAGGCCTCTAAGAGCCGTTAGCCTTACAAAAGACCTGCTCCTGATGGGAGATTGAAGTGTCCGGAACTTATTTCCACCTGCTTTATTGGATTTAATAGTAGTGGGGAGTTGATTTGAGGGTCATGATCCATGGATTCCCACCCAGCCAAAGCTGGGCTGTGCAACGTGTCAGAATTATGCAGATCCGGTCGATGTGTGGGTTTTGAATATCTGAGATGGAAGTGAGATGGGAGGCTTGATCATTTTCAGAGTGATTTAACTGTGAAGGTAGCTCACTACACTCCTTTTGGCCATGATTCTCTCTCTGCAGGTTTGACGGATTGGGTTCTTCTGCAAGGGATCATGAACTGGACCGGGATCCGGCTTCCCATCAGTGTACGGTTGGACTACAAAATCCATCCCCCTGCGTCAGGCTGAGGTTTAGCAGATCTTCTGGGTTCGGAAGTGTTTCCTGGTGGTGGAGCCTAAGCAGCTTGGATGAGTTGCCCGCATGGAAACACAAACTCAGGAGGGTGGAGCAGGGAATCGCTGCTGTGTGTTGTATCGTTTGGCCTCCGGCTTAACTGGGCAGTCTTGAGGACTAGGGCCTTTATTTTTGTTTTTAAAACAAAGAGGCTGAAAGCAGGCCATTCCAACGTGTGAACGGGTGGGCCCCGTGAATTCCAGCTCTCTTGCTTCCTCTCCCAGGTGTCTTCTGCTATCGGTTGAACAAAAGGCTGTTCGCCGAACCCCTGGATCCGGAATCCGCCTGTCCCGTGTGCAAAACGCCCCGAGCCCGACGCCCTCCGGAGACGTTAGTGGAGCCTGCCTTTGTCAGGTGAGAGTCAGTGGGGAGGGTGAGAAATCTAACAGGGATAACAAATCCCATCACCCTCCAGCTGGCGTGATCATGGGCAATGCTGTCCATGGATTCCGGGCATATAGAACCCAAAGAAAGGGGATCTGAGGATGTTCTGGGAAGAAGGTGTTGATATTTTCCCAGTCTGGTCGCCTAGGGCGACTCCTGAACGGGCCAGAGGTGACCACCGAACCCATGTGCCTGGATTTTTGCAATCCCCCCCCCCTTTTTTTTCTGTGCATGTTGTACGTAGGGGGTTTATTTTCGTTTATTTTCCAGGGTTAGCATCCCTCGATCGACTCTCCTCCCAGCCTACAAGCACAAAATCCATCGCCGGAAGAGCTACGAAGCCACAGACAACCTGGCCTTGCCCTCGGTGAGTTTTTGGTTTCAAAGGTGGTGGTCTTTGGGGGTGGGGGTGGGGTGGGAGGTGAGGGTCCTCTAATGGCACTTTTAATTAGAGAATGGCCCCCTCTGGAAATTGAAAAGCTGTCGGTATCACTTGTTAGGCTACTTTTCCAACCCCATTTACTCAGTCTGGAAAAACAGTAGGGCCGGCCCTGGGAGCCAAGGGGTGGATTTCCTGCCGTGGCGGCGGCGGGCTGGACTAGATGACCTTGGAGGGTCCCGCTGCAAGGCGTCCGTTCCGCGATTCGGTGAAAGGAAAACTGCCAGAACCAAACCCAAAAGAAACCACCCACGAAGGGGCAGAGGGGATTCAGCTGAGCTGGTGGGGCAGACAGCCTTCTGGGATAAACAACATAGGATTGCGCGCAATGGGCAAATGTCGACTCTGCCTCCCCCTTCTCCACCCCCAGCATTGTCTGTCTGGCTGGGAGAATCCGGTCCGGGCCCCCAGCCCCACCCTCAGCAGCCTGGACCTTGGCTCCTCCTTGGACGGCGAACCTTCCAACCGAGCAGATCAGGTAACCGAACAGGAAATCTTTTCATTTTCTACCATTTCTACCAAGTGCAGTGGTTTTGAATGTATTTCTTTGCCTGTCTTGCATTTTTTTTATTTATTTTAGAGTATTTTTACCCCTCCTTTCTCCTTGGAAAAGGACCCAAGGCGGCTTACAGTAATGAGGGGGTAATACACAGTCCAGTACGATTAAGACATGTTCAAGTATTTGAGAACAAGGAATTGAAGGACACCTTACAGCATGAATAGACAACATTACATTAGGCTGCCTTGGTCCCAGCCACAGGGGGTTGTTCTGAATGGTGTTTTTTTTTTTTAAACTGTCTTTTAATTCGTCACAAAATAAAACCTACCGTACTTTGTTGTGATCCACTGTGTTTGTGTTGAAGCCAATGATTCAGTTTAAAAACTCCGGCCTCTCAGCCCGTGTCCCGCCCAGTTTTCTAACCCGGGCCTGTGATTTGGGTTCCAGAATTCCGCGTCCAGAGTCTCGGGGCGCACCAAGACGGACAGGCTCCTCGACATCTCCCGTTCGGCGGCATTCGAACTCGGGACCCTTGGCAGCAGAGCCCCCAGAAGCTTCCCGGCTGCCAAGCTGATTTTAAAAAACGATTAAAAGCATTCGCCGGCCTTTGAACGGGCACACGTTTTTGCCATCCAACAGGTCTTGCTGAGCATGGCCTTAACCAGCGTGGGTGCAAGATATGACCACATTCATTTTAAACAACAACAACACTTGTTTAAAAACTTTTCCATCCTCCATCAAGGTGGCTTGCGAACACTTGAGAAGACGAACGCCCCTTTTAAAGAAAATATGAACTTTCTACACACACACCATCTGATTGTAGAGGAATCCAATTTTATATTCCTTCCCGGAGTATCACAAATCTCTCTTTCTTTCTTCCCCATTTCAATATTCTCTCCCACCCCCCCCCGTTAAAAGAACAGCAATAAATAGTTTTGGTATGTTTTGGCCTAATCTGTTCGCCCCACCTCTTTAACTTCTTGTCACCTAATATTTTTCCCCACTCCTTTTATTTTTATTGTATTTTATTGTCCCCCTTTTTTATTTTTTAAGTAAAGTGTTGCAAGAGCGCTTAATCAGATCAAGGATCTCTCTCTCTCTCTCTCTCTCTCTCTCTCTCTCTCTCACACACACACACACACACACACACACACACACACACACACACACACGGCACAAGGGGTTGTCGTCCAAGCAGCGGTTGTGCTGGGGATGCAGAGATCCAAGCCGGGACCAAAAGTGGTCCAGCTGCACCACAGGACACAAGGTAAAGGATGCTGAAAGCTTCCCTGGCTCCCCATTGGCTCTTCTGCAGTTGCCGTGGCGGCAGTGCATACGCATCCTCCCTTCCCCTGTGGTCCAGGGATGGAAGGGAGATCCTTGAGCCAGCAGCTCCTGAGATGAAGGCCGGGTTCCTTCTCCTCCAGCCCAGAGGAGCCGTCGGCCGCGATGCTACTGGTCCTAAGTTGGCTGGTGGGTTACGCCAGCGTCGTGGGCCTCCAGAAGGACATTGGTAAAGATTTGGGGAGGCTGTGCTGGAAGGATCTAGCTTTCCCTTTTTCATTTGTTCCTTCATCCTATTAGCAGCAGAAAACCCATTGACTCAAGGGGATTTGATGTACCTCTTGACTTGGTTCAATGGGGTCTCCTCTGGTCCCGATTACAGTTCGGATTTAGGCCGAGATCCTGAGAGCCTTGCTGGACTGGACCACTCTTTCTTTTAAAAAGAAACGAATGTCATGGTCCGGTATCTCAAATGGATCTTTTCCGTGCCACAGATCCTTTGGACTAAAACTCCCATCTTCCCCTCCCAGTTTAGGGATGATGGGAGCTGCCGTTCATGACATCCAAGAGGTCCCAACCCTGCCCAATCTATCCCAGCACTTCTGACTCCCACCAGCTGCTCAGCCGTCTGTGCCCTTTCCCGGCTGAAGCAACAAACCACGGTTAACACCACAAACCATGGTTTACCGTGATGTGCGAACGCGCCCCTCTCCCAATGTTTGTCTCGCCACCTGCAGGAGGAGGAGGAGGAGGAGGAGGGCGCATCCACTGGAAGAACTGGGAGCCCTGGGTGTGTATGTGTGACCTGGGCAAGCAGGGCCGGATCCGGCACTTTGTGGTGCACGCTGCCAACCTCTCCCTGAAGCCGAAGACCTCGGAGTTCTGGCAGGAGGAGCCCTGCTCTTTGCGCGGCTGCGCTCAGTGCCTGCCCGAGGAGTGCCCCGACGGGCACGGGCAGGAAGGCGCCAGCATCGCCCGCCGGTTCGAGGCCCCGGCGTCTCTTAAACCCCACGAGGTGGAGATCCCGTTGCCGCCTCACTCAGACTTCCAAACGTACGACAGCCTCCCCGTGGTGGACGACGTCGGAGACGGGGAGGCCTGAAAACGGGGGGATGGACTACAGGGAGGAAGGAAGAGGTGGGAAGCGAACCGTCCGCCCCTCACCGTGGGTGTGATCCTGCCTGGAACTGCAGGGGTCTGCTCACAGGCATCACGAAGGCACTGGCAGCAGCCCAATAAAACTTTTAGACTTTGATTTGGAATCATCTTACTCCTCTGTCAGATCTGAAGTCTTTTTTCCTTTACAGCC
This sequence comes from Phrynocephalus forsythii, assembly GCA_029282475.1. Lineage (NCBI taxonomy): Eukaryota > Metazoa > Chordata > Lepidosauria > Squamata > Agamidae > Phrynocephalus > Phrynocephalus forsythii. Next base: position 1,486,846 of record JAPFRF010000020.1, on the reverse strand, counting down.
AGGGTCACAAACCACCAGAGGCGTAGCTAAGGTTTTCAGCGCCTGGGAATTTGGCGCCCCCAGATGCTGCGCCTAGGGACAGAGGTTTCCCCCTTGACACCTCCTCAGCTACACCACTGCGAATGATTGCCAACAATCCCAATTTTGTGGGAAAGTGCCTTTGGTCACCACCCCCACACCTGTTTGGGGATTCTGGGCATTGTGGTGCAAAACAGGAATTTCCCCATCCTTGGCTAAAACCACAGGGAGAAGGGAGATTGAGAGGGAGAGACTCTTAAGACAAACAGGGATGCTCTGCCATTTTTTAAAAAAAACTTTTTTAAAACAGCTCACCTTGGACAAGGAAACTGGCTGGATTCAAAAGGAGATGTCTTTTCCTCCATGAACTAGTATTTTTAATCAATTGGCTGCTGCAGAATGTGAGCCGTTTTAAAGAGAAATTTTAAAAAAACACACAAGAAAACTGAAGACGCCATTTTGCAAGAGCCCCTGGCAAGCTGAAAAGAAATATATAAAAATCCGAAACATGCACACAGATTCATCTGCAACCCTTGCGGTTCTCTGGGTGGAATGACTTTTTTACATGCCGTCAAATAGATGCTGGCAATAATAATTCGAAAGGAGCCAGCAGCTACGTCCACACAGTTCTGCTCACCGTTTTTTTTCCTTTTTTTAACCATTCGATGCAGAAATAGCAACTGCCCAAAATTGACGGTAAAGTAGGGTAGGAAATGCATGTGAGCGTCTAAGAAACTGCTGAGGCAGAAGATCAGAAGTGTGCTCAATTTCTTAAAAAGGAGGGGTGTGTTATCATGTTAATACCAGTTTGTAGGGCCTTTGTAGGAAAAGAGATAATAGATATCTCTCATTTTCTGGGCTTCCTCTACTCCCATTGACTGTCAGCCTCTCGATGGCATCGGGGTGAACAGGTTTATATCAGTTTTCTAAGAAAAGGAGAGAGCCCGCACATCACTGTGGCACGTGGTGATGAACGAATTTCCATCTGGGTCCCCTGGCCTCCGGGGGGGTGTCGCATTAGCCTGCACCAGCCCAGCCGATGGGGCTTCTCGTAGTCCGGAATATGAAGGTGAGGCTTGGAAGAAAACTGATTGGCCTTTTTCAAGGAAAAGCCGCTCCATCTTTCCACCCGGTTCAGAGGGCGGCTGCCCAGCCCAAGGGGGTAACTGGGTGGGTGGCCAGTGGCCAGAAGGATGCTGCCAGAGGTCAGCTGCAAGTGAGGTTACATCTGGGAGGAGCCGGATGCTTTTTAGGATGATGACAACCGGTGATTCCCCCCACACACACACCCCATGGGCAACGACCACCCAGGTGACCTCCATGGATCATACCTTCTGATACTTTTTCAAAGGTGGAAGAGGATTCTGTTCCATTTTGATGACTTTATTCTCTCTCTCTCTCTCTCTCTCTCTCTCTCTCATTCTGACACGCACACTCATCCTGCCCCCCCCCCAAAAAAAACAGCAGACCACTGCTTCTGGACGACCCCCTCCAAAGCTCCTGTCAACCTCAGGATGTAGAGGGGTGCAACCCCCCATCATCCCTTGCTGGAGAAGGATGGGGTTTGTAGTCCCCACCGCCCCTTGGGGGGAGATGGAGCTGTTTCCTCCCTTTTTCGGGGGTCTCCTTCAAACAGATTGCTCTGTTGTTTTTTCAGTGTTTTTAGGACCCTATTGACCGTTTCTAATATGACATTTGTTGAATTCTTGTTAAAGGTTTGTATACTGGCTGCTGTCTTTAGCTTTAAACGTTGCCTTTTTTTTTTTAGCGAGGTAAGCCGCCTTTGGTCCTTGTAAAGAGAGAGGCAGATGGAAAAAAACATTTTAAATCCACATGTCTGTGAAGATTCTCCGTCATCCAGGTGAGTTTATCTGGAAGTTGAGTCATGGCTACTGGACTTCTTTTTTTTTGAGAGATAGAAAGAGACTGAGGAAGCTGTTTGGATGAGCAGCGAAACGTTTCTATCGGTCAAAAAAGAAGTCCAATAGCCATGACTCAACTTCCAGATTTTAAATCAACACATTTTTTCTCTCTCTCTCATATTTGCGGGCATTCCTTCTGCCCATTTCCCGGAAAGTAAACTGAGGCCACGTTGGGGGACTTGGGGGGTGGGGTGGGGTTCCGTATGGATAAAGAGAGCAAACGAGGTGCGGAGGGAAACAAGCAATCCCCCTTCCAGGCGTGATCCCGTTCTTAGCAGAAGCGGATCTTGCTCCACTTTTACGCACAGGCGGGCGGAACTCCCGCGGGACAAGCTGCTCTCTCTCTCCCCCAAAAAAAGACCCGGTGAGTAACTAGTGAGCCTGGAAGATGACCTCGGGCGGGGCAGATTGGGGGGGGTGGGCCTGCGGTTTTTGCGCCTTGGGTGCCATTTGCTGGTCTTGGGGGCGCGGGAGAGCTTTGGGGCGGAGCAGTGCCGGGATGTTGGGTGTTTTTTTTGGGGGGGGGTCTGTGGTTTCTCAGCCCCGTCTCTCTCTCTCTCTCTCTCTCTCTCTCTCTCTCTCTCTCTCTCTCTCTCGGGCGCCGGCGGAGCGAGCGCTGCGCTTTTGGATCGCGGGGCGCGCCAACAAGGGCTTTGGAGGAGCCCCACCTCTGGCCCGGGGGGCGCGCACGGGGGGGGCAGGCCGGCATGGACCGGGCCTGGCTCCTAATCCGTCGGCCACTGGCCCTGCTGGGATGCTTCCTTCTCCTGAGGATCGCGCCTGCGCCTCCCCAGGTGAGGATCGCTTGGCTTCCAGATGCGCCCCAGGCTTGCGCCGCGGGGTTGATCTTGGGCGCGCGCGCGGTCTAGACAGGGCAGCGCCCATAAGGCACAGCTGGATCGGGCTCTAAGGGAATACAAATCCCATGCTTCCCCCCCCCAGCCAGCTTGGGAAAGGGATTTTGGATGGGGCTTGACCTGAAACGATGAGGTTGTTTTTAGACCAATACTACATCTTTGACTCCAGTAAACTGGGGGGCAAAGTAGGTCCCTGCTCTCCTTACTTTATTTCTTCACAACAGCCCTGCCAGGTAGGTCTGAGAAGGTTAACCAGTAAGTTTAAGGGCTGGAAGGGAACTTAGAGATCAAGCAAGTGCCCTGCTCTAACCCCTCTACCACACTGCTTCTTGCCTGTATTTTTCTCCTGTGTTGGAGGAAATTCATAGATCTTTCCGTCTGTCCTCAGAGGAAAGGAAAACACTCCCCAAAAAAGATCTTAAGGGTGGGAGGCAGTTAATGGGACCTTTATCTGAAATGCACAGATGTAGCTTTCTTCCACTTATGCTCAGGGCCCGGACGATTTGCAGCTGTTTTTTGATTCAAAAAGCACAGCAGCCCTGTCCGAGGAAAACATGTGGCGACTTTCCATGTGCAACAATGCTTCGACTCAAACCCTCCCGCTCGAGCCGCCTTCCGGTTTATGTGCTGGGTTTTGGCACGAACATCAGTTGTGTTAACAAAGATGAGGGTGCCTCGGAGCATGGGCAGGGTGCCACTGGGCACCTGGCAGTTAAGAGGAACAGCCCTCCACATGCCCTAAATGAAAGCTCTGGGTCTCAGAGCCTGGGTTGGCTGGAGGCAGTGATTTCCCATTAGATGAGTTCTGTCAAGACAAGGAAAGTGGGCGCAGGCCATAGTCCCCATATTGCAAATGCTGTTGAGAAAGAGAATAAAAACGAGGGTGAAAGAAGAGTTGTTCGGTGTGTCTCAAATGTGGCTATCGCTTTGTCAAAGACATGTGGAGGGGAAATCCCAGTCTGGGACCTTATTAGAAGAACCCCGACCCATCATCCTGCGTCAGTGGGGTGAGTTGGTTCCCGAAGCCCCGGGTTTACACGAACAGAGCGGCCTCCGGCTTCTTTTTCTTGGCATCCCATTCATTTTGAGCCCAACCAGATTTCAATTATGAATATATGTAGATATATAAATATATATATGTGTGTGTGTGTATTCCCTGATTCAGCATGGCTGGTTTCAGGCTCACTCGAGAGACGAACCCATGAATGAGTCATGTCTTGAAATGAATGAGAAAAAAATAAACGAGGGCCGTTTGTGTGTGTGTGTGTGTGTGTGTGTGTGTGTGTGTGTGTGTGTGTGTGTGTGTGTGTGTGTGTGTGTGTGTGTGTGTGTGTGGTGAGACCCCGTTTCCTGAGCGGAAGGAGCTTGGGTTCCAGAGGTGGTGTGCACGTGCACCGGGGAACAGGGGATGCCAGCCCGGGACGAATGTAATTCCTTTTGCCGTGCCATCTCTCTGCCTGCTTCCTTGGCCCGAAGGATTTGGTCCCGGGTCATCTGTCCCGGGTAGGCCCCGCTAAGACGTCCAGGGTGGCCGACGAGGGTTTATGAGCGGTGCCGGCGCATCCTCAAAAGAAGAGCCCTTTATGACGGCGATGGTGCTTTCAGAGGCTGAGCCAAAACCCGAAGAGCGGTTGAGAAATGAAAAAAGACTGGCGGAAAGACCGAGGTTTAAAAATAAGAATAAAATAAAAAAACCCTGTGAACCACAAAACTACTGGAAACAGTAGGCCAGCCCCAATCAACGGATGGGAAAGGACTTTTAACACATCGCAAGCTTAAGAGGGATGGCCTCCTTCCTGCCCTAGTGAACTCATGGGCCTGGGTGTCCTTGGGTTCTTTGCCTCAGGCAGCTCGATCTCTTGGGAGGGCCTTATCTAGCTGCCCACCCGCCCAGACAGCCTGGGCGCCTCAGCTGGTTTTGTTGAATTCTTAGATTGAATCAGTGTTCTGAGATGAGCCATCCTAGGCAAATCCCAAGATGTGTTTTGCATGGCTCCACGGGAGGCTAGGAGATCCTTGCATGGAAGGGAATCCTGGTTTGCAGCCCAGGAGGGCATTAAAGGAAAGGGAAGCCTTGTTTGCAGCCTGCGAAGCTGCTGGGTGGAACTGACTCCTTGTTTGCAGCCTCTGGAGGAACATAGTTCACCAGTGGGTTAGCATTGATCTGGGACTTCTGAGATCAAGGCTCTCGTCCTCAGGGTGGGCACATTTCTCAGGTGAGCCTACCTTGCAAGGCTGTTGTTGTGGGAATAAAACAGGGGATGGAAAGAGGGGGGCATGCACCAACTTTGAGCTCTGCAGAGGAAAGGCAGATCATAATGTTAAATATTTCAGAGAGTCCGTGTCATTTTGTTTGGCCTTTCCCTCCTGAAGGGAGGGTGTTTGCACACCTGAGCTAAGACAGGGATACATCACATAATGGGGAAAATCTTATCCCTTTTTTCTTATCCTCCAATGAGGTTTTTAATTGTGGGTTTGGTCTCTTTCGCATCCTAGGGGTCAGCTGCGTCGCCCCACAACTGTGCCCACGGGAACGGCGTTTATTATGACGAAACTGCCCGGAAATGCTGCTACCGGTGTCCTGCAGGTCAGTACCTTTTAATGATAATGATGGGTGTTGTTTCTTCGTAACAGCCAGAGACCTCAACATCACCAGCCCTCTTAAAAGGGGGGGGGAGAGACAGAAACACCCCCCTAGTGTGTGGTCTGGAGTTTGGGAAGATGGGGAGAGGGGGCCTCTTCCAGGAAACAGCACTGGTTGGGATTTGGCCAATGAGTCATTACTAACGTTTTCAAATCTTGCTGTCTCTGAGCAAAACCTCTACAACTCCTCTCAGTAGGTGGGGACATTTCAGGTGGTTTTTGTTTTCTTGAAAAAGAAGGGTTTTTTTGGGGGGGGTTGGAAATCTGACATTGGCGTGCTTTTGTCCCGGCCCTGCTCGTTCCAAAGGCGTGCCAGTCCTTCAGTGTGACTACATAACCCATCCTCCTTGGCACCTCTTTTTTGCTTTACTCTGGCCGCCCTACAGCCGATGGTGCTCACTCCTGCCCACCTAGCCCAGTGGTTCTCCACCGGTGGGTCCCCAGATGTTCCTGGACTGCAACTCCCAGAAATCCCTTCCAGCACAGCGAGTGGTGGAGGCTTCTGGGAGTTGCAGTCCAGGAACATCTGGGGGCCCACCGGGTGAACCTTTTGGATTCTTCAATACCGCAAGGTTGGGGTTTTTTTGGGGGGGGGGTGTCCCCATTTCCTCACCTCCTGTACCTTGCAGCTTTGCTCCGCTTCTGTTGCGATGGGTTCCCAAGAGGTAAACAGGGGCTTCGTTGCCATCGCTCATACCGATGGCAAGCCAAGCGCTTATTTGGTTTGCAGGATCCGCCTCCCTCTTCTCTTCTAGGGTACAAGCCCAAGACCGACTGCCCGGCAGACATCTCCAGCGGCTGCACAAAGACCCAATGCCAACCCGAATTCTACCTGAACCGGAATTATGTCACGCCACATTGCGAGGCCTGCGTGACCTGCAACCTAAGTATTCATCGGCCTCTGCCTGCCACACTGCTCGTGACTTTCTGGCTTACCCCCACCCCACCCCCCTGTGCCACCTTGGCAGGGAAGTCCTGATTCTGCTCCTTATGGCACTCTTTTTAGAGCCGGCCCTATCGTTAGGCAGAACCAAGGCTCAGCCCTGGGCAGCTGCTTTTGGTGTGGTTTTTTTTAAAAAAAAAAAAAAACTTTCAGCATTTTAATCAGCAACCAATAAAGGATAATGCCAGTTCCTGTCTTTGATTAAACGGTTTTTAATTATTTTATAATTATCTTAATTAATTGATCTCACGAGAAGTCAAGTCCAGTTGCCAGGACTCAGCTTCCGCATAACCTCACCTGGATGACTGAGAATCTTCACAGGCGCTCTTTCATTGAAAACTGTAATTACACTTTCATTAAACCCACGGGGTTGCTTTCGTGTTCTGTGTTTTCATGGGGTTTTCTTTGACCCTCTTTGGTTATTTGAATGCACACTGCGTTTAGCTTTAAAGGTTGTCTTTCAGGACAAGATATAAAGCTACGAACAGGAAGTATCCAAATACGAAAAAGGGTCCCTCAAGAGCCATCCAGTCCAACCCCCTGCCATGCAGGAACCCGCATCCAAGTAACAAATAAATGCCACGTCAAAAGGCGGTAAACAAAAGTCACACTTAAAATGCATTGAAGGCTACAGAGGCACATCTATAATTTTTAATTTGTTTTTGTTTTTGAACTTTGTTTTTGTTTCTTTTTCCTCCGCAGAGCGACACCTTGTGGAGAAACTGCCTTGCACGGCTTCGTCCAACCGGGTGTGCCAATGCCAGGCTGGCTGGTACTGCCAAGCCCCGCTGGCAAACAGCTGCCAGCGCTGTGCCCTTCATTCCTCTTGCAAGCCTGGGTTTGGCGTCCGGACCAGAGGTAGGAGAAGCAGAGATGTTCTCTTTCCGGTCCATTCCCTCGAGGCGCCGGCTGGCTGGCTGGTTGTTGCCTTCCTTCTAAACCCCGACCCTCGGTTTTCCCGCCAGGCACGGCCGAGACGGACACCGTCTGCCAAGAATGCCCCCCAGGAACCTTCTCCAATGAGGATTCGAACTCTCAACCCTGCCGGAATCACACCGAGTGAGGCATACCTTCCTGGCATTGGCTTATCCCGTTGCCGGCCTTCCCCGCGTCTTCCAACCCTCACGATTCGTACCCTGCTTGACTCCCTGGGGTGGCGGGTCTCCCTTGCAGGGCTGTTGTTGACGCTCCTCTTCTGTCCTTGCTTCCTTCCTCCTGCCAGCTGTGCCAAGCTCAACAAGCTCGCCCTGACCTCAGGGAACGCCACGCACGACAGGCGCTGCACGGACCGGGCGGCTGGTGGGCAGGCGGCCCCGGAGGTGCCCACGGGAACCTTCCTGGACTCCAAGCTGGTCCGTATCTTTGGGAACAAGGAGCCCGTCGCTAAACCAGACAACCTGCATATCAGTGAGATCCTTGGGGACATCTCCAAGGTACCCCCAGCAGGATTCAACCACAGCCTCAGCGTCCCAATGGATGAATCCAAGAGGATCCCGAGAAGAGGTGAATAGATGGACCCATCCTTTCCCAGGCGGGACCTAAGAGGGGTGCAATGCAATGGCTCAATTTTTAACTCTCTCTCTTTTTTCCTGGTCTTGCAGACAATCGGGGTTTGGCCCTCCTGGCAGCCACTCTCCTGGTGGTGTGCTCCGTGCTTCTGCCCACCGTCCTGCTCCTGCGGAGGAGGAGAGTCTGCGCCTGGTGGATCGGGCCCCGCAAATTGAAAAGTGAGCCAAAAGGAAAAAAACTTCAGTCTTCCACTGAATCCGTATGGCAGATCCAACAGCCGGATCTGATACTTTCGTCGGGAGGAGTAAAAATCTGTTTTCCTTAGCCAGTAGGGGATGCTGTTTCCTTGGGTTTAGTCGCCGCTCTGAACAGCGTTCTAAATCTTTAGTATTTGGGGGTAAAGACCCTCAAAGGCTCAAATATGGTTTTCGGAGCCCAGAAGCCTGGAGGAAAGTCCCCTCTTAGCAGCTAAAAATTAGACACCCTCCCTCCCCAAAATGAGGCTGAATTCTAAACCTGCCAAGAATATCTCCGATCAGAAACTCCGCTCAGAAGTGTCCTGATCTAGAGAGATGGCTGCCAGACCATAATATCCTGGGCCAGGGTTTGGCTGGCTGCTGCTGCTGCTGGAGGTGGGGGCAGCCTTCTACGCCCTTAAGGGCATCCGGGTTTGAATGGGTGTTCTGGCAGATAGACCACTCCTGAAAATGGAGGCTCATCGGGAATCATTCTCACCGACGGGAAGCTTGAAAGCCTCTTTAAAAGTCACCCTCGGAGAGGAAAAGAGGGTCACAGAGAGAAAGCTCCCTCCCTTTTTCTAGAACTTTCTGACACCCCGCTGAAATCCATTTTGCTTTTCTCTAAATGAACAGAGATTTTTGCTCTGTTCTAAGGTTTTAACGAATACTGGGTATTAGCCTTGACAGAGAAAAGATGAAATGACAAGAGATATAATTTCTTTTTCTTCTCTCACTGCAGTCAATCACCAGACCAAGATCTGTGGGGTAAGTACAGCCACCCTGGAGGGTCTCTTTGGAGCTGCCTCCCCCTAGCAAAGAAAGTCAAGAACATCATTTTTATTTTTATTTTTAATTTTAGAACAAATTGATCTATCTATTTAGCCCTTCCTTCTTTTCTCTCTGTCTGTCTGCCCGCCCGCCTGTCCATCTCAACTTTCCCGGTTTTCTCTCTTCGCAAGAAACGGATGGACGCTCTGCTGTCGGCAGACCCCGAGCCTGGAGAGGGAGACCCCTTAAAAGCCATATTCCTCCCCCAAGCCCATGATAATGAGCAGTGCTCGAGACAGAAACGGAGGGAGGGAGGGAGAGGGCAGTCACACCAGCCCTAATGGGCCCTGACGCCGGAGGGCGAGACAGAGGCTGATGGATGGCTGGATGGATGGAAGGAAGGAAGGAAGGAAGGAAGGAAGGAAGGAAGGAAGGAAGGAAGGAAGGGGAGGAAGGAGGAAGGAGAGCTGATGGATGGATGGATGGATGGATGGATGGAAGGAAGGAAGGAACCCACGCCCCACAGTCACACCAGCAACTGCATTGGATGGATGGATGGATGGATGGATGGATGGATGGATGGATGGCCGGAAGAAGGAAGGAAGGAAGGAAGGAGCTGAGGAATGGAAGGAAGGAAGGAAGGAAGGAAGGAAGGAAGGAAGGAAGGAAGGAAGGAAGGAAGGAAGGAAAGGAAGGAGCTGATGGATGGATGGATGGATGGATGGATGGATGGAAGGAAGGAAGGAAGGAAGGAAGGCTTATATTTCAAGGACTGGAGTAATATAGAAGGGTGTTTTTATTTATTTATGTACAGTATTTGTTTTTTTTTGTGCCCCATCCTTTCTGGGGAGGAAAAAAAGGTGACATACACACTTATCTCTTCCCCCCCAAAAAAACAACAACATCTATCCTCAACAACCTTGTAAGGCAAGAGAAGGTCTTCATATTTATCTATCTATCTATCTATCTATCTATCTATCTATCTATCTATCTATCTATCTATCTATCTATCTATCTATCTATCTATCTATCTATCTATCTATCTATCTATCTATTTATTTATTCAACTTATATGCTGCCCATCTGGCAGAAAGCCCCTCTGACCTTTATACATTGTCCCAGTTGCATTCCCAAAACCACATCACGCTCCCTCTCGGTGTGCCCGTTCCTCTGGGGTTTTCTCGTTGGAACATTCGAACTCAGATCTCGGGAAAACTGGTTTTTTTTTTTTCTTCTTCTTCTTCTTCTTCTTCTTCTTCTTCTTCTTCTTCTTCTTCTTCTTCTTCTTCTTCTTCTTCTTCTTCTTCATCATTGTCATCATCATCATCCAAAACACCTGCTCTTTTTTTGTTGGAACATATACATGCGAAGATTTCACAGTTTAAGAATTTGCTGTGGGAGGGTGGGCGGTGGAGGTGTGAGGTGGGTGGGGGCGTGGAAACGGCCGTATCCTGATGTTCCCCTTTCTTCACACCCCCCTAGAGAAAATCTACATCATGAGAGCCGACACAGTCATCGTGGGCTCCATGTCGGAAGCGCCGCCTGGGAAGACCTGCTGCCCCACCAAGGAGGAGGGGGAAAAGACAGGAGTGCCAGAAGACAGCCGAGAGGAAGAGTCGGCGATGCGATATCCAGAACAGGAGACGGAATTCCATCCGGGAAGTGAAGTCACGACACCAGTAGAAGAAGAGTGGGAATTCCAATATTCCGAGGGGAAAGCTTTGGCCATCTAGGAGGGAAAGGGTGGATTCTCTTCCGCTGTTGATTTGGACACACAAAGAATTCATGCTGGAACTGAAGCACTAGAAAGGGAACCTAGAGACCATACAGTCCACCCCCTTGCCTTGCGGTGCTTCTTGAAAGTCATGGATCTAAAATGTGGAGTGGGAAAAGAGCTTTTCATTCCCGGTTTTAGAAACGGGAGATTACTTAACAGGATGAACACAGATTTTTATAAAGGCTCATTCTTGGGCTTAAAAGGAACCGGGCAGAAAATATTCGAGGGCGCATTCGCTCAGCCTGAAAGGGCTCATGGAGTAATGCAGGGGCAACCCTGTTCCTGTTTATATCCGGCTCCATTGGGATATTTAAACGCTTTGGGATTTATTGGCATTTAGAGTACTATCAGATGTAGGCTTTTGACGTGACAACGAGCAAACATGCAAAACACACCGCCCGTCTCCAGGGAAATAACCCACTAAAGGAATGATGCGGTTTCTATTTTGTTTGGGAAACACTCCTTTTTCTTGCTCTGATCAATAGCTTGATAGTCTCAGGTGGACTTCCTTCTTCCTTCTTCTCGGCAAAAATGATTTGACAGCAGCCAAAGCTGCCCGAAAGCAGCTCCGACTATCAAATTCTCAGAACGAACTCTGTGTTTTCAGACGGTCATACATGTGCTCCATTTTTTAGGCCCAGTTTTTGGATCTAGGTGGGGTTAATTTTTTTCCAGATCCCCCTGAAGCCCCCAAAGGGTAGGGTGTCCTTCTGGACAGGCTTCTTCTTCTAGTGTTTCCCAGAGGCTTTTAAACTCCGTCACCTCTGTGCAACAAAATCTGACAACGGCCTCCCGGTCTTAACTTTTGTTTGACAGTTATAAAGAAATGTTTGTTCTCCCTTGGACATAATTGCTCGGGGACGTTATCAAGGGGGAATTGTAAAACTGGCACCCGGTTACTGATTAACGCAGGGCCGTTTCCGTAAAAAAGGAAAGAAGACTGCTTTCCGCCAGTGGCCAACAAAACCGAGCCTCCGTGTTCCAGGAACAAAGCCCGGTTATAAAAGGAACCGCGTCGGATCCGCCGGTCCCGGAGTGGATGCTGCTGGCGCTTGTTGTCGAGGCTGCCATGGAAGCTGCCACGGATCGTTTACACACTGAGACCGAAACCGGCGCTCCTCTTCGTGGGGACGGCCAGCGAGGGCAGGCCGAAGAGGACACCGGCCGGGTGGCTGGGGCAGAGAGTCCACCGAGACCAGCAACACAAAGAGATGACAGCCCCGCGTGCAAAATATGCTCCGTCGACGACCAGCCTGGCCATTTGCCTGCTGGGGAAGATAGACCTCCAAAGGACGATGGTGTTTCGGTGCCTACGAATCCCCCGATCTGGATCCCGGGGACCCGCCGCAGGGTTTATCCGCCCCAGCCGAAATCCCGACCCAGGCTCCGCGTCTTTCTAAAGCCTCTCTGGCCGAAATGGACTGCCTGGTCTGTTTCAACCGGTACGGCCCTTGCCGGCCGCCGAAAGTCCTCGCCTGCCAGCACGCCTTCTGCGCCGTTTGCCTGAAGCTTCTGCTGCGCCACGAGGACCGGTCTTGGGCCATCAGTTGCCCCCTCTGCCGGAAAACCACGGTGGTATTCGGGGGTCTCATCTGCAGCTTGCGGGACAAAGAGGAGGTCCTGAGCCGGCTGGAGGGCCCGGCGTTGGAGACGGACGGAGCCAGCCCCGGACCCAGCCTTCCCGGCACGAGCCCCACGAGGCTTCAGCCCGTCTCGGGGACAGAGGAGGTGGCGGCGGTGGCAGGAGGGATGGCCAGCAGGGCGGCGGCAAAGAGGCTAGTGCTGCTCTTGCTCCTGGTGGCCATGATCATTGTTCTCGTCCTCCCCTTCCTGTACACGGGGCTGCTGAAGTGGGCGCTCTGTTCCATGGTCCTTTTGGGGCTCATCCTGTCCGTGGTGCTGTGCTGCAACCCCCGGTGGGCATGCGGCGGCCCAGGTGCCTGTACCTGGCCCCAAAAGGAGAGCCAGGTGGCATCGGACGCTTGAGGGACTCCCTTGGCACCGTGTCTCGCTTTAAGCTCTCGGGTCTTGTACCGTGACTGGGTCCAGAGCAGAGTCCCCAGAGATGAACAGAACCCGACCTGCCGAGTGGATGCTGTGACCCGTAGGTATTAGGATGTGCCAGCCATCCCGTGTGCCTCTCTTGGTCTCCTCCAGCCTTAGCTGCAAGGGTAGGAAGGAAATTATCCTTTAACCTGCTACAAGTTGCTGGCAGCGAGCGATTGCAGTTGAGAACGCAAGTGGTGAGGCCAGGGGCGTCTTGCTCTCGAATGGACAATCAGGGGCCATTGACTCGACAAAAGGCCTGCTCCCAGTGGAGAGGAAAACAGCTGGAACGGGATTCCTGATACGGATCCACCCAGTGGGATGGATTTTCAGATCTCCTCTTGGTGCTGTGGTTCAGAGGACAGTTGTAGGGGGATCTCATACACCTGCAAAAAATGGCCAGCCCCAGTTTTGCAATCAATCAATTTTGCTGTGATACAGTCGCATGAACCCACTTCTGAAGATGGACAAGGGGAAGACATCTCCCCTGGCACTCTTAGCAGGGACTTGCCGTGAATCTGCTGAATGGAAGGACTCCTCTAAGCCTTCCTTCATCAGCCCAATGTACAGATCGGACCAACTGAGTCCTGTTTTTAAAACGAGAGATGCAGGGAGGCAGGTGAGAAAGGAAGATAGTGTGTGCCAAAATCTTTAATACCTGTTTTCCCTGAAAGAGATCATCTTAAGGAATCTCCACACTTAGTTATTGCCTTCCATCAAGCTTGGGTCAATATGATGTTTTCTAAAATAAAATAAAAGTTGTCTTTTTTTAAATAACCTTTTTGCTTTTGCTTTTCCCAAATGCTAATTCAGTGTAAGTGTTTTTCAGTGTGTCTGTGTGTTCTCCTTTGTGGTGATACAAAATACGGATAATTTAGTCACTGGATTTTAATGAGTTTTATTCCCCCCCCCTTCACACACACACACAACCGCTCCTTTAAAAAATCACTTTTGCCAGAAATTCAAAACTTGGCAACAAGAAACACATACATACACACACAGCCATTCTCAAAGATGGAAATGTCTTTCATAAGCCCACATCTCTGACGGTAAGAGCTTTCAGCTCAAAATATACTGCTATTTGGGGTTCCACCTTTGTCTTCTTCGGTCATACCCCTCACAATAATGTACCACTCCACCATTTCCTCCTCCAGAAATGAATTTGGCCCTTGGGTGGAAGGACATTCTCCATCCTGGATCGCCTTGCAGTTCGAATTCACCTTTGCTGTGGTTTTAAGGTTCCAAACAAAAACCTGTCTTGTGGAGTAGGCCAGTGCGGCCGATCGATCTCCTTTTTTTTTTTTTTAAACGAGTCACTTCACAGCCTCAGGAAAGGATTGTAGAGAACAGGATGGAGCCTTGTCTTCTCTGTCCGCCCCCCCCCATGACAAACAGCGACATGACAACAAAAAAAAAAAAAAAAAAAGGGAAACAAAATGTTCTTTCCTCTTCATAGAATATGTCCCAGATGACAGAGGCATCCCTTGGAGCCGAAACTGGGGTCAGAATGGGAGGGACGAATTCTCACGCTTAAAGAGAAAAGAAATCAAAGAAGCTCTGACAAAGCAGAGGAGGAGATGCTAAAAATAGATATTGGCAGAAAGCACAGCTTTTGAAGAGGATTGGCAGTGGTTGGGCACAGATCGGCAGGCAGCGCCAACGAAAGCGAGCCCCCCTTTTTTACACGGTGGATTGGCACTCATTTGCTGCTTGGTTCAGACTTTGCCTAGTCCTGAGGTTTGCCAGTGGGGATGCACCTACGTAGCAGGGAGACGGTCCTGTGATTCGGGCGAACCTGTCAAACAAATTACACCAGAACGGCGTAGCAGGGACTTAAAGACTAGCTGTTGCAGCTCAAGAGAAGCCTCGGAAAGTTGGCCAATACAAGATGGATCAACCCCCTAAGGAAGCCACTGGGTTGAGTTTGAAAAGAGCTGGCCAAGAGCTGAGGGCGTGACATTTTGAAAAATGTTCATTCCTAGGGCTGCGTGAAGTCGGGGGTGACTTGGCAAGACGCAACCGCAAGAAATTGGTAGATAGATCCTTTTCTTCAGAGATCCCATGAACTCCCTGTTAACTATATAGATGTTAAGTCTACAACAGAACTGCAGTATAATATTTCACTTGAGCAGGTTAGAGCTGTCAGAGGTGGGCCAGATGCTGTTTAAATGCATACATATGTTTGCATGGGGAATTACATCAGGCTTATTTCCAAAATAACTCTTTGCTTCAGGTGTGCAACTGGACTGGCACAGTTTGGGAGTGGATTTTCAAGGGTTTTGGTGAAAAGGGAGGGGCTGTAACTATTGCTGACAGTTCATGAACTGCAGCCAGGCTGTGCATCTGATTTAAATGCACTTTCCTGGAAACATTTCCTCCCTTCTTTTTGCTTTCAGATCCTTCCCCCCCCACTCTCTGATTTATTTTTAAATTCAGTTAAAGAAAATGTAGCCACTGGGAGGTTAAAAAGCAAATTTTAAAAAAATCCATTAAAGTTATGCAGGCTTCTTTGAAATCTTAAAAACTCCCTTGCCTGGGGAAATGCCAGTGATTTGCATGCTTGATCTCCTCCCCCAAATGAAATTATTTCAAGACGTCAGCCTTTTAAAAGCCCACAGGGCTGATAAGAGATTCCCGGATTTGGTCTGCTGCGGATTTGGCGTAGCTTGCCGTTCTCCTTGCGGCCTTGACGTCACCTCCTGTGCGTAACTCCCTCTCCGGAATCGCCCCCTCCCGCGGCGGCCCGTGCCGAGCAGGCCTAGGCGGCTTCCTCGAGCCTCGGGCTTGCGTGGGCGCGGGGCCGGCGGAGGGTGAAGGGGAGGCGGCTACGTTTCGGACCCCGGCGGCGGCCCTTCCCCGCCTCCAGGACGGCCAGGTAGGGCTTGGTTGAATGGGGGGCGGTGCAAAGGGGCGGGCTTTTTGCGGGGGGGTCGCCTCATAATTGGGAATTTAGGACTCAGGGTTGGGTTTTTATATCAACCACCGACCCCAAATAAGGAGTATTGCAAGCTTTCCTTTGCCCCTAAAAGAAATAGGGTTTTGTGTGTGTGTGTGTGTGTGTGTGTGGTGGGGTGAAAAGCAGTAAATTAGGGCATGTGGCATCCATAAATAAGACTGGCTCGTTGCATTTTTAGGTTGAAGGCGTTTGTTCATGGAACTTGGGAAAGTTTCTCTTTTGGACTACAACACCCATAATCCCCACCCGGGTGGGGGTGGGGGTTCCTGAGGGTTGCAATTCTAAGCCTTGTCAAGCCCTCTGTTGCAATTGCAGAAATAGAAAAGCTTGCATGTGAGGTGGTTTCATTGTTGCATAAAAGCCCAGCCTGGATGGAAAGAACTAAAATGTTTTTCTTCCTTTCTCTTTTTGCTTGTTGCTAACAGAACGGCCGTGTTTGTATTTACTCCCCTCAGCGTTACTGTGTCTGTTCGGATCCTTAAAGCAGAAGGTAAAGTAGTATCGACAACCCCGGGGATGGAGAAATCGCCACAATTTTTGGAAGAAAACACACACAAAGCAGTGTTACATTGAATCACATCCCTTTTGAGAGGAATCAGAATGAGATGAAACAAAAGCAAGGGTCACCAGGAACTCTCTTGACTTGAGTGCAAGTCTGATAGCTCCTTTGATGGGTCTTCTCTGCAATTAATTAGATGAAAAGCTAATTTTTGCAGGTTGAGATGGAGAAATAAGCTACAGCCTGTCCTTGGAGTTCTTTGCAGGGAGGGGAGCGAAACCCCCCCCCAGTCTTTTATATAGTCTATTCTGCGTCATGGCACAACACCCATCTGTTTGGATTTTGTGCATTAAAGGGTGTACGCACACGAAGGAAAGGTTGTATTTCTCTCTCTCTCTCTCTCTCTCTCTCTCTCTCTCTCTCTCTCTCTATTTTAAAACCGTTGGACGCAGTGTTTACCTTCAACTTCGACAAACTGCCCTTCAGGCTAGTGTCAATAACCAGGCAATAAAGGTGTGGGATGCTGTAAAAAAATTATAGTAAGAGCTGTGAAAATAAATAGAAGTTTCTGACGCTTGCTGGAAACTCAAGGTCACCTCGTAGCTGAAGCAGGGCAGGGACGAATACGTCCTAGACAATTGCATGTCTATAAAGTCCCAGGAGCCAAGGTGTTGAAACTGTATCTGACTGTTTTTAAAAAGTGCCGCCATGTTTGAAATGACCAAGAAGCTAGGAAAAAATAATGCCTTTCTGTGTGGTATTTTAGCCATTCAGCAGCTTGACCCCGAAAAAAGCATTGTGGATTTAAGTTTTAGTAGTTGAATTCAGGGTTATTCCTGTCTTCTGCCCCACCTTTTGCTTATGGCTTGACCTTACTTCATCATCACAACAGTCCTGTGAGGAAGATCAGATGAAAAAAGAGAGATGGTGGAAGATCCATCCGATGCCCTTCTGAAGTTTTTTCGGGGCTCAGACTTGTTTCTCTTCATTTGTCCTATTAGCCGCCTCGAAGACTTTTGAAGACTTAAGGCGGAGTAAAAAAATAATTTCATTTGTTTAAATCATTAAGGATTATTTGCCACGCCAAACAGCAAATAGAGAATAGGATGTGTTTACAGGACTGATGTGGACTGGAGATGCCAGCTGGCAGGGAAAGAAAAGAAAAAAAACATGTATATATCTTTTTGAAAGCTCAAAATAGTCTGGGGCAATTGAAGTTAAACTGCTATGTGCCAAAGCAAAAAGCGTGTGGAGACGGGTGTCACGTGTAGGGACATGTTTTTTGTTGTCTTTCTCCCTCTCCGTTCCTCTGTCAATCGAAGGAGTGATTCCGTTTTATTATTTTGTTTTGATCCTGTGCACTTTGTCCTCCTTAGGTGTCACCAAAGGATGTGACGTTTCCACTGAAATGGAACCCACAGAAATGGAACAATGAGGAAATGAAAGGGTCATTGTCCATGTGGGAGGGTGGGGGCCAGAGGCAGCATCACCATCACCCCCAAAATATAGCCTCGGAGGCCTTAGAAAGCTCAGCCCTGAGTTTAAACTGCTACCCTTAAAAAAATAACATGATTCATCCCTCCTGACAGGGAAGGACTTTTAATGAGTCAATCTCATGCATTTGTTAAAAAAAAATCAGTGTGTTTTAAAAATTCTGGATTCAGCAATATTTTCCTAGGATAGGCCATCCAGTTGCCTTTTCACATAATATGCTCCTCTGTGTTTGCATCCAGCCCTGTTTTGCTAAAATCTGTTTTTAGGTGTATTTCTTTTTCACCTGGTTCTGAACCGCTTTGGATGCCAGTGCTTTTGAGCAAAGCGGGATATAAATTGTATGAACCAGCAGGCCAACAAGGCTTATTCCTACGCTCTCCCTTACACGCTTATTCTCCAAATTTCTCTCTCTCTCTTTCTGATGCAGTGGCTAGTGGAAATGGCTGCCGGGCACCAAGAACGCTGGAGGCCATGGAGATGGCAGGCTGGGGCAGCCGAGAAGGAGGAGAACAGAGGAGAACCTTTGCAGGGTATCGGGAAGCAGTTGGGCGAGCCGGGGAAGTTTGCTTATGCCGCTCTCTGCGCCATCTCTCTGGCCTCCTTATTTCCTGAACACGAAGAATCGTGAGTAAATAAGAGGCACTAATTCTTTGTGCCATAGCAAAGAGGCCACTGTGAACCTTTCGCAAAACGGTGACAAGAGGTCATGGCTACAAATGTAGCACTCATTCCTTTCTTTTAATTTGTAATTGTCATTTACAGTACTTCTTTCTTTGGGAAGGCAGAAGTGTTTCCAAATTGGAAACCGTTTCCTTAGCTTGTTAGAGAAGTCAGAGGGCGTTTATACACGACCCCTAAGCTCTGCCGCAAATGGCTGCAAGCTCTGGACCTTAAAAATGTTTACCCACCAGCTCCGGAGTTTGCAGACAATTAAGTGCGACTCCGCCCACTTTAGCGTGACCAAACAGCAGTTTTCTTGTACCTGGTTTTTGATGGTGACAAATATTTGATCCGGTGTAAGGATAGTGAGTGCGGGGCTCTCCTGGCTTCTGTTTGTTCTTTTTTTGCGCCCTGCCCCTTTAAGAGATCTGAATGCTGCCGGGAACAAAACGGAGGTAAACCGGCATTCTTTTCTTTCTTTTTTCTCCCTCCCTCAGGCAGCCAGCAACCAGGAAGTGTGGAGGGGGGTGGGGACAGAGGAAGAGCAACGAACCCCTAAGATCTCTGGTCCGCATTTGAGTGGCTAGTGGATCTTAGGGGTCGTGTAAAAAGGCCCAGAGTTTCCCTGCAGAAAAAGAAAATGGAACAGGAACAGGCAGCAGAGGTATCACACAGCTAAACGTGGTCATGATTTATTGTGTGCTGATATTCCTTTGTTTATATGCACACGGGATTCCTAGTGTGGTGTTAGTGGGCAGAGTGTCGGACTGAAGTTCGGGAAGCCTGGTTTTGAATCCCCTGCTGAGCTGTGGAGATCCTAAAAATGACTCCTTAAATACCTTGCTTGCTTTGGGAGCCCTGTATCTGTTCTGACTTGGGGTTGCAGAGCAACCATCTAGACCAGGCATGCCCAAAATTTGGCCCTCCAGATGTTTTGGACCAAAACTCCCACAGTTCTTTACCATTGGCAACCTAAGCTTAGAATTCTGGGAGTTGTGGTCCAAAACATCAGGAGGGCCGAAGTTTGGGCTTGCCTGATCTAGACCCATCTAAACTGATTGTCATTTGGAGTGACTTGTTGCTTTTCCTGGTTTGTGGGCTTTGCGATCTGGCCGTCAGTGACTGAAATAATTTTGGAAGAGGAAAAAAAAAAGTAATACGTTTGGGAAGAGTAACTGAAATTCTGAGTATTAAAGAGTAACTGAAGTTCTTCCCTGAACACACGGGAGGCTCACATGTTTAGTGATAAGCTCTTTAAAATGGCGGCGAGGGGGATTTTGGTCTCCCCCTGGAAGGCCGATTTTGAGTCTTCTCTGCCCTTTGCTGGTCTTGTTTCCAAAGCCCGTACAGGACAGGAATGGTGGAGGACCTTGTGAGGTGGCTCGAACTTTCGGATGCCGTCTTGCCAGCCATGGCGGCCCTTGCCGGCGGCTTGGGAGGGGAAGGGACGGAGACCTTTGTCCAAATCCTTCTGAAGGAGCCCCTCCTGAAAGAAAATCCGTCCGTCATTGCACAGGTAAGTCCCAGTGGACCAACCTCACTGGATCCATCGTCTTGGGCGGCTCATGCCCCTTTTGGCCCGGCTGACTTCGCAGGGTCGTTGTAAGGAGATGGAGCTGTTTAAGCGGGATCTCTTTGGAAGAGTGTGAGAATATTCACATGGCATGATATAAAGAACTCATCAGGCAACCTCCAGAAGCTGTGCTGGATTATGATTCCCGGACAAAATCCCTTGATTGAAAAAGTGGGTTTTGATGTTAACGGCTTTACAGTGGGGCAGGTTCATGTGGTTTTATTAAATTGTATTTTTAGCTTAACGTGGCGTTTATCTGAGGGGTTTTTCTTAATCTTTTCAAAAAAAGGTTGCAAGCTGCCTCGAGCTGTGTCTTTTAGGGGCTTGATGAGTATAAATTGAATGAACGAATGTACTTTGAAGGGTTTCCCTCCTGAATACACTCACAATGTCTCTTTTCCTCTATTTTTCCTCCCCAGGATCTGGTTTCCTTTTCTCTCAAGGATGGTAAGTAGTATCTGATGGCCGGTTTCCCCTAATGGAGACAAAGAGCTGTGGAGTGGGGCCCAAATGTGTTTGGCCGAGAAACATCTGCCTGTATCCTAGGAGCCTCGTGGCGCAGTGGTTTCAATGCCTGTCCTGCAGGTAAAACTGTGCTCACGACCTGGGGTTCGATCCCTGGTAGCAGCAGGCTCAAGGTTGACTCAGCCTTCCATCCTTCCGAGGTCGATAAAATGAGTACCCAGCTTGCTAGGGATGGGAGCAATGTGTAGCCTGCATATACTGTAATTAGAAACTGCAACCCGCCCAGAGACTACTTGGAGTGGTGTATGGGGCGGCATATAAGCAGAGCGCTTTGCTTGGCTTTGTTCCAGGTTACTACGATGCTCGTTCGCGGGTGCTTCTCTCCCACGTGACCTTGCTTCTCAGAATCCCCCTCGTGGATCTCGAGGCCGCGGAGGTACACCTTCTGGAGTGCCTGAACGAAGAGAAAGATGAGGAATCAGAGTAAGACCCCTTTCCCTCAAGACCTTTGACTCGGGATGGACTGATCCAGGAATCTGTGTGTTCACAAGGGTTCCGACCCAGTAACACCAGTGATCCTGTGGCATGCATGCATGGAGTTATATATTTAACCGTGTGTTTTTAATCTGTTTCTGAAGGGGTATTTATTTTGATGCATTAGCAAGGAAGAAGGTGGGGGGGAATCCTAGTGCCACCTTTAAATTTGATAAGTCCATTCTAGGCAACGTTTCGTGAGTCGTAACTTGTAAAATCCTTGCATCTTGAAGAAGTCACTTGTAAGCTACAAACCCTAATCCAACGCTCAGATAAATATCTCGGACACCAAGATGGTAGAAGGTTTTTGAAGAATCTGCCCTTCTTAAAGATGCCGCAGGCTTTATCTTTCCAAATGTTAAATGTTCAGGGTTATTTTTTATGGTTAACCTCTTTGAACATAGTAACGGTGTGATAGCAAGATGGAGTATTATTTAATTACAAAAACTGGCAGGAGAGTCCCTGATTTCGTGGCTTGTTCTCTGGTACAGAAGGGACGTTGCTCGGTGAATTTTAACCTGCGGCTGTTGTTTAAGATGTATAATTATTTTTAATACTTTTATTGTACAAGCTTGCCCAGCGAGTAGGAAAGCTATTCCGGGTAAGTCGAGCTGACATTTTATATGTAACGTGTGTCTTCGACACCTGCCGTTTCTAAATCTTTGTCAGGGGAAAGGGAGTCACGGTTTGGTGGCGGGTGGTCTCATGTCCTCCTTGTGTTGACGATACAGCAAGACCCACAGGGGCTGGTCTGACTGATGGATGCACCGCTCTGGCCACCTCTTTCCAGGTTGTCCTGAATGGAGGGTTTGACCTGGCGTTTTTCGGTGTTTTCACTGCCAAGGGGAGAAAAAGGATATTAACTGAGGTCTGAAAGCTGGGCTTTCTGCTTTGGGGATCCAGAAGGACTCAGCTTTTGTCTGGGAGTCGGGGCGTGGTGGCTCAGTAGACTAAGGCTCCGAACACTGCTGACTTCAAAGTCAGCAGCTCGGCAGTTCAAATCCCGGGTGCCACGCAGTGGAGCGAGCTCCTGCTGTTCACCCCAGCTCCTGCCAACCTAGCAGTTTGAAAGCATGTAAAATTGCAAGTAGATAAATAGGTACCGCCGTAAAAGGCGGGAAGGTAAAAACAGTGTTTCCTTGCAGCCATGCCGGCCACATGGCCATGGACTTGCACAACGCTGGCTCTTCCGGCTTGAATACGGAGATGAGCACCGCCCCTAGAGTCGGACACGACTAGCACGCATGCGCGGGGGGGGACCTTTACCTTTTAGCATCCCCTGGCGGTTTAATCATTCCACCTCAATTCTGATTGTGGGGTCAGCTCTGTGGTTGAATTGGGAGGGAGGCTACACCACCTTGGAGGGGGGGCGGATATTCTGGGAGTTGGCGCCCCAAGAATTCCCAAGCTCTATTCGACTCCACAGAGAGCAGCCTCACATGGGAGGTGGTGGGGGACACAGGGCTGTTCTGCCGAAGGCGGCCAAGGGAGCTCAGGCCCTCGTCCCCCCGATAGACCCAACCGATCTCCCCTTTCAGAACAGCAGATGCCTCTCGGAAGAAGAAGGAGAGGAGGAAGAAGATAAAGAGGTACCTTCTGATCGGCCTGGCCACCGTCGGAGGCGGGACGGCCATCGGTGAGCGGGCAACACCCCCACACACCCCGGTTTCCCCCTCTTTGTCGTGGCTTCCTCCCCATTGTGGAAGGTCCCAGTCCTTGGCAGAGAGAACCTCAAAAGAAATACATGGTGGTGGTTTCATTCCTAGCCTCGGCCATGACGCCTGAGAGCCAAAGGACTGGCCATCCACTGATTCCTATGGAAGTGAAATTTGTGCGTGTGTGTGTTTTTTTTTCTCTAGGTCTGACCGGGGGCCTGGCTGCCCCTCTGGTAGCTGCCGGGGCAGGGGCTGTCATCGGAAGCGCCGGGGCGGCCGCCCTGGGCTCCACCGCTGGGATCGCCGTCATGGCGTCGCTCTTTGGTGCAGCAGGAGCCGGACTGACGGGTGAGAGGGGGCAGAGGCACATTCCTCACCCTCCAAAGCTGAGCCTGAAAGAGGGTCAGAACTAGGGGACATATCCTCAAATGGAGGGCTGGGAGAGTAAGAACAGAGAAAAGAAAATATTTTTTCACCCAGCGTGTTGTTAGTCTCTGGAACTCCCTGCCACAGGAGGTGGTGATGGCATCTGGCCTGGATGCCTTCAAAAGGGGATTGGACAGATTCCTGGAGGAAAAGTCCATCCCAGGTGACAAACCATGATGGAGATGTGTCATCTCCAGGCTTAAAACCGGGGTACCTCAAGGACCAGATGCAGGGGAGTGGTATTGGGAGACAGAGATCTAGTCTTGTGCGCTCCCAGAGGCATCTGGTGGGGGCCACTGTGAGATACAGGAAGCTGGACTAGATGGGCCTTTGGCCTGATCCACCATGGCTCTTCTTATGTTCTTGTGTGTGTGTGTGTTTTTTTTTATTTAAAAGTCAATGTATATCAATGCATATCTTGTCGCTCCCTGTTGAGAAAAGTCTCCAAATTTAGCCACACCATATATCTGAAACAGGACCTAAGGCTAGAGTTTGGCCCCGCCAGCTCCCACCCCACCCCACCCGCCAGGGAAAGGTGCTTGAAAATAAACAGAGAACCCCTCGCTGAGAAAAGCCCTGTGTAAAGACAGCTGTCATTCCAGTCGATTGCAGCTGAACTCCAACCCTTGCCCCTATCTACTCAGCGATTGTAGGTTCAAGACGCCCCCCCCCTCACAGCTCTCCCTCCTGTATTTCTTTTCCTTGTATCCCGGCTGCAGTGTTTGTATTCCTGCATCATGAGTTCAGCCTTTAGGTTTTTGCATGCTTGCACAAACCCCGTGGCTGAACAGCTGATCTCGCTCGGAGGCAGGACAAAAATATGCAGTTAAAAATGGAAAAGTCTCTTTGCAAAGCTCCACATGGGTCACTTCAGAGCATTCCTTTAAAACGACTTTATTTGCGTGTTTCCCCCCACCGTTTTATAACCTATCCAGTGTGATCTTTTTAGAGGTATAATTCTTTCCAAACGTGTTGTTGTTGTTGTTGTTGTTGTTGTTGTTTTGAAGAGGTGACCATCCTGCCAGCATTCGCATTCCATATAATGGTAGCAGAGTGGGAAGCCAGCCCTGTCTCAAGGGCAGCCCCACTTAACAGCGCTTTGCAGTAGTCCAGACTGGATGCAACTTAAACCACATTGTCACTTTGGCCTAAGGAGTCTTGGGTCTTTTCAGGCTTGGAATGACAGCAGCTTTGCCACCTTCGAAAAAGAAATATTCTGTTTCCTTTTCGAAGGGGCCCTTTGTGGGGGCCATGATGAGGTAGAGTGGTCCCAAACATTGTGTCCCAATACATCATGCCTTGTGGCTTGGTCTCTCCCCTCCCTTTTTCTTGCAAGAGCTCCATTTTATGGGTGTGTCTTTGTGTGTGCGTGCGTAGGGTACAAAATGAAGAAACGGGTCGGGGCCGTCGACGAGTTTGAATTCTTACCTTTAACCGAAGGGAAAGACCTCCACATCACGATCGCTGTCACCGGCTGGCTTTTGACGGGCAAATACGGTAAGAAGAGTCCGATCTCTTATGCCCGGGACCGTCCTCGCACCGAACGCCCAATCCCTGAGAAGTTAGATGTGTTGGCTGGTATTCCGTAACATCCCAAGAGCGCCGCTCATAGCAGGAGAGTGAACGGCCTGGCAATGTTCCGTTTGTTTTTGTTATTTTAACAACAATTTCTGCAGTGACAGAGTTGGGCCTCCCGGAGAGACGGAGACCGAACTGTTTTTATATGCAGCGCTATATTAGTTGTTGTTCATTGATTGGTCATATCCACCCCTACCCTCCAGGGACCCTGGGTCACTATCGAGGCAGTAAATTCTCCTTTCTAGTTTACCTCTGAGTAGACCAGGAGGTAGTATGACCAATCTGAATTGACCTGCTTGTTTCCATTGCCAAAGGGAGATTTGAACCTAAGAGCCTTTTCACATGACCCCTAAGATCCGCTGGCCACTTAAATTCGGACCAGAGATCTTGGGGGTTTGTCGCTGTTCCTGCGTTCCCACCCCCTCCGCACTCCTGGCTGCTGGCTCTGTGGGGGGAGGGAGAAAAAAAGGAAGAAAAGACTGCCGCTCACCTCCGTTTTGCCGTCCCGGCACTGCATTCAGATCTCTTAAAGGGGCGGGGGGCAAAAAAACAACAAACAGAAGCCAGGAGAGCCCGGCACTCTCTACTTTAGATCCGCATCAGGGATTTTTCACCCCCGGAGAGCAGGTACATGAAAAGTGCGCTGGGACGCGCTTAGGTGGGCATGGTCGCACTTAATTTTCTGTAAACTCCGGAGCTGGTGGGGAAACAATTTTAAGCTCCGGAGCTGGGAGCCATTTGCGGCGGAGTTTAGGGGTCATGTGAAAAGGCTCTAAGTTTTCTGCCTCCTCTTTCCACTCACAGCTGTGCCGCACTGGAATAAACGTGTTTTGCTTATTTTATTTCTTCATTTGATTTATATACCCACTCATTTTATGGGTGGGTATATAAATCAACATCTTCATATTAAACACGCCAAATCGATTTTTTTTCAAAAAACCCAGCATGTGCTTCAAGGTCTGGACTAAGAGCAGCAAAGCCCAAATACACTTAAAGATGCAACACCAACCCAACACCAACATTGCACGGGTGTGTGTGTTCTTTTATCCCTTTGTCCAGGACAAAAATTACTTTCCACAAGCAGTTCTCATTAAACGTCTCGTGAAAACCGGGTGTGTTTCCGTGCGTGTTTTTTTTTTTTTAGTCCTTTTCACGAGCGCTTCTGTTTGATTTTCACACCTGTTTTATTATCCAGTCCAGGGCTGATTCCTCCCGGGAGGTGCTGGAAGGTCCCTGGGTGAAAGGGTGAAGAAGACCTTTTGACTCTCTCCGGCTCAATCCAGAAGCCGTTTTTTTTTGGGGGGGGGGAGGGTCGGGTGGCAAGCGCCAGGATCTTCCCTGCCCTAATCGGTCGCGGTCGTTGCTGCGCCATCCTGTGCTAGATTTGGCATTGTGTGTGGTGTCCCTTGTGGTGACAACCTCTTTTCAGGGAGCTTCACAGCCCCATGGAGCAGCTTGTGCCAGTCCAAAGAGCAGTACTGCTTAGCCTGGGAATCCAAATATTTGCTGGAACTGGGGAACGCCATGGACACGCTGCTGAACGGGCTAATGAACATGGTGGCCCAGGAAGCCCTGAAATACACCGTCTTGGCGGGTGAGTCACCGACCGGCAGCAGCCTTCACTTCCCACGATTCGGATTGGGTTGAGGTCCAGTCTGGTTTGCTTTCCTCCCTGTCCCCGCCACTACCATCAACCCGCCCTCGTTTTTTGCTTCTCGGCAGGGATCATCACGGCTCTGACCTGGCCGGCTTCCCTGCTCACCGTGGCCGGAGTGATCGACAACCCGTGGGGTGTGTGTCTCCACCGCTCGGCCGAAGTCGGCAAGCAGCTGGCCCAGATCCTCCTCGGCTGGCACCAGGTAAGAGACCAGCCTCGGTCGGGGAGAGGAGTGTTATCGTAAGGTGATCTTGGTGACCCCCCCCACCCCGTTGTCTAGGAAAGCCTCTGCTTCCAAGGCAGAAAGGGCCAGCTTTCTTCCGCTGGGCGTTTGGCTGCAAAAGATCATGCATGAGGGCTAGAAACTTAACTGCTCTTTTGAAAATAACACAGGTGGTGGAGGCTGGATTCTGGGTTGTTGTAGTCATTTTGCTCTCTCTCTCTCTCTCTCTCTCTCTCTCTCTCTCTCTCTCTCTCCAGGGTAAGCGGCCGGTCACGTTGATCGGTTTCAGCCTCGGTGCCCGGGTCATCTATTTCTGCCTCCAAGAAATGGCCAAAGAGAAAGGTAAAAGGACTGGGAAGGGCCACCCAAGAATATATTTGTTGTTTAAACGAGTTACAGCTCAGAGCTTTGAGCCCTCGTTGGTGTATGCATGAAGCAAGCGGTCAAATCTTCAGTCCATCCAAACAGAGCTGTCTTGAGTATTCATCTATTTTAAAAAAATGTAACTTCTCCAGTCGCTGTTTCTACCTCAAGAGCGTAAATCCAGAGTAAATCCTGTCATATGAAGGGCCCCATGATGGTTTGGCTAATTTTCAGGACCCTGGACAGATCCCCCTTTTGTAAACCATTCCGTGCTAGAGTTCTGTGGATTAATTTTGAAAATTAATTCCATTATTAAAATAGTTTTCTTAATGACCCATCATCTTTGCAGACACCAGGGTAATATATCGTTGTGGCTGAAGCAATTAAAAGACCATGAACACAACCGTGACAGTGAGTTCCTAGTAGGGGTGTGTCGTTTGGGGAAAGAAAACCAGCAGAACCACAGACCGAACCAGCCCGTTAGAATGCCTTAGGCAATGGAAAATAATTTCTGAGCTGGTGTCAAAACTGTGGCTTGATATTCTGCACTTCCTGAGCTTAGCTGTTCCTCCTGGGGTTATCTGCCTGGGCCACGAAGGTGACAGCCTAAAAGGAGCAAAGGATGAGTCTAAAGACACCTTTGCATCAGAGCCTGGGAAAAGCAGCCTCATTTTTGTGAACCACAGGTCCCGTAATCCACGAACAAGTGTGAATGCAGTTTCTTTTGTCTTCCACCTGGTAGTAGGTGTTGCTTAGATATTCCCCAGCCTTTTCTCCCTCCCACAGGAGGTGGTGATGGCATCTGGCCTGGATGCCTTCCAAAGGGGGATTGGACAGATTCCTGGAGGAAAAGTCCATCCCAGGTGACAAACCATGATGGAGATGTGTCATCTCCAGGCTTAAAAAACCGGGGTACTTCAAGGACCAAATGGGGGGGAGTGACATCAGGAGACAGAGATCTAGTCTTGTGTGCTCCCAGATGCATCTGGTGGGGCCACTGGGAGATACAGGAAGCTGGACTAGATGGGCCTTTGGCCTGATTCAGCAGGGCTCTTCTTAGGTTCTTATGCTTTTATGACCTCCTTGCATGAAGGGACACAGGTGACTTTTTAAAGCCCCCCCCCGACACATTCCCTACCTGTTGGTGGTTGCTTTTTTTGCCCCCTTGACAGTTTGCCCCTGATAAGGAAACCATGTGTCCCTGATCTATGGTACTTATAGTTCTTTTTTTTTTAAAAAAAAAAGCAAAACCCACCTCTTTAGTTTAAAAACGAAAGAAATGTGGTCGTCACGCTGGCTGGAAAGGAGGAGGGGAGAAAGAAGAAAAATAACCGGACTGAGTCATTAGCAACCCAACTGTTCTGCCTCTGTTGCCGTTTTGCCTTCCTTGTCACAGACGGCTCCATCGGGACAATTTGTACCAATTAATCTCACAAGCAGCCAAAAAAGAAAAGGAAAAAAATCCCTCTCAAAGAAACAGGCCTGGTGGCAACTGTTTTAGAAACCTGGTGTGATGCTTGTGGACGTCACGCCGCCAACGACGGCGCCCACTTCCTCCCGCTGGCGCCATGGCCCTCACACTCTCCCAAATGTGCTGATGATTGCCCGAAGGGAATTCTCGCTTCCGGCGATGGGGTTCCTGGGTTGCTGAATGTGGACGCAGGGGAAGGTTAAATGACCTGGTGATAACTCAGGCCACGGGTAGGAACCCCCACAATCTCCGACCGTCTTATTTAATGAACCTTCTGTGCTTTGGGGGATTTTTTGGCAACGGTAAATAATTATCCAGTGCTAACGGCAGAGAAAAGGAAATGTTCATTGTAGGAATCGTAAGATAACTCAACTGGACAGGGTCTATAAGGCTATCGAAGGAGATCTGAGAGATGGTTGCCTGCGTTTTTGTCTGGGATGCCTCCAAGCGCTGGATGGCGCATCACCTCCCCCTAAGAGAATTGGCTCCGTTGTTGTACTTCTCGAACAGTTACGTTGTCCTGGATATTCAGCTAAAATCTGACTTCCTGTAGTCGTCAACTAATCCTGGACTCGCAGGATGCTAGAATGATGGGATTGTAAAGAGCCTCTAAGGGGCCTTTCCCTTCCATCTCAAAGCAAAGCATATCTGGTGGATAGTTGTCCACCGTGACCATAAACGTCGAGCATGAATCCCTCTATTACGGATAAGCGTTGGCTGCATTTTTTGACCTCTGATTTGCTACAGTCATGACCAACTCTTCATGACCCCATATCCATGGAGTTTTTTCTTGGCAGGACTACTGGAGTGGCTTGCCAGTTCCTATTCCAGGTTCCTACAGCACCTGGTCTTCCCTGGTGGTCGCCCATCCAAGTACTAACCAGGGCTGACCCTGCTTAGCTTCCGAAATCAGGCGAGATCAGATGTGTTTAAGGCACCTAAACAGCCCTTGAGATAGGGCTGTGTTTTCCCCCAAGACTTCTTGATGACACTCAGCAAATGGGGTCTGCCCTTCTCAGACTGCAGGGGGATCATAGAAGACGTTGTCCTCTTGGGAGCGCCGGTGGAAGGAGACGCCAAGCACTGGAAGCCCATCTGCAAGGTGGTGTCCGGACGGATTATCAACGGCTACTGCAGGTTCGTCGACCTTAAAACCAGGATGCTTGTTAGGGAATGATAGCGGTGTAGAGATGGAGGGACGCTCAGGGGTCATCTCGTCCAACCCTGTGCCAGCACTGAAACTCTGCAGCGTCCCGTCTAGGTGGCTGTCCAACCCGGATATAAAAACATGCAAGGAAAGAGAAACTGCCATGTCCCAAAAGAATCTTTTCTGCTGCTAGTCAGCACTTTTCTTTGCAAAGTTCATACTAATGTTTAATCAAAGTCTCTCTCTCTCTCTCTCTCTCTCTCTCTCTCTCTCTCTCTCTTGGTTATTTTGCTCTGTGAGCTCAGGTCCTAACCTTGGGAACAGCAGGAGACAAGATTTGTTTCTTATAGAAAATGTATTGATTGGCTTCTTTGGAAGAGAGGGTGCAAAAATCTGGACGCTTGAAACTTGGCAAGGGAAAATTCTAGCATGTGTGGCTTTCAGGCAAGGCTGCCCACCTTTAGAAGAGAGGGGGAGGTTGGTGGGAGTAGCTGAACCCCAGGTATGGGTGGATTGCGACAACGACCTTCTCAAGGTAGACCAGGGCGGGCAAATGGATCTCACAGCCAGTTTTGCACCTGGTTGGGTATTTGATCCGGCTCTTCTCAAGTCTGTGTTCTTCCTCTGACTACTACACCACGCTGCCTCTCAGCTCTCCACCTTTTGTTTTTGTTTTTGATGATCCAGAGGAGATTGGCTGCTGGGCTTCGTGTACCGGATGTCCTCGGCTCAACTCAGTGTCGCTGGCCTTCAGCCAGTCGGCTTGGACGACCGACGGATGGTGGATGTGGATCTTTCGTCCGTCGTACGTACAGTATTGCTCTCTCGGTCTTTGTGCAACAAGTCTTGGGGCACATTTATAAAAACAACCACCACACTGTTTGACTACAGTTCCCAGAATCCATCTGGGGTGGACTCCTGCCCTTTAAAAGCCCCTGTCCTCCTGTTTTCCCTCCCCACCCCTTTACTCCATGCTGTGGTTCTTTGCAGGTGAGCGGCCACCTGGACTACATGAAGCAGATGGGCACGATCCTGAAGGCCGTGGGCGTGCGGACCAAGGCGTGCCGTCAGGAGGAGGAGGGCAGCCTGGTCGCCTTCAGCCTCGGCCCTGAGGAAGGCCAGGAAGCATCGCTGTGTCACCCTGAGGTGCAAGGGAGGGAGAGCGTGCAGGGTCCAGGGGGTGACGGGGGCCACACCGCCCTTGATGGGGGTGAGGACGATTGCTGGTCGTGGGAGCCGGTCGCCAGTGGCCAAAGGGTCCCGAAAGATGCCCCACCGGGCATGGATTCAGAAAAAAGGAAGGCTTCTGAGGCCGATGGGGACCTGAAGCGGGCTACCCGAGAAGAGACATTCTTTCTGGATGCTTCCTCTTCTCTGGACCATTCTGGAGGCGCTGATCCGGGGGCCTCTTCCGGAAGTCCTGTTCCTCTGATGCCTCGATGAACCTACGTGGACAGAAGGTGGTGGTGGTGGTGGTGGTGGTGGCTGTTGTTGCGCCGATTCGTCCTCAAGAAAAGCTCAAAACAAAGGGGCAACCTAAGCATGGCTCGTCCTGCAGGCTTTCCCGTGATGTAGGGTAAACTGCCACTGGAAGTGGAGGTTCTGTCACTAGCCCTAATTGTTCGCGGCTTTTGACAGACCTGCCTTGGCCGCGAATTCACCTGTAGACGGGCCTTGCTGTGACCTCACCTGTCCGTCAGATTTTGGGTTCAGGGCATAGCGCTCCGTTGGAAAGACTTCGGGAAAAGAGAGAAAACGCCAAAGACTTAACCAAAGGGGCAAAAGAAACCCCCTGGATCCGCTTTATTTACAAATGTACATGCTGTAAAGAAACAGGGAAAAGGGGACCCCAGAAACCCTATAAGTGCAGGACAAAGACTCCCAAAAACTTCCCTTTGCACCTAGGAAGTCCCATCTTGCGTTCCTATCACTTTTCTTTGGGAAGGGGACCAGTATCAAAAGTCGGGAGCCAATCAGAGCCTGGAAACTTGACTTAAAGAGGCAGAGTTGGATAAAATAAGGAGGCAGATTGTTTTATGTATAGAAATACATTTTTTTTTAAAAAAAAAGTCTCCCAACAAGGTGCCAGGCATAGATCTTGCCCAAATGGATGCCTGTTCTCCCTGCCCCCTTAACGCAGCAGATTTGGCCTAGCCCCTAACCTCTTTCTCCAAACAGACCTGTGGTTGTTTTCTTCCCTACTGTCTTGGCGGGGGGGGGGGGCGGGGGGGGCAAACAGAAAGAAAGAGAGGTGGGAGCCTCAGATGAAGCGTTGGACGTGGCTGGAAGTGACTTAACTTCCCTCCGCCAGGGGTAGGAAAATGGAGGCGCAGGGTTCGACCCAGATGTGTTTTGTGAGCCGTTAAACGGCTGTGAAAATGTAAGGCATTGCAAGAGCGCGCAAAGCATGCCCAGTGGGAAATAAAAACAAAGTTTGGCGTGGCCATCTGAGACTGGAATGCACCTCTGGTGGGGATGCGTGGCCAACTTCACATGTGCAGGAGGGGTTGCTCATTTAAAAGGTACATGCACAATTACTCTTGACCGTGGGGGACTAGCGTGTCAAAGGTGGATGCAAGGGACATGATAAAAAGGCCACTGGTCTGCTCCCTACTGGCCATTGTAGGGCAGAACCATAAAAGAGAGATCCCGTATCTAGAAGCAGTGCTCCCTCAAGGGATGAAAAGAGTCTGGTTGTCAAAGCATGTTAACAGCAGGAATGTGGAGTAGAAACACCGGCTTTCTTTCCAGGCCTAATGGTAACACATTAAAAGAATGAAAGAGAGAGAGATTGAATCACTGGGGGCAAAATGTAAGATTAGGAAGTGCACATTTCCCCCCAAACGTTGGCTTCATCCCTCCGTGGGAGTGTTCAACTGATTGATGCGCAGTTCCTGGTCCGTATGGTCCATGTCGAAGAGGTTTACCGAGTCTACCCCCATCCCCGGAAGGGACCCCAAGTGCTGACTGCTCTGCTCGTGGACTTGGGTGATGGAATCGGCCGAGTCGGTGTCTCCTTGCAGGGTCAGGACGTTTTTGAGGGATGCTTCTGGCCGCGGGCCGCTGTTGGAGTTCCTCACAGAGAGGGAGATCGGGCTGGGCCGGTGCTCCCAGGCCCGTCGGCAGCACGGCAGGTACTTGGCCATGGCGCGCTTGAAATCCCGCATGAAGAGAGGGTAAATGATAGGGTTCATGGTGCTGTTGCAGTATCCCAGCCATGTCAGGATGTCAAAAAAGTCATCCGAGATACAGTTGCACACAGCCTGCAGGGGGCAGGAGAGGAGAAAATGGGATGAGCAGGGGGGGGGACACATTGGAGAAGCCCTGATCCACATACCCAAAAAAGATTGTGGACCACAAAGACATCTTTCCCCCTATTCTGCATAAGAGGAAATGCTTTCGACTGTGACAGATTGATTCCACGTGCACTTCTTCCCCTTCTTTAGGATAATTCCAGGCCGCAAACGGGCTACAACATACCCCGTGGCAGAATCCTGTCTGTTTTTTCCCCGTATGCAGAAGGGGTGATCACACAAATGTTTGCCCTGATTTGCAGTCTGTTTGCCATGTGGCCAGGAGAACATGCCAGGCTGGAGGGCTTCTAGTTGAACCGGCCTTAACCTGTGCGATTGCCCAGTGGTGTGACTCAATAAGCTCCAAGCACCAGTTGCTTAGAATGATAAACTGCATTGAGAGGCCAGGACATCTAAATCAAGGCATTTTATCTGTCTCAAATAGGAACTTGATGAATACCTAAAATAAGAGTTTCCTGGTAATATTGTTACAACTTGAGTGGAAAAGCAATAAAAACCGTACGGAGCCATCAGCTCAGAACAAGACCAGGCAAAGGTACGTTTGCTGCATAGATAAGCAAGTATTATCCACTTCCAATTTACAGCTTGCTTTGTTCCATGTTTATAAAACCTGCTTTTACAGGCAGGTGCTGGTTTAATGGGATCCGGGAGGTGAAAACGGAGAGGCTTTTAATTCCCAGGCAAAAGAACTTAGTTATCCTTGCCTGCCCCCCGCCCCAACTTTGGGCCTGAAATCTGTGTCTCTGTGTGTGTGTGTGTGTGTGTGTGTGTGTGTGTGTGTGTGTGTGTGTGTGTGTCTGTGTGTGTGTGTGTGTTAGGAAAGCTGCTGACCTGGAGATGTCTTAGATCAGTGGTGGCGAACCTTCGGCCCTCCAGATGTTTTGCACCGCCACTCCCAGAATTCCAACCCGGTATCGCCAACGACAGAGGACTGTGGGAGCTGGTGGTCCAAAACATCTGGAGTGCCCAAGGTTCACCACCACTGCCTTAGATGGATCCAAAATATACAGAACTTGGAAGAGGCTGAATTTAATTAAGACAGGATGTCGAGATGGGACAATTCAATTTACAGCTCCAAGTTTGGAGAGCAGAGAGAGAGAGAGAGAGAGAGAGAGAGAGAGAGAGAGAGAGAGAGAGAATGCATGGGGAGAGGAGTGGGAAACTACAGCCCAATCAGTGTGGCTGGTGGGTTCTGTAGTCCAGAGAGAGAGAGAGAGAGAGAGAGAATGCATGGGGAGAGGAGTGGGAAACTACAGTCCAATCAGTGTGGCTGGTGGGTTCTGTAGTCCAGAGAGAGAAAGAGAGAGAGAGAGAGAGAATGCATGGGGAGAGGAGTGGGAAACTACAGTCCAGTCAGTGTGGCTGGTGGGTTTGTAGTCCAGAGAGAGAGAGAGAGAGAGAGAGAGAGAGAGAGAGAGAAAAGGCATGGGGAGAGGAGTGGGAAACTACAGTCCAATCAGTGTGGCTGGTGGGTTTTGTAGTCCAGAGAGAGAGAGAAAGAGAGGGTGGCTTTCCCTGCTCTGTGCCTTTTACATCTAAAGGGCGATTCCACCAAGGGAAGGCCCCAGGGGATGTTGCAGCCAAGACATCCCAGCCTTTGGATCCCTGTGCCCGACGGTACACTACCTGTGCCATGTTGCACACGAAGAAGGGCAGCCAGGCGACGAAGAACATACCCAGCAGGACGCCCAAGGTCAGGCTGGCTTTCAGGGCCCGTTTGCTGTTCTTGTTGCTGAATTTTCGGGGGTTGTTGTCGCTGGTGGCCGTCGATCGGCTGTGTGCCCTGGGGACCTGCAGACGGCAAAAGAAATGAGAAAGGGGACACAGACTTGATTTTGTCAAGAGAGAGAGAGAGAGAGAGACGCTCTCTATTTCAGGGTCAGATTTCCTGACATCATCTTGTGATAATTTGCCATTTGTCATCCATTAGATAAATGGATATATTTGTCCTCTGCTAGGGGGCTGCTTCTTGATTTATTTTTTAAAATATAGCTATGCATATTAGGATTTGGAAATTCTATAAAGATAGCCAAAGCTTTCAGCAGCACCCCTTTATTTTTGGTCCTTCCCAAAATCATAGGTTATGTTTAAAAATGCTTTGTTTTAGTTTACAGAAGAAAAATGTAGAGAAGTGGATTTCCTAAAGGTTTCTTACAGATTTCTTAAGAAAGAAGTAGAGTTTTAAAAGAGGTGTTTGGCTGCAAATCTCAGCAAAGGAGAACAGGACGCATTTCCATCTGGAGGCGCCCTTGATGTTGAATAGAAGGGATATATGGGAAGCGCTTTTTAATCCCAGAATAATTAGCATGAGGATTTCAGAAGCGGAAAAAACAGATGGATGAATGTGTTCAGACAGGGAGGGGAAAATCAGCTGATGAATGAAGGCTGTTTCCTCCTTGCCTATTAACAAAGAAGAAAACGGCAGTAAAAACAATTTGACTGGTGCGATGTGGTTTTGTAATCATCAGCCTGCCCAATGCTGGAGATGAGGATTACAAACGGCTGGTCTTTTGTCTACCTCGGGTGCAGAATTCAACTTTGCTGCTGCAGGCAGGGTGGAAACTTCCCAAGTATATCATTGCCAGCTTGTTGCTTTCTTCTAGATCACATTGCTGTTTTGTTGGCCTATGCTAACGACCATCTGCCAGGAAAGACTTTGACAAGAGTCTGGTAGCAAGAATTAGCATCTTAATATCCACGTTCGGTTAATTGGGCTCCCTTAGTTACAAGAGCCACCTTCCTCTAAACCGGCAGTTCCCAACCTTGGGTTCCCCAGATGTTCTTGGACTACAGCGCCCAGCAGCCTTCGTCTAGCCAGGATTCCTGGGAGTTGGAGTCCAATCACATCTCGGGAACCCAAGGTTGGGGTTCATAGCACCTGATGGGTGGTTAAGACTACAAGCCCCATCAGCTTGGACCGGATGTCCACACACCCCTCGTGCGAGATAGCCCTTTGGACGGCCAGCGAGTTAATAATGGCTAAAATCTAATTAATAGGTTGTCTGCCGCAGCTTCGCCTGGACGGCGTGAAGTTGTTCCCTAAGAGAACTTGTTTAATGAGATTTTTAAAATTTCATTTTATTCCAAAGCGTGGCTATTTCCATGGACACATCCTCCGCTACTCTCCCCCCATGCTCTCTCTCTCTCTCTCTCTCTCTCTCTCTCTCTCTCTCTCTCCCCCAACTTGGAGCTGTAAATTGAATTGTTATCTTGACATCCTGTCTTAATTAAATTAAACTCCGATTCAGGGCAGTTTGGGCTGCAAACAAACAAACAAAAAAAAGAGAGAGAGAGATCATGAATGCACTGGTATTTCCTGTGAGGTTTTCTTTTCCCCAACGCTTTTGCAAATTGGAGCTTTTTTTTTCCATGTGTGATTTGCAGGGTAATGAGAGGGATGCTATGGACTGTGGCTTTTTGCTGCCCCAATGAATAAGAAGAATGTTTATTTTGTGAAAAGGGGTAGCCATGAAAAGAATTTCATGAAAACACATCGTTCTGCTTTGGTGGCGTGTTCTGGGCAGTGGCGTCACGGAGATCTGAAATCCGACCTCCGAAAAACAGGTCAGGCACCTTGTTTGTTTGTTTGTTTGCTTGTTTGTTTAAAAATAAATAAATCAAGTTTCTGGTCCTCATGGTTCCATCGCACAGCATTCAGCTGCTGCTGAAAAGCCCAATAGAGGTGGGCAGAGATGGGATGGAGTTTCATCTATTCTTCTTGTAACATGTAACCCATTCCTCCATCACCATGGTCCCTGCACTGAAGGAGTCCTGTTTGCATTGTGTGGGACAAGCGATGAGAAATTACGAGTGCCTGGTAGAGAGGAACACGGGGTGTGTGTAATATTTAGCAAATATGTCTTGGTTGATAGAAGGAAGCTCCTTGCAGAACATGGATGCAGGCAAAGATCTAATTTGGCTGAGCTGTGGATTAATCAAGTCCAGTTTAATTGGCAGAGGCCAGACCTTAGAAAATAGGATGATGTGATGAACTTCTGGATTGCTCAGCACTTTAGTCCCTCTGGGGAGAAAGGTGGCATAAAAATAAAGCTATTATTATTATTATTATTATTATTAAGTTTTTTATGTATCTGGCTTCAATTCCCCACTGGGCCCTCCTTGGCAGGGTCTGGATGTGATAATCTACAGAGGGTCTCCTCTATTTCTGCAGTTCTAAGGTTCCTGCTGTTGTCGTTGTAACAGTTGTTCTAGAGCTCCCTGGGAAATTTTAAAATCTTGGGCAGTGGTCCCCAGGTGTTCTTGGACTTCAGCTCCTGGGAAGTCCTGGCTGGCAAGGCTCGTGGCAAAGGCTTCTGGGTGTTGTAGTCCAAGAACATCTGGGGACCCAAGTGTGAGAGCCATCGTGGATCTACAGGGCAAGCTGACACAAAATCTGCCTGTCTGCAGTTGGGCTTTGCCGCTCTCCGTGGTGCTGAAAACCAGTTTACTTTTGCAGAGACGGGGGGGGGGAGTGTACATCGCAGGCTAGACTCCACTTCCAGCTCCCTCGAGGACAATGGGGCTTGTGGTTTTTTTTTGGGGGGGGCTCAGACCCTTCGGCCACGATTCCAGCCCCCAGCAGCATCTCATGCTGGTTTGTGGAAGAACCGGCTCGGACGTTAGTTTGAGCCTTTCTGCCCCTTTCTCCTGTTGTCTGCCAGTCCTTTCACACTCTCCAGAAAGAAGCTGGCGGGGGCAGAGGGCTTGCATTTGTCCCTTGGAAATATCCTGTGACTATTTAAAAAAAAGGGGGGGATTTGTTATTGTTGTAAATCATTTATGCAGGGCAATTACATGGCGTCGGAGGAAGGATGGCGCGGTAAGTGGCGTAAATTGCCTTTGCAATGGAGCTGTTTCCCAAGACGGCTGAAGGTGGTAGTTATCAAATTCTTTCTCAATCATACCACGGAGGAGAGGGGGAAATAATTCCAACCTTTGCTTCACCGTCCCCTGCCGATCGGTGAGATGGCGG
This sequence comes from Phrynocephalus forsythii, assembly GCA_029282475.1. Lineage (NCBI taxonomy): Eukaryota > Metazoa > Chordata > Lepidosauria > Squamata > Agamidae > Phrynocephalus > Phrynocephalus forsythii. The sequence continues at coordinate 1,449,137 of JAPFRF010000020.1, read as the reverse complement.
GCGTCCAGCCTCTCCGTTTCCTGCCCTTAAAAATTAGCATTTTGTAAGCTAATCTTTTAATGCCGCCAATAGTCCACGATGCGAGAAAGAAAAAGCAAAAACTTTTAAAGAGAAGCAAAAGTTGTTGCACATTATGGTTGATCACATTCTAGTTTCTGCAGTACACGCTGGGTGTGATATATTGAATTATTGTCTTGACTCAGGAAACAGAGAGAGTTAAGTATGGTCACAATTGGTAGGCAGTACCTATCGTTAAGAGGAACAGTGTGGTTCTTTCTGAAATTTTGACACCTGCAAGGAATGAGATTGATGGAGACAATGCTGGATAAACTGGATCTGGCATCTCCTGAATCATATTAAGCCATATGTAAATGTAGCCAGGGGTAGATTTTAACGAGTCTAAAATCCATGCTTATTAATGAGTGTGATTTAGAAGCATTCATAGACATACTAGGGCCTTCTATCTTTAGAAAGAAAGAGAGGGAGGAAGGAAGGAAGGAAGGAAGGAAGGAAGGAAGGAAGGAAGGAAGGAAGAGCTGATGATGATGGATGGAAGGAAGGAAGGAAGGAAGGAAGGAAGGAAGGAAGGAAGGAAGGAAGGAAGGAAGGAAGGAAGAAAATGTGGACAATTTTCTTGGCAAAGATAAAGCTCAGATTGAAATTTCATGGCCTACTGGGTACTGACTACAACTCCCACCGCCCCCTATCTTCACTCTTGCTGCCTGAGGTTGATGGTGTTTGCGGTCCAACAACGTTTCAGATACGCTCAGCCTTGTCGGAGGGGGGGGGGGGCAAAGGAGATGTATCCCCTAACGCCCGCACACCTCTGCACACACACGTGCACGCACATACACACACACACACAATCTTTTGTTGAGTTGTGTAGAAGGTAGGTGCCGTCCCCGAAATAAAAGAGCAGAGGCGGTGGATGACTCGCTCGGGTCTATTGTTGAGAAACAAGGAGGTAATGAAGCTACTTGAGAAGAACAGGGTGGGTTTTGGGTTGGGGGAGATGCCACTCCAGGCCTGTTTCACTCACAGAGAAAGAGAGAGAGAGAGAGAGAGGCGCGCACACCCTACGCATCCTCTGCCATGTGTGAGTGGGCAAGGGAGCAGCTGCTCAGTCGGGAAGAAGCAGCATGGGAGAGACACAGAGCAGTGGCTCAGAGGGCGAGTCTCCGGTCTTAGAACTGACCCCCATCTTATGGAGTCTCCCTGCCGGTTTTGATGCTCCTGGGTGGGAAGAGCCGGTGGCCAAATTCCTTCCAGGGTCAACCCCCCCCCCCCGGATGAAACCTTTGCACAAGACGGTGGCAGGGGGTGGGTGAGATGAGGAGGCTGAGCAGACATCGGCCTTCCCGGGGCGGAAGCTCTCACGCTTTCCTGTTGACGTCGGCAAGGTGGACAACGGGCGTCACAGCCTGCCTTGGGGAAGCCCACCAAGCACCGGCAAGGTCACCGTGCAGAGTTGCGACAGGCATACTCCTCACCTGCTGCATGGCCAGAGCCTGTGAAGGGCATTTGAATGGAAACAGAAGGTTGAGAAAGCTCAATGGGCTGATACGAGTCACGTTCCTCTCCTCTAAGAGCAGGTTGTTTGTAAAGCGAATGGCTCTTGATTGCTCATTCATGGCCATCACAAAAGACTTGATATGATGACCGAGAGACCTCACAGCACCATCCAATTCCCCCCCCCCCCGGGAAAACCAGTGCTCTTCCAACTAAAGAAGCCCAGAAGGAAAAGAGAAGCCAGTGGAAGGAGGCGGATAATGGGTTTCACCCTGTTAATGGAAACAGCCCCAGGGGTCGCAGGCTGCGAGGCTCACCTCTGATACAGCACTGCTGCTCTGTGGGTGGATGCTTCCCCTGTACAAAGAGTCTTTCTTTATTTAGCCAAACTCGGCAAGTTCCCAAGATCTGAAAGTGCCTTCTGTGAGAGGAAGCAAAGCAGTTTGAATCTCAGGGAGATGCCTTCACGGCTGCCTCTGAGCACGTACAGAGGTCGCTTCGCTACCCTGTGGCTCTGCGGTATGGCTCTTGGCCTTATGACACCGAGAGGTAGAAATGGGCCCTCCACAGGCTTCCGATTTCAGTTCCCAAAATAATAACAAGCAGCAAAGGATTGTGGGGAAGGTGACTCAAAACATCCGGAGGGCCAAAGGTCCCCCATCGTCTGCCTAACGCTAGGGCCGGCCCAATGGTTATTACCTGCTCTATGGATTCCTTGAGGATCATTACCTGTTCCGTAGCTTCGTCACCCCAGTTACCCTTACCTGTCGCATCAGTACCCGGTCGCCGGCGGTCATTACCTGTTGCGTCGACGCGTCGGCAGTGGCTGCCGCCATCACGTTGTTGCTGAGGGACGCCACCTGGACCGCCTGCTTCCGGGCAGCGAGGAGGATGCGGCAGTAGGTGAACAAGATGGCCACGGCTGGGAGGAAGAAGGTCAACCCGGAGGCGATGAGGGCATACGGCAGGCTGACCAAGAACCGGCACTGCTCCTCTTCGGAGAGCCAGGTGGCATTGAGGGGCCGGAGGTCAAAGTCCATCCGGTGCCAGCCCATCTTGATGGGCCAGAAGGACACGGCGGCCGCTAAGGTCCAGGTGGCCAGGATGAGGAGGACGGCCCGGCAGGAGGTCATCCTCAGCTTGTACTTGAGGGGCGAGATGATGAGGAGGTAGCGGTCCAGGCTGATGACGCACAGGTTCAGGATGGAGGCGCTGGTGCACATCACGTCAAAGGAGAACCAGATGGAGCAGAAGGCCCGGTCCAGGACCCAGCGGCCGCACAGCTGGTTGAGCATGGCCGGGGGCATCACCACCGAGCCCACCATCAGGTCGGACATGAAGAGGGACACCAGGAAGTAGTTGGAGGTGTTGCGCAGCGACCGCTGGGTGAAGATCAAGAGGATGAGGGAGAAGTTGCCCACCATGGTCAAGAGGATGATGAAGGAGAGGAAGGCGGCCGTCCACGGGCTGCCACGGAGCCCCCAGGGATGCACCCCGGCCGAGCTGGTGGCGTTGGCGCTCCCAAGCCCCGCTTCCATCGAGGAGGACCAGGAAAGACCCGGGAGGACCAGGAGGCGAGAGGCGAGCGCAGGTGACTCCGAGAAAGATCCAGAGGCTGGCGCCGGGGGATCATTGCCATGAACTCGGCCGCCGTGGGCACAGGGGCCAAAAGTACCCGTGGCCTCCTTCTCCCGCCCGTCTGCCTGTATTCCTCCTCCTCTTCCTCCTCCTCTCCTCCTCCTGGTTGCTCCCACTCTGGAGAAGAAGCCGAGCTGGCACCAGGTCCTCTCTGCCCACTTGGAGATCCTCGTCAGTGACGGGCAGCATCCTTTCCTGCCGAGGGACACCCCTGCCGCCGGAGCCTTCTGTGATCCGAACCCGATGACATGGAAGGAGGCACGGGGTGGATGAATGATGGGGAGACAGAAGGTATCAACCTTTCCTTCCTGTTCCCCCCCCACCCCCCACCCCAGATGGCTTTCCTTCCACCCTCCAAACCTGTAGATTGTTTGGGTCTCTCTCTCTCTCTCTCTCTCCCTCCCTCTCTGGCAGGGCTGAGGAGAAGAGGGATGGAGAAAGCAGCCCCGTGTCCCGGCTCTCGGCTTCCCCGCGTGTGGCTGAAGGCTGCTTGCTTTCTCTCCGGCGTCTCCTCCGGAGAAGACGAGGGAGCCTGCTGTGTTGTTTGCAAGGATGTGGGGTTCCCCCCGCCCCTAATAAGTCACAGGGCTTCGGTGGCGGGGGAGGCGGGCGGCGAGTTGAGGGGAGAGAAAGCATCAAGTCTAATGCATTCGGAAGCAATCTGCCAACTCTGTGGGTGGAGGCTCGTCCTACGTACCATCGGTCTCCCAAATGCCCAAAGAGCTATTTTTAAATTTCCTCTGTCCTCCTCCTCCTTTTTCTCTCCCCCACCCTACCGCCTATCCTGTTTGTCCCCCGAAAGCAAAGCCAGGGTAGTGTGAATCAAATCCTCCAAACATAATGCTCTAAGCCCGGGAACCTGATGGTTCACCACTGCAGGTAGCTTGAAAAGAACCTGTAAACGTTAAAGCAGGAATGTGCAAAGCGCTGCTGAAATCCGGTCATCGGTGACAGACAGGGAACCAAGGGCCACCTGATCCATGCTTAGGTATATCCCGCTGATTTTGTGGGTTTATTCTAGTTTGAGGGGCAGTCTGGTAGAGCCGTGGGCTCAGGGCCGGGCGAGAGCTTCGGAGGCCTGAGTTTGAGCCTCTGCTGGGCCACAGAACTCCAGTGGGGGACCAGCCATGGTAAACCCAACTAAAGTTTTCCCTAAGTCCTAAGACAGGCACGTCCAAACTTTGGCCCTCCAGATGTTTTGGACCACAGCTCCCAGAATTCCAAGCCTGTATTTCCAATGGCAAAGCGCTCTGGGAGTTGTGGTCCAAAACATCTGGAGGGCCGAAGTTTGGACATGCCTGCCCTAAGAGAACAAATGAGCTGAAAGCCATGTGGAATTGTAGAGCAATGTTTCGAAAGCCTGGGGCCAAGAGGGAGGGGCTTACCTGGGCCAGGGTGGCTGTCAGTCTATCCAGGACTAGCCAATCATTCCCTCCCATCTCTGAATTCAAAAAGAGCCCCGCCTTTCTTCTGTGAGTTCTCTTTCCCTCTCTTCAGTCTGTGCTAAGTTTGCTCTTGACCTATTCACCAGGGGAAGTGAGGAGACTTTTTTATTATTTCTCTTACAAATGCCTCTGAGTGAGTTGACTGAGACAGTAGGTGCCGGATAATGAGAAAAGGGGTGGACCATCTGGGAACCTAAAACTATTCTCCTCTCTGGCTTTCTGTACCGCTGCTGTGTATCAGAGGAGAATTTCTACCCCAAATTCAAAACTGGGCAGCCGAAACAGCCTGCTTTTACTCAGCAAGTGTAGGCAATAGATGAGGAGTATAGAATGTTGCTTTTTTAAAATAAAAAATAAATCACAACTCCCATAATCCCTCACCTCACATGGCCACCAAGATTCTGGGAATTGTAGTCCTGCTAACCAACAGGTTTCTCTCATAGGAAACGTTGCCATTTCTGACCGCTGACCCTTGTGGTCTAAAGGCTTGAAGGCAGGGAAGCCCAAAACATCGGGGGGGGGCTACAAAAAGTGGGTCACTAGACAAGGACCCTCCCTGAATCCTCCTCGGCTTTGCTTGCAGGCTCAGAGCGCCACCTGGTGACTCTGGAGAGAGTTTATAAATAATAAATAAATAAATAAATAAATACCATGGAATTTCTTCTCTGTCCCTATCATACCACCTCCTGGGTCAGTGAGTCCAAATTGCTTTTTTGAAAGGCCGATGCCTGTATGTTTTTCTTAAGATGCATCACAAGGAGGGTTTTTTAATCCACGACGCATCAGCCTGAGCATTAAGATTTGACGCTTCGTTATTTCTACTTACCAAAACAGCCCGGTGACTCCCTTTGAACATCTCCCTGCTTAAGATTTTCAATTTTGGAACATAGATACTGTGTGTTTGGTTTTTTTAAACCCGATCTAGGGCAAGAAATTGGAGGAAACTGATGTGGAGTGTGGTGCTTAGTTCTAATTTATTTATTTGGGGTTTGGGGTACAGAGATAAATGGAGATTTGTTGTGGTGACCACCCCTGCCCTTTATAAACCTCAGAAAGGCCATGTCACACGGAGGGTGATGCAGATGAGTTCTGTAGGCTGATGTTGGATTTTAACGGCTGTTTCTACCTTCCCGTGTCCCCCACCACCACCACCATGAGAATCTGAGGCTTGCACCACTTTTCGCTCTGCTTTTGTCACATTGGTTCAGACCTATGTCACGTTGCGGCACAAGTTTGAGAGAAATCTCTCCACAACCGGAAAACAGCCTCCTTGGATCGTTATTCTTTCCTTGTGTCCTTCTTAAAGATACATCCCTGGACCACAGAGTTTCAGGGATGGTGGCCAGGTTCCCGTCAGGATGAACCAACTTTCTTCTGCCCAAGGGACAGTGAAGTGTCCAATTTTGTGGATTTCTCCTTTCATCTTGTGTGGCTTATTTCTCCTTCCCTTCAACCCAGAATCTTTCTTCTGTAGGAATCCACCCCAAATCCATCTACGTGCGGTACTGATGTCCCAAAAGAAAAAGGAAGAGAAAGATGTTCCTTCTGTATTCAAAGGTAAGTCACAAATCCCTCCTTTTGAGTGTCACTTTTCCCTCAATAGAGTATTGCCGTGTGTGATGCCGTAACATCAAGGATCGCTCTTCCCTCCCAACCTAACTATGGCAACCACCTTATCCCGACAGCCCCTTTGCTTTCCTGAAAAGGGTGCAGTTTCGATCAGGACAACCCTAACTTCTGGGTGAGTGTGTGTCTCTAAGAGCAAAGCAAGAAGGGTGTGTGACAGAGAGAGAAAGATAGATAGTGAGGAGAAAGACACAAGGCAGCCTTGGCTGGCCAGGCAGTCCCAAAAGTGGCCGGCCGTCAGTCTGCGTTGTCATCGTTTTGGCGCCGGTGGTGGTGGTTGTGTGCATCTTCGGCTTGGTGGTGGTGGTGGTGGCCGCTATAGGGATGGGGGTTGGGCCCCTCCCCGGGCAGGTTCTCCTCCACGTTTGGGTAGACGTTGAAGAGCGCCCCCTCCTGGCTCTGCTCCTTGCCGCAGGCCTGGCAGCTGCAGTGGAGGATCTTCTCCACCAGCTTGTCGACCCGAGGGATGTCGTCATTGCTGGGGCAGTCCAGCGTCACCTGAGGGAGGGCAGCAAGGCAGGAGATCAGATCCATGGGCAACCACAAGTAGCACCCCTCCACCCACCCCTCTGGAATGTGGCTCGTGCTAAAGCCAGCAGGGTTGCCTTGTTAACCTTTGCTGTTGATCGGTTTGCAACTGTAAGGCATGAAAAGTTTTTAAATGCTTTTTCTACTTATGCCTTCTGGGGAGAGGGGGGCAGGGGTATTAAGACCGGGAAGTGCTGATTTCCAGGATGGGCTATCTGAGGAACTTAAAGCTATTCTCCTTAGCAAGTCTCTGTGCTTTTGCTGTGTATAAAAAGGAGGTTTTCATTGATTGATTGATTGGTTGGTTGTTTGGTTGATTGATTGATTGATTCATTCATTCATTCATCCATTCATTCATAGTTATTTATTTCTTTACCAGAAATGCAAATCCCTGCGACAGGTCCCTCCCGAGAGCTTTTTCTGAATTCGAATCCAGCTCTTAAGTCATGAAGGGGATTCCCTCTCTCCTCCCAGCCCCCCATCAACCCCCCCTGTTGTCTTGAGCAAAACAGCCTGGAAACACCCCCACCACTTACAATTTCCCACTGGGACAGAGCTGGCATGCAGGAGTCACAGTGGATGAGAGACTCCGTGGACTGCGGGAAGGTGTTGGGAACGCTGTAGCTGAAGCATTGCCCTAGGCAGGCCCTGCGGAAGGAAGGAAGGAAGAGGGTGAGACCAAGTGTTAAGGGATTGGGAACAACCAGGGTGAGGGTTGGGGGGGGGCATTGAACAGGCCGGCAGGAAAGGAAGGCTGAGGTCCCTGTCGGAAGTTGCAATCCAGGGAGGAGTTTTGCAGCACAGAGGGAGGGCAGCCTCCCGGGTCCCGCCTGCTCTAACCCCTACAGGGCGCTGCCACCCAGAAGCCCCAGGGCTGCATTGCTTTTTCGTTTTGTTTCGTTTCCGCTCTCTGGCCAATACTCTCAAGCCCCACACACAGAGCACACACACAAACAGGGTTCAGTTCTTTGCCAAGATCTTTAGTGGAAAGCCAGGCAAGTTCAAGTCTTTTGCTAACAATCAAGTGCCAGATAAATAACAGAATTGAACTCCCAGCAATTACCAGTCCAAGTCAAAACCAGAATATCTCACGGAAACCAGATGCCAAACCCAAGGGAACATATCAAGCCATTGTCCAGGAAGCCAGTCCGAAGTCAGGAAACAGAGCCAAGGTCACAGACAGGAACGTGGTTGCAAGTTCAAATGACACGTTGCTCCCACAGAGAGCTCAAGGTGAGCTTGCCAGCTTTATCCCAAAACAGGGAACACACCCTTACTTCTGGAAAGGCTTCTGCTAGTACTCAGAGCTTGGTGACCTGATTCTCTGCCTAGCATCAAAGACCCTTTCCCTAGCTCTTCTGGTAGCACGTCATTGCAGAATCCTGCTCATGGCCCATCTAGGAGGTGAAGATATGTTTTCAGCTGAGTCATCAGACCCAGCGGCTTGCTGATTTGAGCTGCAAGGCTCCTCCAGCAGCTCTTCACCATTTAACCCCTCAGAGTCAGGTCCTGCGGCAGGCAGGGTCCTGGCACGTACCTGTTCTGGATGGATTTGGACTCGCAGCCGTTGTGGCCGACGATCTGGGTGATGTTCTTGGCCTCGCACCAGGCGCTCTTGTCTGGGAACAGGGCCAGTTTGTTGATGGGAGGTGGCGCGGCCAGGATCAGGGCCGGGAAGATGGCACCCAACAGGAGCCTCGGGAACATCACCGCTGGTTCAGATGAAGCCCTGAAACTGGAGATCCCAGAAGGATTAACTTTTTTAAAAGTTAGAATGTCAAAGTGGAACACGGAATATATTTCCTCTCCAAGAGGGCCCCTATTGATCAGGAGTGGGATTTCGCAGGGGAACTACAACTCCCATCTGCCCCGTTCAGCAAGGGCAGAGGCAGGGGTGTGTGGGAGTTGTAGTCATAAATGTCTGCCAGGCCAAAGGTCACCCACTCTCAGACTAAATCAAATCACCCACCCACCTATCCGCCCAACCTGGCAGCTGCCAGGTCTTTGCACTCCAGGCCCCATCACCTTGCCTGCTGGCCAGTCTGCTGGGGATGATGGGTGCTGGAGTGCAAAGATACCGACAAACACCTGAGGCTGCAGAAAGCTGGGAAATGTCTGGGCCCCACCCTGGGGTTGGTCCCAAAGAGGTAAGATCCATGCAAACAAAATGGAACCGTAGGGTCGTGAACATGGAAAAAAATTCCCATTCATTTTGATCAGGTTGTTGTCCAGTTCATGGAAATCGCTAGCATTTGCTTATCCACATTCATGGATTGGCCGGCTGATACATTATAATTTTGACACTCCCTTTCTCCATGCATTGGAGAAAATCCATGAGATGTATAGTTTCCTTTTATGTATCCTAATCAAGAAGTAACTTTGTATTTTACTATACATAGTATATCCCTAGATGTATATGTAGCCAAATATGTTACTGTTTCCATATGGTGGTAACTTATGCATCCTAATCAAGAAGTAACTCTGTATTTTACTATACATAGTATATTCCCAGATGTATCCGTAGCCAAATACGTTACTGTTTCCATACGCTCGTAACTTAAACTACTCAATGCATCCATGGATTTAAAGCGCTTTTTTAAAAAGCCAAGAACCCAAGGACGGTGTGCCTAAAAACCAGTGTAATAAAGCAAAGGAAGATTTTGCAACGTTCCTTGAAAAAAAAAACATAAGCAAACGAACAGACCATTGTGTCACCCAACAGGCCCTTTAAAAAGAAGAAGACTCCAGAATTTAGGACTATACACTTCTGCTCCAGCAGGACTCTGTGGTCTGAAAAAAGTTGAGAAACACCCGGTTTGCCCAGCAGGCGTCGCAATAGGACAAGAGGATTTGACGGCTTGGTTTTTCCCATTCCCCGATGTTTTGTTAGACAAGTCCCATCAGCCTGTCATTGTTCCCCCTCCCAGTGCTCTCCAGATGCACCGAACCCACACTTAGAACAAACCCCAGGGATGTAATTAGGGGACCCTGCACGAGGCTCAGTAACCACCACAAAGACCATCTGGCTTTTAAAATTTATTTTAATTGTTTTGGTCCGATCCTGCCCCAACCCGAGAAGCATTCGGGCTTTCCAGCAATCACATCTGGAAGATGGAGAAACAGCTGTTGCTCCTCCCAGCTGTTCCCACACCTGCCTGGCAACCTGTCTCTTCTCAGACACATTCCCTACTCGCTCGAACCTGCCCCTGAAAAATCCTCTTTCTGTCTCGCAAGGCTGCCGCATGGTGAGGGCTGGACTCCCGCGGCCATCGTCCCCAGGAGGCTGGCCAGTGGCCGAGGGCGATGGGGCTTGGAGTGCAAAGACCATCCCAGGCAGGCCAAGTAGGGAAACCAACCTGCCTTCCACAAATCCGATGGCAAGATCAAACTTGGTACCCGGGCGACAAGTTTTGACAACAGGCAACGAACGCTTGAACGGAGGCCAATGAGGCACACATATGTCGTAAGAGGACTCCGTCACCCCATGCAAATCCGTTCCCGGCGTCTCGCGAAGCCAGCTCAGACACGCACGGAGGGATGGACCGGAGCCGCCGGCTTGCCGTGGAAATTGGAGGGCGGGGAGGTGGCGGCGGAGAACCCCGCGTCCTAACGCCTACACATTGGGTGTGCCAACGTGGGTCCGTTGCAACCTTGCGACATCAGCTGGCAGCAAACGACAGGGCCCCGTCCAAGGTGTCCCCGGGTAAACTTCAAAGCCCTAAAAAGAGCCAAGAACAGAGGTCTTATGGGACCCTAGGTACCATCTCTTGAGAGTCAGGATCAGCTGAGAAAGCTCTGATTTGGGAACCCAAGAGCTGATAAACCCATCTAGCAGGGCTTTCTCGAGGGTGGCCTTCCCTGGTTCCTAATCTTTTCCATTCGAGGACTCAGAGGCCTTGTCTTTGTTGGAATTTTTAGGAGTTGCTTTCACACCTCGGTCATTCCAGAGGCAGGCATTGTCCTAACTCTCAAGCTGTGGTTTCTTTAAATTTTAGTTTCTGGCCATTTGTGGGTGTGTGTTTTTTTAAAAAAATCGGTTTTTCATGGTTTTATCTGAACCGTTAGTGATCTTGGATTCTGGGGAGAAAAAGCAAAGCATGAATTGAATACAGAGCATGGTTTAATAATAGTTGTGATCAATTAATTCATTGGGTATTTTCTGTCTCTTTCATTGGCTCGTTTCTCAGCACCGCCGACGCCAAGAATCAAGCCCAAAAGTTAGGAGCCAAGTCCGAAAAAAAAGTATGGGTGAGTTGACGCATACATTTCCTGTTGTTCATTTCCTGTATTTTGTGCTTTGTTGCCCTCACCATTATTTAAAAAAAACAACAATTTAATGCAAATTGTTGAAACTCCTTGCAAACCTGCCACCGCCTTCATGGCATCAGTTCCGCACGAACCGGCCATTGTCATTCCTTTCCCAACTAGAACTTCCATAAACCTCAGCCACTGGTGGCTTATGGGAGTTGTAGTCCAGAACGTTATTTTTTGGAACTTGGGAATTACGCACAAACAGAAGGTGGACCACCTGGATCTACCTGTAGGGTACCTGGGCCCGGTGGCCGTCAATCAGCAAGAGTTTCCTGACAGAGTATCAAAGAGTTTTGGGGGATTGAGGCTCACGCCACCCCTGTGCCAGCACAATTATGCAACGGCCCTTACTGTCTTCCCGAATGACGTGGCTGAGCTCGAGAAGCCGGGGGTGGGGGTGGGGAAACCAGGAATGCAGTGGGATGCATTGGGATCTTTTGACCAAAACCGAATTCCTGTGCACTGGGAAATGGCCCTGGCTTCCTGCCGCCACCAGCCCGTAGACGGGAGACCACAAAAGGATCCGTGCTCAAACGTGGAGGATCTGGGTTCAAGTCCTGACTGAGCCAGGGAAGTGGCTGGGAGGGACCCTTTGTCCCATCTGTTGTTGTGAAGATAAAAATCAGGGGAGATGAGTATTGTCCGTAGCCTCTCAACCTTTCTGGAAGGCTGGAGAGGACAAAATAACGGAAGAACAGGAGGGGGCAGAGAGGTCGAAGGAAGCAAAAAGTAGAAAATGCACTGGTATGATCGATCACCAAGGGACGATTCTCTGATCAACACAGATTTCCCAGGGCATGTGATGAGCCAACAAAACACCCAAACAAACTTCCCTTTTGGGGGGGGCATTATTTTTTGCTTGGAAAGGTACCACCTTCTTAAAGAATTTTAGTTTGGAAAGGTAGCCCCCTCCTTAAAGAGTCATCCGGCAATAACCACCCTTGCTTTCAGCTCGTGTCCCTAGCAGTCCAGAGGGAGCTCCTAGATTTGAACACTCATTCCCTCCTGAACCATTTAAGGGGAGAAATATATATATATATTTGGGTGGAACTTAGAAAAGCACTCAGCTGCTCTTAAGACGGAAAGAAAACACAGAAATGAACAGCTTCTCCAGGACAGGTCCTTCGGCATGCAGATTCCCGAGCAGGGGAAGGGCCATGTGTCTTTAAAATGATAACAATAGATCGATAAGACTCAGCAGCTGCCATTCAAGCATGGACAGTCAAGCGAGAAAGGGTGTTTTGTGAGGGGAAAGAGAATCCCAGAACCTGAAAGCTTAAATGAGGGGGGGTGTCCCTTGTTTTGGCCACGAGAGGCCAAAGGCCAGAAGCGGCCCCGGACAATGGCCGCCATTCTTAAGGTCCGATCTCAACGCAACGACACAGCCTGCAGGAGAATGCATGGTTTAATCTACATTTCAGACCCGGTGGCGCTCAGAAGGCAATCCAGGCCCCTGACCGCAGTACAAGCCATGCAAAACCAAAAGTGGTAGATTTAGAAAAACATTTGACCAGGAGTTTGAGTCGCCGTTGCCCGCTGGGCTGAGAACTCCTGGAAAAATCTCTTGCGTTGGCACAGGGTTGCCGTTGGGGTTTTTTTCTTTTTTTCTTTTAAGGGAATGGATGAGACCCGTTTGGAATCTGAGAGAGCACTGGCGCTCGAAAGGAGACACAGGCCCGGTAGTGAATGGTTTGGGGCTCTTGTTAGCAAGACTTTGGAGAGCCAAATTCTGCAAGGGCTGGCAGGAAAGCGTGTCGAATTGTAAGTGCCGCCGGCCGTGAGGTCCCGGGTTAGTGGTGTGCATGGCCTGCAAAATAACCTCCAAAGGCACTCTTGAATAGGATGTCTTAAGGCAGTGATGGCGAACCTTTTAGAGACCGAGTGCCCCAACTGCAATTCAAAACCCGCTAATTTTTTTTTGCAAATTGCCAATACATTAATTTAACTTGTATACAGGTGGCTGCGAAGGGGCGATGTCGGGTGCCCACAGAAAGGGCTCCGAGGGCCACCTTTGGCACCTGTGCCCATAGGTTTGCCAACACTGTCCTAAGGAATATTCCTGATCCTTGAACCTCCCTCCTCCAGCACTGTCTGGCTCCTTGGTTCCACCCTCCCAGCACCTAACGTTCGCTCCCCTCTCCCCAGTCTGCTTACGAGGCTGGTGCCAGCAGAACAACCCTCCGGAAGACTTAACAGCCCTGAGAATTGACACACACTCTTCTCCCTAACAGCCCTCTGCCTTCCAAAAATAAATAAAAAAATAAAAATAAAAAGTCACCCTAAGGCTGTGCCCTGGATGTACCGGTTTGGATCCAGATTCTGGGCAAATGGCCAGACTTTTGCCTTCAAGTTAATTGCACTTCAGATTGGGACATTTTTTTAAAAAAAGAAAAAGGCCATCGCCCAGTCGAAACATGATTCTGGGTTGTTGTTGTTATTGTTGTTTTTAATCCTGTTCCCATTCTGGTAGGACAGCTTAACCTGGATCAAAAGCGGGCATTCCACTGCAGGAACTTCAGTCCAGGAGATTTTCCATGGTTCTGAGTTTAGCACCACCACCACCCCAGCTGTGGAGGAGAACACTCTGGGAAATCCAAGTGCTTCGGCTGGTATTCGAGAGAATCAGGAAAACACTCTCTTTCCACCAGGATCTAAAGTAGTGAAACCTTGCGGGGATGTGTTTCAGAGGGGAGGTGGGCTTGTGACCCCATGCTGGGTTGTGTGGGCAGGAGAAATTAAAAGAGAGGATTGATCCTGCCCAGGAGAACAACCGAGCCAAAGTGCCCAGACAGTCCAGAGCAGTTCTTGGCTGCATCAAAAAGGCTCCTTGGAAAAGTACCTCCCTCCCGGATCACTGTCTAGGGGGTGATAGAACTTGTGGGCTTATCTGCCTGGGAGAGAGCAACTCTGTTGGACCTACCCCCAAAAGAATGACAGGTTTTCTGATTGAGGAATCTAACTCAACCAGAAAGGACTCGTGGAACCGGTGATGGAGATTTGGGGGATTTTAAGGTGTTTTACTTTAACATGACATTCCAGGGTCCCAAAACCAGGCGGCAGTGGTTTATCTCTGTTTTTGAAAGCCAAAGGCTGGAACACAGAACCTAAAGGCTTACCAGCTTCCTTCAGGAGGCATCTGGCTGTCAGGTTAAAGAACATTTAACACAATTGGACAGGGCAGGTCCTTCCATTCAATTCATCAGCACTCTCTAGAACCACTCATTTCCTAAAGGCGACAACGCTCCTTTCCGAGTGACCGTTCTCAGGGGCCAGAGATCAACCCTAGAATTGGGATGACATTTGAAAGACGTCCCGGCTTCAGGGAACGTTCGTTCGTGCCCCGACATTGACGCAAAAGTTTGCCTCTTAAACCCTTCTGCAGCTGGGTTCCTCCGAAGCCGGAGGCAATCAGGTGTGTTTAAAAGACAGGGGGAATAAAAAATGTTTCCTCTCTGCCAGGAATCTGCATCAGCGCCGTTCCTTGTAAACCCCTTCCACATAAACCAAAACAGCAGGTTCCAGGAAGAGCTTGGAGTGAAAAAAAAAGTTACTTTTCAGGGCTTTTTAGCAAGGGGAGAATTACAAATCCCAGGATCCTCTGTTTTGCATGGCTTATCTCCTTCCCAGAGCCACGCAAAGAGCCAACATCTCCCATGGTTCTTTCCTTGATGGGCAGGTGTGCAAACAGGCATGTAAATTCATCGAGGTGGAAAGGATGTATGTGGGGGGGGGAAGGGAAGGAAAACATTTAAGAGTGATCTCTTCCCACTGTAAAACAAATAAATAAAAGCATTTTGCTGCCGTTTGGCTTTCCGTAAACATTTGCCAAATGCCAGCGGGAGAAGTTCCAACTTTTTGGGGAAGTAACTACAGGCCAAGAAATTAAGTTATCTAGACAAAAAACACCCCGAAATGGGTTGGAACCGGTCTTTCTGGTTTGGGGCTGGTGAAAATTGTTTTGCTCTGCCTTGTATTTTGATTTATTTATGTATTTATTTATTGCACAAGAGAGTCAAGTGGCGCTTGGGCTGCCCGTCTCTCAAGGGTCAGCTGGCATGTTTAAGGGGAAGAAACCTCCCTTAGGGCCTTTTTACACGACCCCTAAGATCCGCTGGCCACTTAAATTCGGACCAGAGATCTTAGGGATTCCTCGCTCTTCCTCTGTCCCCACCCCCCTCCGCACTTCCTAGTTGCTGGCTGCCTGAGGGAGGGAGAAAAAAGAAAGAAAAGAATGCCGGTTTACCTCCGTTTTGTTCCCGGCAGCATAATACTGATCTCTTAAAGGGGTGGGGCGCAAAAAAAGAACAAACAGAAGCCAGGAGAGCCCCGTACTCACTATCCTTACACCAGATCAAATATTTGTCACATCCAAAAAGCAGGTACAAGAAAACTGCTGTTTGGTCGTGCTAAAGTGGGCGGGGTCGCACTTAATTGTCTGCAAAGTCCGGAGCTGGTGGGTAAACATTTTTAAGGTCCAGACCTTGCAGCCATTTGTGGCGGAGCTTAGGGGTCGTGTATAAACGCCCTTAGAGCAACATCTCATCTGCCTGCCTGCCTGCCTGCCTGTCTGTCCAGAATCCTTGCAAAGAGATAAAATAAAATAAATAAGAGGTCTATCGGCAGGGAGGCAGAGACATTATTGCCTCGGACCCAGCAAAAGGCATTTGCCATGCCTTCGGATAAATACAGGGTGCAGGATGCTTGCGAGAGGCGTGTGTGTAAATATTGATTTATTTCCCCAGGATGTTGAAAGGGACCAAGCCACCCAAAGAGGTTTCTAAATATGCAAATGGACATATGCAACCGTTTTAGATTTTCTGTGCGTCCCTTTATTTTTGCCAGGATGGAAATCAGAAAATTTGTTTTCACTTCTCTTTGTAGGAAAAAAACGTCCCCCCCCCTCTTTTTCTTTTTCTCTCGGCCTTTGCGTTATGCTCTCAAAATTAATTAATTTCAGATCTT
Source organism: Phrynocephalus forsythii (assembly GCA_029282475.1). Classification (NCBI taxonomy): domain Eukaryota; kingdom Metazoa; phylum Chordata; class Lepidosauria; order Squamata; family Agamidae; genus Phrynocephalus; species Phrynocephalus forsythii. The sequence goes on along the minus strand of JAPFRF010000020.1, from coordinate 1,433,118 downwards.
TGGGCCGTTCGACTCCTCTGTTCTCCCCCTTTATTACTGGCAAGGAAAAGAAGGAGAAGAAATTGGGCAGAGGGAACGGATCAGAAAATTGGCGGGTGGGTGGGTGGGTGGGAAGGACTTGAAAGAAAGAAAAAATCCAAAATAGAATTCTTCACGGATTCTTTGCTCTCGTTGTAGGACCAAGGGGCAGGATGGGAGGGGGGGGAATGTTTGAAATACTCCAAAGTGTGTGCATGTGTGTCCCCTTTGAGCCCTGTTTCATCTGTAACTAATTTCTATTTGCTCTGATTTCTCCTCCTTCAAACCATCCATCACATGGGGGGGGAGAGAGAGAGAGAGAGAGAGAGAGAGAGAGGAAAGGGTCCCGGGAATGGCTGGAAGACTTAAAATCTGGACTTGATCAATAGGGGAAGAAAGGCAGGCAGGTTTGGGTCCCCCCCTCCACCCTACCCCACCCTTACCAACATTGGCCCAGGCCATTGAGAGTGGTGGAGGAAGAGAAACAGAAAAACTGATTACCACCTTCCCAGAAATGCCCTAATCTTTGCTGTTGGGTTCGTTGACCTTATCAATAGTTATTTAGAAGCCATGGATTTTCCAGGTGGCCCACCCCCTTGCATTAAAATCGTGGCATGCTGTTAGTGTGGAATAGATTTATTTATTTAAAAAAGTAATTCTTCTACTCTTAACTGATGTGTCTTTGCCCATTGGATCGCCTGGGAGGGACATGCCCTTCACCCTAGGCGAGTGAAGTCACTGGCCATAATCTTTGCTGTTTCGCTCCTAGATCTTATCAATAGTAATTTAGAAGCCATTGATTTTCCAGGTGAGCCACCCCCTTGCATTAAAATCATGGCATGCTGTTAATGTGCAATAGATTTTTTTAAAAAGTCATTCTTCTCCTCTTAACAGACGTGTCTTTGCCCATTGGGTGGCCTGGGAGGGAGATCCCTTCACCCTAGGCGAGTGAGTGACTTAAGGCATCCCTTTGCTCCCAATGGGTTTTACGTGGGCACTGCCAGGTCCAGCAGAAGCAAACACCGGGGAGAGATGCCCCCTGGAAATGAAAATGTCCTTGGAGAAATTAAGGCTGTGGATCCTAAACACAAAAACGGAACTCTACCGAAAACTAGACGGAGAGTTTGCTGAAAGCACCTAATCGTCTGTGTTTAGGATTCCAGATCCTTGGGGAATCTCACCTGTTCAACTCACCACCCTCATCACCATCACCCCATCTTCTCAAACAGCACAGCTTCCGTTACTTTAGTTTAAAATAAATGACTAACTAAACCCAGAGGCCTTTCAAGTCCCGAAACCAAGCCAAGCTCATTTGGGTCAGCAGCAGTAGGGAGCTGCCAGCTTCCAGGGTGACACAGAACGCTTGTCCAGGCAGCCACATGTCAGCCCAACATCACCCGGGAACCCACAACCCTTGTCCAAGTTAAAAAAAAAGAGAGAGCATTACTTACCATTCAGTGAACTGGAGGCTTATCCCATTTAAAAAAAAAGTAGTAGTTAAAAAACAACCACCCACCAGCGCTTCTTCAATTAGTGTTATTATTATTTTTTCCTTAGGGGGATTAAAAAAACACAGTTCCAAGTTTTAGATAAGTTTTTGCCCCCCCCCCCCCCGTGGAATTTTCGGTAATCCAAAAAACACAGGGCAGTATCTTTTCCCAAGGAAGTCCGGTCCTTTTAGAGCATCTCGGAATCCAGAGAAGAAGACGGTCCAAGGTTCCAGAAGCAAGGGCCGGATTTCTTTCTGTCCTTATCAGGTAGAGATGCAAAAAATAACCCCTGCAGGGATCCGAACGGAGTTGAAGGTTTTCTGCTTGCGGGCTAAAAAAGCAACAACCCAGCAGCAAAAAAAAAAAGAGCTTGGGAGTGAGTGGATAGGTCCGGTCCCCGCCTCCACAAAAAAAGAAAAGAAAAAGAAATTTGCTTTTTAAAAAAAGCTTCACAGGTAGTTTTCAGAGGGGAAGAGGCGTTCTGAACTTAAAAGAAGTCCTGCTTGGTAGAAGGTTTGGGATGAGGGAGAAATCAGATTCAAAAACCCAGCCGGTTTTGCCGTGTTTTGTTTTTTCTCTTTTGCAAGCCTGGAAGGAATTAAAAAAAAAAAACCCTAGCTTCTTCCCCAGCGCCGCCGCATCTTTCCAGGAGAAGAGAGAGAGGGCAAAACGCACCCACACAGACACACACAAAATCCCCCAACAACCCTTCTGAACTCCGGACTGCTGAAAAGGGAGCGAGAGTTTGTGCGGAGGATTTCACATCACTTCTGGCTAAGCTCAAGAAAGAAACAGAGAGGAGGGGACGAAAAGACAGCAGCCTTACGCCTTGTAAATCAACCCCCCCTTTCCCAACCCCTTCTTTCTCCTCCTCCTCCTGCCTTTCTCTCTCTCTCTCTCTCTCTCTCTTCTGGGTATTCTACCCACCGGCCCGGCTTCTGGCTGCTCCTAGTTAAAAGAAAGGAAAGGGGCTTAGGCAGAGAGAGAAAAAGTAGTGGTGGGTGTTTTTTCGGGTGGGGGGACCCTCTTGAGTAGAGCTGAATATATTGCAAAAGACAAGGAGCAAGCAGAGAGAGAGAGAGAGAGAGAGAGAGAGAGAGTTATGGAGCCCTTGTTTTTTAAATGGTTGGGTCCCCCCCAAAGATCTTGGAGAGCCTACAATCTGTGCTCGGCCGGGGATGGAGACTCCAAGGAACCCCTGCAAAATTTCTGGGATTTTTTTTTAAAGGGGTTTCTTTTTAAAAGAAAAAGGAAAGCAGAAAAAAGGGGAAGAGGTATTTTTTTTTTTTGCTCAGTGTGTGCGTGAGAGAGAGAGCTGGAAAGGAATGAGCCCATTGATGGAAAAGGTGGGTCATTCTGTGTGTGGGGCCTTCCCTGGACCGGAGCGGTCATATCTCTGAACGGGGGCTCCTTGACACAGGTTGTTCTCCCCCTAGGAAGAAACAGTCTACCCCAGAGTTAGAAAACAGGCACCGGCGTGGCCATGGATGACCCTCCACGGCGAGATGGTTCCATTCAGCCCTCTCCGCCCATAAGCCCAGCGGCCTCTCTACAAGGGCTGCCAACCCCACAAGACATGGGGTTGGCGTACTTGTGCTCAGCCTCAGGCGGCAATCTGTCATGGGTGGCTCAGCTCTTCATTGGCCCGGTGGGTTGGTTTCCAGCGAACGGCCGACCGGTCCTGTCGGCTGCGTGGCCCAGGAGAAGCCTCACTGTGCGACTGCAGTCTATCTGACTGCCGCAGGCAGGTAGACTGCAGGGAAAGATTGGGGAAAGATAGACCCGTTTGGCTTGAGGGCTTCCAGTGGGCCACCGTAGGTGAAGCGATGGAGGCAATATGGCGTAGTGGTTAGACTTGGGAGACGGAGGCCAAATTGGGTCTCTCTTTTTCTGTGGCCCTGTCTCTTCCTGCTTGGCCTACCTTGCAAGGCTCTGAGGAGGATCGAGCAGGAAGAACAGCCACGCATTGGAGGGGGAAAGGTGGCCTTTAAGCGTAATTAGCCAATAACTCATTGGGCCTTTTTTTTGCAGGGCTCCTGTGTGGCATTTACACCTCCCACCCCGAAGCTCAGGCGCCCCCGTACTCTTTTTTGCCGCATCCGGTGCCCGCTTTGCTGCCAAGGCTTTTTGACTTGTCGAGGCACGACCGGAACCCATGTGGGCTGGCGAAGCAGGAAGGACGGGTACAAGCTTTTAAAAAAAGGGATTTACAACAAACAAACAAAGAAAAAAAAAGCTTGTTAGAAAGAGGAAAAGAACAGGAGATTCTTATTATGATTTCTTTCTTTCTTTCTTTCTTTTTTGGAATCGATCCTGACTCCAAAGGCCCCCCTGGATTTTGAAATGGCACGCCCAGCTTTGAGGCAAGCACCTGCTCAGGGAGGATAAACATGGGAAGTTCGTTTAAAAAATGTATTTCCTTCCTGTTATCAGGCAGATTGTTTGGAAAGGAACTTGCGCCCTGGAATACGATTCCCGATATACCTTCGAGGTGGGCCAGTCTTGAAGCGAAAGCCTGGCCCGAGATCATCACGTTAAAGAGCCTGCGTCTTAGGGAAGGGCCAAAGGTTGGACTCACTGGTTGGGGCTGATAACGGACGCTTGAGAGCGCATCGTGGATTCTTGCGGAACTCCCCGCCACAAGACGGAGTGATGGGGGGGTAACCAGCTCTGAGGCGAACAGAGTGCTTTTTGGGGGGAACTGTGTTCTGAGAGAGAGAGAGGGAGGAGCGGCCAAAAGTCTGGTGCAGAAGAGCTGTGTGTGTGTGTGTGTCTCCCATTGACGCCACCCCCCCTCTGCCTCTGCCGCCTGAGGCAGTGCCTTCCTCCATCTGCTGCTGTGGGCCGGAGTTGCATGGATGTCTTGCCAAGAGGCGCCCCCAAGGATGAGGGCACGAGCGGATCTCGGCGACCAGCTGGAACGCGTTTCTCTCTCCAAGAAGCCGTGTAGAAACATCTGGGCTGAGGAATGTGGCTCAGCAGCAGGGGTGCGAACGCGGTCCTTTTAGGGGCCTCCGAAGGATGCTGCCTCCTGCCAGCTGGAGCAGAATCAGGGCCCCCTTTCGCCTGCTTTCTGCAGGGACCCCACCTACGGTATTGACACACACACACACAATTAGCCACCTTTCCCCGTCCGATTTCAGGAGGTAAACGTGGCCGGGTGGTCGGGCTTGGGAAGGATTCGGCCTGAAGCTCTCCGTGACCCAGTCCTGCCGTGCTGAGCTAGAAGGAACCAGATCCAAAACGTCCAACTCTTCTGCCCACCCCCATGATTTTGGACTGGGGACACCTTCCACCGCCCTGGAACCTCTGGAGCTGGGGCCAAGGACAGGAGGGTGCAGGCACCGTGGAACCCCAGCGGTGCCAATCCTGGGCTAGCCAGCCCGGGGCTTTTGTCTCAGTGTTCAGACCTGCGGTTTTAAAGGACATCCCCCAAAAAGGGGGAGCAGCATTTTGCAAATTGTGGGTAGAACTTAAGGGTTTGCTCTCCCTGCAGGGAGAAAGCAAGGAGGTGCAGAACTGGAGTGTGTGTGTGTGGGGGGCAGTGGGTAGGGTCCATTTCCAGAAGGGGGCAGGGGGCACCGCACAGCTGGTCTGCTGTAAATGACCCCCTCCATATACCTCTGTTTGCTCACCCACCTTCTCTCTACCCTTTTTTTTAAATATCTGACTCTCCGCTGCCGAGTTCATCACCGTGTGGGTGGCCCGGCCAGCCTCTCTCAGCGCATTGGTATGTGGCGCTCGCTCGCTGGGTTTCTATGCTCTCTGCACTCTCTCGGGTTGGCATTGGTGGGGTTGGGGGGGGGTCTGGAAGCTGGAAAGAGTGCAGAGGGCCGAGGAAGTGGGAATGAATGGATTAATTACTCCTCGCAAGCTGGGGGTGGGGTGGGGGTGGGGGTGGGGTGGCTGCTCAGCCCAGGAAGAGAGAAGCCACAACTGGAGGGACCACCTGTTGCTTTCCTTTATACGCCCCTGGGTCAGACCTCTTGGGATGCTGCCTTCAATCCTGCCTGATCCGGCCTCTCTTTCCCTCCTCCATGCAGGTCTGGATGGGACCCTTTTGAGGACAAGCCTTCTCTAACGGGGCACCCTGCGTCAAATGCCTCCCCTTCCACAGACGGCTCCAGGCTGCCGTCCCAGAGAGCCCGCACATGGGGGTCGGAGGGAGTAATTAAGGCCACTGCTAGCTGGGGGAATCACCCCCAAAACACATCCCTTCTGCTCAGAGCTTGGCTCCCCCTTTGGATCAAGTTCCCAATTTTTCTTTAAAAAAAAAAACCAAAACTCGGAACTCCTTCCATCGCTGATGGGTTTCCCGATACCAAACCCGTGTGCCTCCATTTAAATGAGGGTGGTGGTGGTGGTGGTGGACGTTTCAGAGAATATTTTAAAAGCCAACCAGGGCTGGCTCGGAGTCGGGGAAAAGGTGATTGCTTCCAGATGAGCCTTTGACGAAACTTTTTAACATTCCTCAGGGTAGTTACGGGGGTGGGTGGGTGTCTCACCTCCCCAGCCCTCGATTCCGATCCTACATGGATGCCTTGGCAGAGATAAAAGCAAGTTAACAAGACAAAACAAAAAAAAAACCCTTTTTTTTGACAGAGAACCCCCCCCCCCAAATCTTGTTTATTTAGACAGGTTCGGAAACCACCGGGCCTCCTAAGCTGGCACCCGACTGTAGGCTGCCAAAAACCTAAACAAAACCTCCCCCCCCCCGAAAACAAAAACCTTCTGGCAGCACGCCCAGCCTGGGCCAGGAGGGCATACGTGGCAAACCAAACCCCGATTCTCTGTATTTTCTGGACATTGTCACTGACCCCTTGATGGGAAGGCCGCGCCCTGTGGGGTCATGGGCCGACAGAAAAGCCTCCACCGCAAAAGTCCAAGGGGAGCCGGGATGCTCCAGCTGCACCTCTCAGTTAGAAAAGGAGCATTGCAGGTCGCTTGGTCTGCCACAACATGCTAGCCTTTCGACTGCGGGGTGCCCTGCCCTCACACGGGCCGAGCCCCGCAGCCCTGCCCTGCCCTGCTCAAATCAACACTGGCGTCCTCTGACGTAATCGGTTAAGCCTCCCAGAAAGGATCTGGTTGATCTCTGCTCTTGATTTACTGCAGGACCTTCCCGACTGTCTTCTTTTTGAATGTTTTTTTTAAAGTACCCTTCCATCTGTTCTGCTTTCCCTCTTTCAGATAAGGTTATCTATCTGGATCTGCTCACTCTCCCGTCTGCTGGGATCCGGTTGAGGGCAACCAGGAGGAGCCGAATTTCCTGAGACAAGGACTGGCATAATTTTCTTCTCGTGGTTCTGTGGGAGGCCGGAGCCTTCTTCGAGGGCTTTTCTCTCCATGAGAACCGAGTCACGGTCTGGGAAGGCACAGTTCTGGGCAACGACACATGACTGGGCAGGGCACACCTGAGGGCAGGATGCAGCGGGAAGGGTGGTGGTCGGACCAGGAAGATTCAATTTTGTCTCCCCCTGAGCCACCCAGCTTCGGGCTGGATCACGCCTTCCAGCCTACCTCGCAGGGTGGGTGTGGAAAAGAGCCCCACGAGCATACCGGCCAGCACCAGATGCACGGAAAGACAGGCAGAGGGGCCACCGGGCTGACGAGAGAGGGAGCGACGTTAGACGCACGACAGATAAGCCAGGTACAGGTAAGTTTTCCAGAAATTATTGTAACGGGGATGTTTTAGCCGGATTCAGTTTGGTTGCGCTCAATGGTTTAATGGTGCCTTCGTGTTTATCATGCATTCCTGAGAAACGCACACTCTCTAGCTATACCGTAGACCTCGCCTGGCACCTGGTGTTTGGAGGAAAAGAGGCTTGCTGGTTGAATAAAGGAACCGAGGGCAAGCCAAGGGGAGGAACAATACAGGAAAAAAGAATTGGCCGGAGAGGAAAGGATATGCCAGGGCAAAACCTGAACAACCCCGTTTTTTTTGGGGGGGGTCTTTGCTGCCAAAGGGGAAGCGTCTCTCGACAAAAGCTCTGCCAGCAGAGATAAAACATGAGACGTGGGGTGATCTATGGGGCGGAAAGGCTTTTTTTAAAAAAATAAAGAAATGCAAAGGGTAAACCTTCCGAGAGGAGCCGAGGGCAGCTGTCAGTGGGAGGCTTTTCCCAACCGGAGCTTAACCAGGTGGCTGCAGCTGCAGAGTTCAAACGGAGAAGAGCCTTCCCCCCCCCACCATTCCGGACCACCGCCCCCCCCCCTTTCTGTACGCAAAAGAGGACCAGCCAAGAAAGGGGCAGAAGGCTGTGTGTGCGTGCATGTGCCTTGTCTTTTTTATTATTATTATTATTATTATTTTGTTTCCCCGAAACAGCACCTTGTTTGCTGGAGTTTCTTCCCCACGTCCCCCAACAAAAAGAAGATTACAAAAACAAACGGTGTCAGGCATCAACGGCGGCTTGCCAAGGAGGGGCTTCCGAAGGATGTGCCCGGATTCTCTGCAGAATCGGCCAGAGCGTCTTCGTTCCTCTGCCACCCGGGTCTCTTTCAGCTCTCGATCATTGCTCCTGTCGGAGAAAGAAGACTGTTAGGCCCACGTCCGGGCAAATCGCCGGTTTGTACTACAGAACCCATGATCCCCCAAGCCTCCAGGGCCGTGGGAGTGTTGTGTTCTACAAAGCCCCCCCTCCCTCTCCTTTTTTTTTTAAAAGGCTGTTTTGCAACCCTGCAGGAAATGCTGACGCAGTTCAGGATGCAGGCGGCTAAAGGGGTCTGGAGTCATCCCCCCCCCGACAAGAACCAGAGCCTCCCCCCCAAAAAAAAACAACCCAGATGACACCAGGCTGCCACACAACTCTCCACCCTAACAGTCCATTAATCTGTTCATTAGGATTCCGTTAATGGACGGATCCTACCCAACGCGGTCTCCCCGCCAGCCCGAGCTGGCGCGCACCAGATGTGCTTTCCTATGAGACCCATGTTCCCCCGGGAGAAGGGTCCACGGGCACTCCCAGACATGGGGAAATCCCGGCTGGCAGTGACGAAGCTGGCGCCTCTGCGTGGGCTTTCTGCCGGTGGCCAGGCCTTCTTAATCAGGGCCGCTTGATTTCTGGAGGGCATGCTTTCGAACGGGGTTTTCAAGTCTACATTGATTCTTTGCCCCAGGCTGCTCCGAGTCCCGCTGGAGGAGGAGGCCAGTCTAAGACTGCAGAGAAGAATCTCCAGCCAAAAGACGGATGGGACAAAACAGGAGGAGGAGCAGGGACCTGAAGGCTCTGCCCTCTGGCTACGCTTCCAAGCGTGTGGGGACAGATGACACCCTGAATCCAAAGTTAAGGCCAAAGGCATGGACTCGAACTTAGGTGGAAGGTTGGCTACGATCTGCTTAGGGCTCAGCTGAGATCAGGGTTTTTGTTCGACTTTGCACCGGATGGGGAAAGGTATCATTAGGAGACAGGACATCACACACGCAGGAGATGGGAGGAAACACAGAGCAAATGATATCTGAATTAGACAGCCTGTGTCCCACCCAAAGGTCCCCATAAAAACTAAGTGATCATCTCCTAACCAACAAAACCATATTGGGGAGGATTTCCCCAAACTCATAGCCATTTCTAAAATTAATGCCCCCCCCCCCCAAGATGGACCCACCTTGACAAATTTCCCGTGGAGGAGGTAAGGAGACCGGAAGTCGTGCTGGCAGTTGGAATAAGCCATTCCTAGCCCCATCCCGGAGCCGAACGCCAGAGGCCACGTCTTCCCTGGAAAAGAGGGACGAAGAGGGGGGAAAGAACGTTACCAAGGAAGGGTGTTCAGACCCAGAACGCGGAGGATCCGTGACGCTCAACAGGAAGGGCCTCCCTTGCGGAGGGCATGACGGAGCAGCCACGAGATTATTAAGCTACGAATCAGGGCACGTCGTGTGAAACAACGACCTCTCCTCTGCTGTGGATGCACCAGGGACACATGGAAGGCAGCTCCTTCTGGGCCTAGGTCACCCTAGCTGAAAGATGGGAGATTAAGCGCACATGTCAACTTCCTCTAGTAGCGCATGTGTGCGAACAATATAATTTGGGGGCCATAGGAGAATCTTGCCTCCCCAGGAACTATTTCAGAAAGCAGACAAGGATGGACAGAGTGGCAATGCCCCTTGTAAACACCCTGCACTTTTGAAAAGTGATTTCACCAAACGAGGAGCCGGGGGGGGGGGGACTTCTCGAAGCCCTCCTGTTTGAATCCGATCGGGAAATGTGACCACCCACGCACAAGTTTTTTTTTTTTTTTTTTTGCACCGGCTCGTTTTTTTGTTTGTCTTCTGAGGACTCCCTTCCTCCCTTTTAGACCGTGGAGCCCTTGGGTTTAGACCGTGGAGCCCTTGGGTTTAGAAAAGCCAGGTCTCCAAACGGGCCGCCGCGTTGTGTTTGAAAACTCAGATGGTTGTCAGCGTTTTATAAACAGAAATAAGGGATTTGTGTAAATACATGTTTAAAATGTTTATGGAGTCGCAGGCGGCAGGAAGGCCTTCTGCAGATTTTTCCCTGGGAGCTCGTAGTTCATCGGGTGGTGGTGGGGTGGTTCCCCCCCCTTTCAACAAAACAATGTTTATTTCAGAAACGGAAAATAGCGGAGGTACCTTCCGGGAAAGATCACTGTTTAGAAAAAGGTAACTAAGCCATCTCAAAACGAGGACCAGCAGAGGGGAGGGAATAAGTCGCTGCCGTCTCAGGTTCCTGGCTTGAAGAGAAGGTGGGATGGAAACCAAACGGAATAAAGAGAAGCAGAACACGGTGGGCTTGGGAGGGAACCCCAGAGGTGATTTAGTCCAACCCTTGGCGGTGTAGGAAACCCACGGCAGGAATTTATCCCTGAAATACGGCCCTCTTAAGCAATGTGGAACTTTTCAGTGGTGCCTGAGGCCCCTCGAGGGAGCCCCACCATGTTCAAAGGGCTTGAATGGAAGTCACGGACCCCCAGGCAAGGCAACGGAGGCCGATGGGGTTGGATTAGGGACCTTCCGTGGCTCAAAGACTCTTGTCTCTCGAAGCGCCCCCTTTCTCAGTCTTCCGGGGTGTGAGAGCCAATGAGAGCCACCGAGAGAGCCGAGGGTCACTTACTTTTAAAGAAGATGACCGAGAAGACCACGCCCAGCCCAAAACCGGCACCTGCAAGGCAAAGAAGCAAAGTATGAACTGGGTGTGAGCAAAGAGAAGCAGCCAATTGAAGCATTTTTTACCACAGCGCCCACCAGCCACAAACCTCGTTTTGAGAATGGAACGGAAAAAGGTGGGGCAAAGATGCAATGCTCTAGCACCGGCAGGGAGGAGGGTCAGTTCAGGGTCCCCCAGACGTTTGTGGACAGGAATTCCCAGGAACCCCTGTGGAGCTCCGTTGGTGGGCAAAAGGCTCCTGGGAGTTGCAGTCCAAGAACCATCTGGCGGACCCAAGGTTGGGAACCCGTGGCCCAGAGACGGCTACTGGGGTCCCTTTCATCCTAGCCCCCACCTCCACCCCGGTTTAAGCTTCCAGGTTCAGGTGAGATCAGCCGAACCCTTGACACAGTTGCTGGTCCCCCCCGGGAAGTAACCACCAGCAACTCTTTCCAAGCTAGGACAGGACTTTAAAAGAGGCAAACCAGGGTTTCATGGATGGCGTTTTGCTTTTCCTGTCTTTCTAGAGCCCAGCGATGGAAGCAGCGAGGGAGAAGGGGGGGGAGTGGGCTCCCCTTCCTTCTCCCTCCCTCCCAGCAGGCAGGGGGGACCCCTCGCTGGCTTTTATTCCTGGCCCGTTTTGTTTGCTTTGTAAGCGAGACCTTTCATGTTTTATTGTTACGGAGTTAAAAGGCTAGCCTGGAGGTGCCGCGCTTTAGTAGAAACAGCTGCCACTGACCCCCACCCCATCCCATGTCCCCCTCGGTCAGGTGGGAGGCCCTTTGGAGGAGCAATGGCATCGTTCCCCCCCCCAAAGGAAATGGAGCATGCCTGACCAGCTTGGGACCTGCGAAGGCCATCAGCCCAAAACGGCCACCTCGCCTCTTCCCCCGGCCGGCCGGCCGGCCTGGAGAAGGGTTCTAGTTCAGCACGGGGGGGGGGCAGCCTGTATGGCCAGGTAACCTCTTTTGGCAGGGAGAAGAACCACCTTCCAGCGCCTTTGGAAACCCAAGCGGCGGTCTTGGGAAACTGACTCCACTTCCCAGGTCTCACCCTGCTTTTAAGGAGGCCTATGAGCCCCAGTACAAAAAAGTAACTTTTCCAAGCTTGGAATACAACCTCCAGGTGAAGACGTCAGCTCCCCCAAAACCAGGAACTCCTGGGAGGTCTACTGCTTCCCCCCCCAAACACCTTTTTCTTTTTCTTTTCCTTTTCCTTTTTAAAGATGCAACTAGCAAATCTAACTTTTCCCAGGACCCAAGAGAGGTTGCTCCCGATCCACTGCAATCATGCCTAATTCAAAACTTTCAGATTCCTGGCTATTCGGGAGAACCTAAGGGAGGACTAAGCCCCCAGCAGCTGCTGGTCCGACTGGCAACAGATCCCCACCGGTTCCCATAAAAGGTATTATGTACTGCTTAGGTTTAGATCTGTTTACATCGACATGCATGTTTCTATGACACGCGGGTTCACAAATCGCCAGCCTGCCTTGCTGGAGGCCCACTCTACTTCTTGGTTTCTTGTCGTTTCTTTGTTTTATTCAGTTTGGTATTATTGTTCTAAACGTTGTAAACCGCCCGGAGTTCCTCCGGAAGACGGGCGGTGTAGAAGTATTAAAATAAATAAATAAATAAATAAAAAATAAATAAATAAATAAATAAATTCTCTCCTTCCCCTTCTTTTACAGGTGTCCTCCCTGCCAACCCTGTGAGGTGGGTCGTGCTGATGGAGAACGATGGGCCGAGGACAGCTGGAAGGGTTTCGTGGTGGTCTGAGATCCGGTACTCCTAATGGGTTTCCCAAAAGGTGTCCAGTCTTGGGAAGGTTTTCTCATGGCATCTTAAAATAATTCCTGCCAGATTCAGGAAGGGGGATTCAGGGAGATGAAGAGAAAGAGATTTAGGGGGAGATCTCGGGTTCTGCCTTGTGGACGCGTTTTAAAGGAAGCCTTAATCATAATATTTAGATGTTATTCTGCTCGGCTTAATACAAGCCTAATCCGATGACCTGCCCTCCTTATTTTGGTTGGCCCCACGGCCCCGGGTGGGCAGATTTAAACCTGGGATGCGTCCCAAGATGGGGAGATACAGGAAGCTGGTTCTCAGCCACGGGCGGGGAGGGGGTATTAGCCAAGAGGACACGTACTTCGGGAGCCACTTTGAAACGTCATGGAAGGTCACCCTCTTAAGTCATCCATTCCTGCTATATTACATAAAATTCAGCTGTATTTTCCTGTTTCTCCAAAGTAGATAAAGCAGGTCCTTTTTCTGTGGTTCAGTTATGTTTCTGCCTGTGTAAAAGCGAGGTTTAGAGTGACGCCAAGAATCTCATGGCATTAGAACATCTTGGCTTTTGCTAGGACCAGAAAAGTTACCCCTGGATCTTCCTGAATCTTCCTGTAATGGAGTTACAAGGTCACAACATGGCAAGGGGGTTAACTATAAAGAACTGGTTGTTGTTGTTGCCATTAGTTGCTTCTGAGCTCTGATTCTCTCTGTTTTGTACGATCTGTTCGTGCCGGGTTCTCTAGGAAGCACCAGGTTCCCGAAGGAGGACTGCAACATCTCCTTGGGACAGCTGGTGCTGGGCTGTGAGGGTGTTTATCCGCTCTAAAAACAAATTACCATCTGCAAAGATCTGTCAAACCGTTGAAACTGTTTGGCCCCTTGACCCGAGGCCTCGCTGCTGCAGCTCTCCGAGGCCTCACGCTGCTCTTCTGAGGAAGACCGGCTGGGATCCCAAGTCGCTGAGCAGAAAAATAATTATTTCAACCAGCCAAGAGAGGAGGGTGTCAGTTTAAAAAAGGGCCCGGCGGGCTGAACCGGACGGCACAGTCTGGTTTTCGTGTTTCCCGCCTGGGAAGGGCCCTGCCAGCTCTCCTAAAGCTGGTCTGATTCAGGAAACTGTTAACTGTGGATAATTTTCCATGCCATGTGGAAGCGGCTGTGGTTTGGTCATCGCCACGGAAGCAACGGGAAGGGCGAGCTGTCCTTCCTTGAGGACTGACCATGCCTGCACAGAGGCAAGATACCCTGCCCCTCTCCAGAGCGAGCCCTGATGGAATAAACGAGTCTCACGCAAAAGATGTGCCCGGCGGGTGAATGGTCTAGTTACCAAGACAGACCTGTTCCTGACTGTGCCGGGCACCCAGAGACAGGTGGACGGAAGAGGTCCGCCAAACCCACTGAAGGGTAGCCCAGGTCCTCTACGCTGGCTTTGACAGGGACAGTGCCACTGCGGCCGTCCCTCTGAAAAAAACGGGGGAGGGAGAGAGGTCTCCCACCTGACCAAAAGGATGTGGGAAAGAGGCAGCTGTTTCCACTCAAGGCCGGCACCTCCGAGCCAGGCTTTGACTTCATAACAATAAAACATCAAAGCTCTCGCTTACAAAACAAACAAGAGAAGGAATGGCGGGGGGGGGGACCCCAAAGGTTTCCCCGTGGCAGACCTTCCTGGCCTCTCCTGATGCAACCCCCCCCCAAAAAAAGAAGCGCCAGAAGAGAGAGGAGGAGGGAAGAGTTCTCGGCGCCTGGAGTCGGTGGGGGGAAACACTCCTTCCCAGAACGTAACCCGTAGCTCAGCGCAGGATCTGTCAGCCGACAGGACCCGGCCGGAGTCTGATGGGGTGAATATTTCGTGAAGGCTCTTAGCTCCCTTCAGTGCCCGCCGCTCTTCTAAAAGGAGACTTATGGGTTCACGGTCTTCTTGGGCCGCTCCGTGGAACCCCCCCCCCCGCCCCAAGGCCAAGTGCCAAGGGAAAGGAAGGAGCGCGCAAGGGATGGTCACGACACGCCCAGAGCACCGATGAATCAAGCGGGAGTTTCAGGTGCCGAAAGAAAGGAAGGATTAGAGGCACATTCGTGGGCTTCTTTCCCACCCCCACCCCCACCCCAAGGAGAAGCAAACACTTGATGAACTTGCCAGCTTTTGACCGGTCAAGTCGAGACACATCCAGCAACGGTTAATATGCCTTCCAAAGGAGCCAGGTATTCATGAAACAGAGGTGGCGGGGGGACGGGTGCTTTGCCAGGCCTTGCCTTGCCAGGGACGAGTGGATTAAGATGCTGGGGCATTACAGTAAATTAACAAAGACGGTTGCGATAACATGGTTTCCCTGTCAAGTTTAGACCAGTTCCCGATCACTCAGGAAACAGGCACAGTGGATGCTGGACAGGGGCACGTCTCTTAAATGTTCTGGGTGGATGGCTGCCCTCAGCACATCCCTTGACCACACAGCTCCTAGAACGGCGACTCCTGCAGGTTCACAACGGGCACGGAAGCAGCCACCTCCGCTGAAGGTGCCTCACATCCAAACATCCTGTCGGTCGGGTCAGATTCGTGCTGCGTTCACCAGGGACGAAGAACAGGCTGCCTGCGAGGCAGAGGCACCTGGAAGGATTTCCTCCTGCGCCCACAAGCTCCTTCGGGTCAGGTTGTTACCACAAACGGGGCCTTCTCTGGGGTGGCACACAAACTCTGGTACTCCCCTTACAGGTAATGGCTGATTTACACCTAGCTTTGGATTTGCAGCCCCAGCTCAATACACAGGTGTATTGATTCCTGATCCATTTACCTGAGGATCATTGCTGTTACTCTGGTCCAAGGGCCTGTGCCCAGACACAATGCTGACTCAGTTCAGCAGGCAGTGAGAAACTCCTGCCAGGACTCGGCAGGTGAGAAAATTCGTACACAAGCATTGTGCAACAGGGGAGAGCCTCATCCTCACAACAAGGAACACATTAGCAGAGGGAGAGGGACAGAGAGAAAGAGAGAGAGGGGCATACACACCTGCTAGGGGATTTTTTTGGCAGGGGTACTAGTTGACACGAGGACACCCTGGGGATTTAAGCCCTGAAATGGCATCCTCTACCACCTTCAGGCCAAAGCATCAGCGATCTGGAATCGTGGGAAACTTAGGCCAAAAGATCTGAAAACTCCCAGAAGGCTGGTGCAGGCTCAGTGACCTTGGGTTCCATTTTAAGAAGGAAAGGCAAGGTAGAAATCTCAGAAATAAGTAAGCTAGGACCCCGGAGTAAACATGGGCGTTGCTAGCTTCTCCCTGAGAGGCTCAGGCAAAGTTCGTGATCTCCATCCCACTAAGAATGCCATGTTCTCACGCCGCCTGATTGCAATCCACCTGTCCAATTAAGATCCAATAATTACCGTCGCAGAACGGCAGAGCTGAAAACTGCACCGACAAGCATAAATCAGATATTAACTCATTTGCAATTCAAAACTCACTCCTGATTGTGTTTTCTTCTTAAACGCCACCCGTCGCAGGTAAACAAGTTCTATAAGGTGAAACTTGAAAGCGCCTTTCCTACGCCTGGGAACAGCCATCAACCTCACCCTCACTGCCAACTTGAGGCGCAATGGCCTAGGGGCGGCTTGTGCAACTTCGAATTGATACATGCCTGTGTGGTTGGCAGTTCATGGCCAGCAGCATAGCTTGTCTTGAAAGAACTGTGGGAAACTCCCCCCCCCCCCCGTCCCTTAATGAGAATTCCAGGATACTGAAGGAAAGCACTGCCTTGCCTTGCAACATCTGATTGATCTGTTTGTTTGCTGATAGGAGTTGCAATCCAGGGTCATTGGGAAGGCCACTGTTTTAATAGGCCCTTCCCAGGGTGAGGGTGGGGGACACCAACCACTCTCCAGGGTACTGCTAGGCCTTAAAGCAGGCATGTCCAAACTTCTGCCCTCCCGATGTTTTGGACCACAACTCCCGCAGTCCTTGGTCAATGGCAATCGAAGCTCAGAATTCTGGGCCAGGAACCTGCAGCCTTCCGGGAAGGACATCTCCTGAAGATCACACAAATGCTGCAGGTTGAAACAAAGATTACAACCCGTGTTGTTGCTGTTTTGGCAACTAGGTTGCAACTTTTTCATAAGCTGCTGGTGAGCAAAATATAATCCATAGACCTTATTACGGGGACCCCACTGAGCAGCAAAGCAACAGAAACATTTACATGTAGCAAAGGCGGATCACAACTTTTGTAAGGGCACCACTTTTCCCTATTGTTTTTCATACAGCAGAATCTACTTTTGACCAGGCTTCAACATTTCAGTGGAGGCTGGACTACAGGATCCCTTCTAAGTTCTATGATGATGTCTGCTATTATTATTGCAGCATACTAACACTGCAGCATTTTAGTATTATGATTATGATTTATGATTATTATGATTCTATTGCAATATGTTCAACGACATTATTACTGCAATGTGTTTAATGTTATTATTGCAGTGTGCTTAGCGCTAATATTATTGCAGTATGTTTCATGCAACAGTATTATCCTAATATTATTATTGCTACGCGTTTAGCGCTATTACTATTGCAACATGTTGAACGACATCATTGCAATGTGCTTCGTGCAAATATTATTGTTGCAACATGTTCAATGCTATTATTATTGCAACGCGTTGAACAACATTATTGCAATGTGCTTAATACTAATATTATTATTGCAGTGTGTTTCATGCTAATATTATTATGGCAGACGTGTTTAGTGCTATTATTTATTTATTTATTTATTTTGACTGCAACGTGTTGAACGACATTATTGCAATGTGTTTAATACTAATATTATTATTGCAATGTGTTTCATGCTAATATTATTATGGCAAACGTGTTTAGTGCTATGATGATTGCAATGTGCTTAATGACATTATTGCAATGTGCTTAATGCTAACCTTATTATTGCAATGTGTTTAGTACCATTATTATTATTATTATTGCAGTATGCATGCTATTAGTATTGAACCGCCTTTAATGCTATTATTATTATTAATATTATTATTATTATTACTGCTACGTGTTGAAAGCTGACCCTTCCGAGTCCCCCCCCCCACTTTGGGCTGCCCCCCCATTTCCCAGCTCGCTCTCCCCTCCCCACAGAGCCCCCTCCTTCGGCCCTCCGGCCCCCCTTACCCAGCTTGACGGCGGAGTCGGCCAAACACCGGTCCCATTTCCTCCGTAAGTCACCCTCCGACGCCATCTTGCCCTCCACCGCCGCCCGCGCCCACCTCGGCTGCCATTCACCGGCTGCGCCCGCCCCTCGGGGGCCCCAAGTCTCGCGAGAGCTGCCGAAGCCGCCGCGGCTGGGCCGCTGTCCCTCTCGCGAGAGTTCGAAAGGAGCGCCGCTTCCGGTTCTCCCTCCTTTTCCCGTAACCGGTTACTAAGGGCAACCCAGGCGGGCCTTAGCAACCACGGCCCCGCAGGCTTGACCTTGGAGGAGTAGGCCCGAGAGGGAGGGAAAATGGGGGCTTGCCCTCTCCTGATCCGTGGGCATCGTCCTTTGCAAGCAGCCCCACACGCTCTCGCCCCACTTAATTGGAATGCATTGCATTTGCAGTGACCAGAGCGGCCCTTTTTCTATTGGCAATTAATCGACGAGTTCCTATGAACAGCAATAATAATAATAATTTAAAAACTGCAGAGCTGGAGGGGACCTTACGGATCATCCAGTCCAGCAGCCTTGGGTCCTTTTCCAAGGAGAAAGGCGGGGAAAAATACTCTAAAATAAAAGATGAATACATAATAAGGCGGGCCATTGGGGAATCGAACTCCGGACCTCTGATTCTATAGGCAGATGGCTAAATTACTGAGCTGTCCAGCAGTTGTTGTTGTTCTTCTTCTTCTTTTTCATTTCTAAGATCTGGGCCCTGCCACTTAAAGTTGCACTTGATTAATCCAGTCCAGTCCCTGTCAAGAAGGCCCAATGGGGACTTGAACTCTGAACTTCTGGCTGTACAACCCAGGGCCTAAAGTTAAACCACTGAGCTATCCAGCATGGTGCACAAAAGAGGCAGTGCTATGCATTTTCCGAATCCACAACCTTCCTTTCTCACGTGCTCAGCCAATCGATCAAGCGTTCAATGACGCTGCAGCTCAAGAACAGCGTGGTGCACTAGTTAAAGTGAATTTTGCAGCCCCCATTAGCAGGAAGCAAACAGAGGAGACGTTGACCTCAGTTGGCTGATGCTAAAGGCGACGTGATGCAAGTCCTCCTCGCCAATCCTTGTCCATCTCGATCCGATTTGTTACTATTTCCATCAAATTCACCCACGGTGGAGAGGAGATGGGCCGTTAAGGAGCAGCCCTGGCAGGTTGATGGGTACGCAAGTGACTAACTAGCCCAACATGAGGTTGGAAAAGAACAGAAATGCGGGGACAAGTTGGCCGATCCTGGATTCAGTAGGATTGTTGATAACAATAGTTATGCAAACCAATCAAAGTAATGCAAAACCAACCCTGGCTTGTTTGCTAGGAAGTGGAAAATTATTGCAGGGTAAACATTCCCTTTAATGTATTGAGATACAAAACTTCCATTTCTTTGGAGCATGGCAGCCTCTCTATCTGGGCAATTCAGAGAGCGAAGACCTCCCAAAAAGTAACTTTTACAAGCCTTGTTAGAGCCTCGTCCCCTTAATTCCATTCTTCAAGATGGATCTCATTATCTTAGATTTCTCTTTCTCAGCTTTTGCAGTCTTGCGTTAAGATTCCCCAGGGTGCAAAGTTCCCTTGAAGAAATATTTGGCTGAAATGTTCCCAAGATCTAGCATCACTTTACTTTCTTCTTTTCTTCTCTTTTTCTTTCTCTCCCCCCCCCCCCCCCCGGTGAATTCCAAGCCTGCTTCTTTTTAATCTGGGAGTCGCTGGGCAAATCAAAAAGGCCGTCTGGAAGAGGTTTTCCATTAGCAACCTTGAATTCGTTTCCCACCTCCTGGGAAAAAGTGGATGGAGGAACACAATGTATACAGAGGTCAGGCTTTTGTTCAGTTGCCATAGAGACACACCGGCAATTAAAGCCATCCCATGCAATCGCGGAAGGATATTTATTATCGGAGGAGGAGACTTCCAAATCCTCCCGCCAGCATTAGGGAGTTTTTACGAGCACTTTTCATAATGTGCGCCTGATAAATAAATAAGAGGAAGAGAAGGGAGATGTCAAGGAATGAGCAGGGTCCACCGCATGCATGTCAGTGGGGAAGCTTCTGGAAGCCGCTGAATTCGCTCAAACAATGGAGCATCAACCTTTCCCCAATTCTGCTCTTTCCGGAGAGACTGTAAGGTGGACCTACATGTCAGAAAGAACGACAGAGGACGGAAAGTCAATTTGCACACAACTCCGTTTACTCATGTATAATGCCATCCCTTGTAGGTGTCATGAATAAAACTTATTTCAGAGTTAGGTTTAAAAGGCATTTCAAGACAGTTTATAGTAATATAGTGAAAAAGACAACAACCTGGCACCGTTTGAAGGCCTGCTTCCCGGCTCTCACAGGGAGAACCGTACGAGGGTGTGTGTATGGGTTGCGGTTTTGCTGCTTTGTTACAGCACATAAGGAAAACAGATGCCGATCTTTTAAAGATTAGCTACGCAATCAGAAAATGTTATTAAAGGCAGATGGTGGTGACCTTCCAAGGAGGTTTTGCGCTGTGTTTATCCGTGTGTATGCCTGCCTGTTTTGTGCAGAGGCATATTTTTTTCCTTCGCAGCTCAAGAAAAAAAGACAACAAGGTGGGCCGCCTTTGGAACAGATGTTCCACCCATCTTTACATATACAGCGGAATGTGGCTGTTTTTCCGGAGGTCTGAACAGACGCCTTTGTTTCTCCTTCCCGTCTCTGTTGCAGATCCCTCCGCTTCTCTCGCAGAATTAGCCAAGAGTCGTTCGCATGACAGCCAGTTTGACTTGAGCCTCAAACTAAAGCCCCCTGCAAGGAAGTCTTCTCTAGAGACGCTCTTCAAGTAGATCTCCACGACGGAGCAGTCACACTTTTAGAGGAAGCCTGTGTTCAAAAGTGTTCTGCTTATATACCGCCCCATAACACTACAAGTAGTCTCTGGGCTACTTGTTCACCTCCCACTGGCCCATCACAAAATAAAATAAGCTTCCAATTTATGTGGTGGGAGGCATCCAAAACTCCTGCTGGGATTATCGGATGCTTTTGTGATCTAAGGAATTTCATCTTTTAGCGGGGTGCAGTCTTCAATGTATAATTTGGCCCCGCGTCTGGTGACGTTCAGCAAATACCAGCCACAGAGCAGCAGGGGCCAACATGCAAATCGGATGGAGATCAAAGGGGCACGGCCCTTGTTCTGACACTTGCCCTTTGGATGTGAGGATGACGCGGATGGAAAAACTGAAGCCCTTCCCCTGGGGACAGACACATTCTCTCTACCAGAAGCCACCGTCAGTGGTGCTGTGGCCTCGTTCACCTCCCGGAGTTGGAACAGCTGATGCCGCCGAATAAATACGAAATCCATTTTCTAAGAAAAGTAGGAAAGGAAGAAGAGAAAGCGGATTGGATTAAAACGGAAACGGAGAGCAGATGGCGTCTCCCTTAAACGGGCAGGGTGGGATGTGATCCAAGCAGCCTCTTGGCTATCCATGCTCAGAACCAGTTCCAACCAGAAGGGTTTCAATTGCAATTCAGAGGCTGGGCTGGGGTTTCGAAAGGGGCGTTTTAAGTCCCCAGTGACCCATCAAGCTTCTTCTAGGGTCTTGGGCCTGTCGCGCTCTCTCTACCTTGCAGGGTTGTTGTGGGGAAACTCAGGGAAACAGGAGGGAGGACGTCTCTCTCTCTCTCTCTCTCTCTCTCTCTGTGTGTGTTTTAAGCGCCTTCCAGAAAAAGTTAACCCAGGTACCAAATAAGTAAAAAAACATGTTTATAATGGGGAAACCTGAGGTTTGCTTTTGTGCTTTAGAGTTTGCTATGCTGGCTGACCTCTACTAACTTCAGATCTTGCCTGGTCTTTTAATTTCTGTGGTTATTTTATTCTGCACACCGCCTAGAGTTCCTTTTGTGGGGAGGCGAGGCGGTAGATAGATTTTGAAACAAACAAAAACAAACATAATGTAATCTAAGTACGCTATTTATGCATGATATTCATTTAGATTTCATATTTTCTATATTTTAACACATGTAGACGATGATTCAAAAGATTATTTCAAAGACACACTGGCTGCACCTACCTGGCAAGGTTGTTGTGAGGATAAAGTAGGGAGGAGAGGGGGGGGTACACCACTTAGAGGGAAGGCAGGGTATGGATCTAATGAATAGGCTTGTTAATAAATAGATGCGTGGAAGCCTATGAAGACTCAGATGTATAGATCGGTGCCAAAATATACTGTAGTTACCACCCTCCTTTTGTTGAGCGAATCCCCCTTTAAAAAAATCGCCACTTGGTCCCTCCCACCCCTCTTCCACGCAATGGTTTGCCCCACCCAGCTCTTCTCTCCCCCCCCGCTTCCACTACAGAAATGGTTTCTTCCCCGTTGAATCGCCTCCTTCTGTCTCTTCCTCTGTCTCTTCTCTCCCCCCGCCCGGCCGCCGAATGGTCTCTTCCCTCCTCCTCCTCCTCCTCGGCGGCCTCCCCGCTCCATACTTGGCGATGGCCCGCGGAGGCGCCTCCCGATTGGCCGCCGAGGGGCGCGGGGGCGGGCGTGGCCTCGGCGGAATGGGCGTGGCCCGGGGGGGCGGAGGGTCGCGCCCCCTCCCCGCTTAACCCGGATGTGCAAGCGCTAAGCAACGGCGGAAGTGGCGGCCGGGAGAGGAGGAGGAGGAGGAGGAGGAGGAAGCAGCGAGGGAGAAAGAGAGAGAGGGGGGGGCAAGAAAGAGAGAGGAGGAGGAGGAGGAGGAAGAGGAGGAAGAAGAGGAAGAGGAGGAGGAGGAGGAGGGCAAGCAGCGAAAGGCCGCGGGCCTGGCCCAGGAGACTCGGAGGAGAGGCCGGACGGACGGAGGGAGAGCCCCCGGCCCCCCAGAGGCACCATGGTGAGGGGCTATGGGGGACTGTGGGGGGGAGGGAGGGGGAGGGAGGGAGGGAGGACGGGTGGAGGAGGAGGAGGAGGAGGAGGAGGAGTGAGGGAGGGGGGGACCCCCCTTATTTCTTGTCAAGACGCCCCCCTTTTTTAGCTTTGCCCCCTTGGGGGAGGGGGCATGGGAGGAGGAGGAGGAGGGAAAGGAACCCCCTCAAGACGCCCCCTTTTTAGCTTTGCCCCTTGGGGGAGGGGGGTGGGGGAGGAGGAGGAGGAGAGGCAACCCCCCTTGTCAAGACGCCCCCCCCTTTTTAGCCTTGCCCCCCCTTGGGGGAGGGGGGCCCTGGGGGAGGAGGAGGAGGAGGAGGGAACCCCTTATTTCTTAGCTTTGCCCCCTTGGGGGAGGGGGCCATGGGGGAGGAGGAGGAGGAGGGAGGGAACCCCCTTATTTCTTGTCAAGACGCCCCCCCCTTTTTAGCTTTGCCCCCCTTGGGGGAGGGGGGCCATGGGGGAGGAGGAGGAGGAGGGAGGGAACCCCTTATTTCTTGTCAAGACGCCCCCCCCTTTTTAGCCTTGCCCCCCCTCGGGGGAGGGGGAGGGGGGCCATGGGGGAGGAGGAGGAGTTAGGGAGGGGGATGCTTCCTCCCTTGCGGGGGGGGGGGGGGGGGGAGGGGGAGGAGGAGGAGGAGGGAGGGACCCCCCTTATTTCTTGTCAAGACGCCCTCCCCCCTTTTAGCCTTTCTGCCCCCCTTGGGTAGGGGGAGGGGCAGGGGGGCTGTGGGGCAGAGGGGGGCATGGGGGAGGGGGTGGAGGAGAAAGGAAGGGGAACCCGCTTATTTCTTGTCAAGACCCCCGTTTTCAGCCTTGCTTCATCCCTTAGGTAGGGGGAGGGGCAGGGGGCTGAGGGGGAGGGGAACCCCCTTATTTCTCTCAAGACGACCCCCCTTTTAGTCTTGCTTCCACCACCCCCCCTGTTGTTTAAGTGGCAGAAGGGGAGAATTTGGGCCCTCCTTCCCCTCATTTATTCCCTTCTGACACCCCCCCCCTCGGACCCCCTTGCCAGGGACTGTGGCTGGCCCAACAAGGCCATGCAGTGGATTTAATGGCCGAGTAGGCATTCGAACTCAAGTTGGATGTGGCTGGCATTTCTGTGATAGGGCCGGTGTGTGAGAGCCACAGGGAGATGGCGTGGCCTGGCACCGAGGAGCTGTCTTTTGATGGCTTTTGCTAGAACAGGGCAGGAACAGAAATAATGCAGTGGCCCCTGGAAAAGAGGAGAAGGGTGGTGTTTAGAAACAGAAACACTTTGCTGTGTTTGCTCACTCTTGGGTATCCTTTGGACTCAGTGGACGGGGTGTAGGTAGGAGATGAAAGCACGGCCCATATCCTTACTGAGTCATAAAGGTGAGGCACTTTGTGCAGTAATGTTTGCCTTGTGGTTTGAGATTGTTGCCATGGCATATCAGGCGGCGGAAAGACCCTGGCCTAGACACACCACCTGGGACTCAGCTAACAGTGTGTAGCTTTCGGACTGAGGGATGGTGAGAGAAGCAAATTGAGATCTTGGGCGCAGATTGTGGCAGAAGAATGGCTAGTGTGCCCACAGGTCCCTGCGAGTCACAGGGCAAGGCGAGTGGCTGATATCTCCTCCGGCAACCCATACTGACCCAGTGAACGTTTACCCTGAGGGGATTCTCTTAAGGACGGGGCTCCCTTGCCAGGGAATGTGTTTCCTCCAGTTCTTAGGATGTTGACTCCTGATGAGTGAGACTGTTGATCTGTATATATTCCCTTTTTCACTACCACTATTTCCACATTCTCTGTTTGAGAGTCTTTCCCGGACCTCCGTTGACCTTGTGGCCGTTGCAAAATACAAAAGCAAGACTCAGGGATAGGTGATAACTATAAGTCACCGATAAAAAAAGTAAAAAATCATTGCCAGGTTTCATGGTCTGCATGACCTCTGCCCCTTGGTGTGAAGGACTGGCATGTGAAACCCAATCCTCTGCTTTGGATACAGCTTTACAACAGCTCTGGTGCTTCCTGCCTTCTCTAAGATAGACGTGCCTAGGAAAAATCATCTTGTCAAAACTTGACGTCTAAGATTAACCTCTTGGCAAACCCCATCTTGCCGTGTTTTGACTTTTGGTACTGGCCTCGAAACAGTGGAATTAATCCATGAAAGCCTGCCATGATTTATTTTATTTTATTTTTTATCACTGGCCTATAAAAGTGTTGCCTATTATTCCAGCCCCTCATTTGCATTTCCCAAGGTTGCTGCTTAAAAGCTTTGAAACTGGGAGACCCTGGGGGGGGTTGCATGGTAAGCTTCTCGCTGTCAGGTGGGATGTTCTCTCTAATCATTTCCCTGGAGTGAGGCGCATCAGCGTAGATGTGGCCGAAAGGAAACAGCTCTTCTCATGTTGGGTGGAGTGCCCGGCCCGTCAGGGCCTAAGCGGTGACAAGCACTCTTGATGAAAATGACTCCTGCTTCATGCAGGAATACAAATCGAAAGATTTGATTGGCTTCTATTGAAGGCCCCTTGGTAAAAACCCACTTGCATGGATTGGCAGTGTTTCCATAACCTGCAGGCTTAAATCCGGAGCTCTGCATGTACTCTGATATTGCCTGTGTAAAGATGAGTGGTCATCCTGAGTTGGGCGAAGGACAAGTAATAGTGAAATGAATGAAAAGTTGCCCAGTGCCTCTCCTCCTCTTATTGCAGGCCTCCTTGTTTTCCAGGCTTTCTAGTTAACTTTTCGCTTTCTTCAGATGCTCTGTTTGACTTCATGTTTAGCTGCAATAGAGAGGTCACTGGGCTCCCTCTCAAAGTGGGGAAAACAGGATTCTTTGAGCCTTTAGGGGAAGGATCATATCTTCACCAAAAGCTTAGAAAGTGGCAAGGCCTGTGGCAAACAATACCTTATTTCTGTTTCCACTGCTAGATCCTGTGGAGGCTCACGGTTTGACTCCCTATCACCCACCGTTCAAGCCAAGCCTGCAGGATCTCAGATAAGACTTGCTTCTGGTTTGGTGCACCTCTCTAAGCGATACGCAGCTCGTGGCCAAGCTGTAAAACCTAAGCATACAGTATAAAGTAGCACCGGGCTATTTTTAGCGTGCTGGGTACTGTACTACCCCCAAAGAAATGGCTCCTTTTAAAGGAGGCGAGGGGGCCCCCTCCTCCCCTTCCTTCCGCATGACTTAGCACAGGAGCCGGAAAGTGCAGAGCTTCAAGGAAGCAACAGGGCCGGAAAAAAAAACCACACGAACGGGTGTCTCGTGTCTTCGGTTCATCCTTAGGAGCAAAGGCTCCCGTTCGGCCACGTGGGTTGCCTTTTAGAATGCTTCCATCCCAGCTCTGTTTGGCGATGTGCGTTAAGGCTGCCGAGAACAAGTTTAGAAACGCTGTCCCTTCCGGTGAGCGTGACAGAGCAATCGAACATCAAACAGGAGGTGCAGTGGCCAAAAAGGTTGGGGAGGACCTGTTCACGTTGCACTGTTGATGCAGAACCATCTAGAGTCCGGTGGCATCTTCAGGACAAAAGTCCTGATTTTAGTTCGGACTGTAGCTCGGTTGGTCAGAGTCAGGAGGGCAAAGCTGGGGCGGCCTAGGTGAGGATGATGAGGCAGGAAGCCCTGTGTTGAATTTCAGAGTGCAGGGGCTTGCAATAAAGCCGCCCCCTTGCAGCCATCGCTCATCACAGAACGCAACAAATACAGACCTCTGCAATGGGCCATTGTGACAGATCAGTTCTACCTGTTTTCCTTTGCCCCAGGAGGAAGGTGATTTTGGTCAAGCGTGTGGGTCTGAATCGCCTGTTCAGATCCAAACCTCGCCTCCCATATACTTGATGTGTTATTGGTTCGGGGGGGGGGAGTTGTTTCTTTCCTGGTACTGCAAAGCTTGCCCCTCGGAGTGGACAAGAAATGATGGGACCGTAGGGAAAAGTCAATGACGTTAATTGGAAGGTATTGGCGTTTCGACTCTTTGACTCCGCTATTCCACTGGTTGCAAGCTCAGGAGATCAGTGTCTGTGTTCAGGGCCAGGACAGTGACTAAGGTGAGGCAAGGTGAATACTCCTGGGTGCTGGAGGTAACTGTTGAAATGCTTCAGGGTTCCTGTCCTGGCATGGTTCTCTCGCATAGCGTCTAGCCGTGGCATGTATTAAGAGTGAACAGACTTGGCGAGCGGGTGTTGGTTTAGTAATACCATTATGCATAAAGGAGATGCCGCGTATCTGACCAAAGAGCATCCGTAATAATGGCTTGAGATGAACAAGAGAGGAGATGGAAGGGTCTTTGAAAACAGAACACATGTAAAGGTAGCTTCTGTTCCAGAAATGGCTGAAGTGTGGCTTCAGGTTCGAGGCAGATTTTGTAGTCTCTAGAGTTGTTTGTATCCTAGCCGGGGCAGGGGGTTATTTCCATTTTATTTTATTTTATTTGTTCAAGCTTTCTTCATTAGAATCCGTCTCTTTAGGGAAGGCATGTCCAAACTTCGACCCTCCTGATGTTTTGGACCACAACTCCCAGAATTCTAGGCTTAGATTGCCAATGGCAAAGGACTGTGGGAATAGTGGTCCAAAGCATCTGGAGGGCTGAAGTTTGGACATGCCTGCTTTAGGGGGGAAAACAACAATGACAAGGGAGCACCTTTTAATCCTTGGTTCTGCTCTGAGTCAGGATTCCTTGGAGATCTGTTGTACATCACCAGAGACCTACCAGCAGATTCTCTCCTCCCTTCTGGCCGGTGGGGTGTGGGGTGGAGGGGATGGCCCAGGGGTGAACGCCACAAAGGGTACAATGGACCTCTGTCCAGCCCTGAAAAACCACAAGGCTCTTGGGTAAGAGATGAGCGCCACCAGCGTCTCGTTGGACAAAGTAATTGGTAAGTTGGTCTCAGCGTTCAGACTGGATTGAGGCGTGCCTGTCTCTTCCTAAATTGTTAGGGGAAGAAATTAAATTCTGGGAAGAGAAGCCACGTTTTGGAGGAGGTGGCTGGCACCTCTAAACACGACCCTGGGATCCAGAGGTCGGTAGACGCGGCCAGTGTCTGTGCTTTCGGGTGGTCTGCCTGCTACTTCCCGCCGGGGAAGCCTGTCCAGCGTTCAAAGAGTAAATGAGTTTTACTGGCGGGTGCCAATTAAGCCAGAGAGCTGGCCGCCAGCTGGGCTTTTAAAGGAGAATCAGGCCAGGGAGGGAATTGGCCGATGCCCCTCTGGTTGGCCTGCCTGCCTCCCACCCAGTCCTGAGGCTGCTGATGCTTCAGCCGCCCTCTTGACTGGAAGGCATACATTGCAGGACTAAGAATAGACCATTTTCCCTCCTTTAGGGAAAAGCTTTCAGTGTTGGACCGTGGCTTCCGTTGGTCGGCCGTGGTGCCTCTCTGGCCTTCGTAGGGGGTTCTCGTAGAATCTCTTATATCTACAGAGAGCGCAAAGAGGCCACCGATTTAGGGTTCAACCAGCAGCCAGTTCCGTCTCTCCCATGAGCTCAGCTGACAGCCTTAGACTTGAGTAGGCACGGCCAGCTGCTAGCTTGTAATGCAGTGGGGGGCCCTTGACTGATTCACCCGTGCTTGAAAACCGACCACCATGCCGTAAGCATGCGAAATATGAATCTCATTACCTGGTGCATTTACAGTTTGCTTAGCATGCGCATGAGTTACGTCCTGCCCCGTGGATTCTGAACTATGATTCTCAGCTCCAAAGCTTTCCAGGGTATCCAAGATGCCTAGTGGTTGGATTCACCAGTGCCACTGAGCAACCTTCCCATGGCTGAGGGTGGATTTGAACCCAAGGCCTAGTTTGATGCTTCTTGTCTCGTTGGAGATCTCTGGCCATCTCCCTTCCAAGACCGACCCTGCCTGACAGGACCAAGACTTCGGATTTCAGGCACTGAGGCGCACGCAGGATGGATCGCCGCCCTCTGTACTTCTCTGTGCCATATGGTGCAATCAGCGCATCCTGAAGATGCTCATTTGGGAAACGGCGTGGTTTCCGGGTTGGTGGGTTCACAGAGTTCCAGTTAAATGTCAGGGGAAGGAACCCAGATGGCATGTCTCCTTTTAGGAAAGGAGTGGAGGCTGGGTTGAAGGATGGCGACCCGTCTCCTTTCGTTGTTTCCTGGGCTCTGAGAGGGTCGTGGATTTTGTGTTGAGGCGAGACTTAGGTGCTGCCGTGCGAGCCCGTCCTTTCTCTGACTCTCCTGGCCATTGCTGGCTAAGGGCTGCTGATCATAACCAGGGTTTGAAGGCCTTAACATTTGGGGGCTGCTGAATCCCCTAGCAGGCATGTCCAAACTTCGGCCCTCCTGTTGTTTTGGACCACATCTCCCAGAATTCCAAGCCTGTATTGTCAATGACAAAGGACTGTGGGAGTTGTGGTCCAAAACATCTGTAGGGCCGAAGTTTGGACATGCCTGAAAGTTGTCTCCCCCCACCCCCCCATGAACTAGCCTTCCATTTCCTGCCTGTCCTGGAGAAAAGAAAGAGGAAGAGAATACATTTCAGCCCACTTAAGGCTGCAATTCAGAAGTTGGGAACCTTAGGCCCTCTTGCGATAATCATTCTCTCCCCGATTTCCCAGTGGTTCTATCTTTTCTGCCTTCTGAACTCTTGGAATATCTGTCCGGGTCTGAGTGGAGGACAGTCAGGGCTTGAAGCAAAATTGTGCTGGTTTAATTTGTGGACCACACCCTTTTTTTTTGCTCAGGCCTCTCCCATTGATGAAATGCAGAGCTCTCTCGCTCTCTCTCCGATTCCCTCTGATCCCTTAATTATGATCAAGAGATCAGATAAGTTGTCTATCCAGGATGTCTCTGAGAGCAGGTTCAGCCTTCGATCGGAAAAGTTTCCTTACCTTTACGTTATAAAATGCACAGTTGGTTGTTGTTGTTGCTTTGGTTTCATTCAGAGGCCTTTAAGATTTGGCATTGTTGCATTTCTGACAATAATGTGACCCTTGTTTACTTTGGGAAGCTTCTACAATCAGCGCCCTGGCTGCTTCGCTGGAATAAGCGTGTTTTCCAGTAAGGATTCTTCCTGTCCCTTCCATGTCTCGGTTTGTTTGGTGACATGCTGGTACCGCAGTGATGGGCCCGTTGTGACACGCTAGGTGCCCTCAAAGCAAAAGACGCCATGCCCTTTGTTTATTGATATTACTTACTTTTAAGTTGATATACCACACCGGTTTTCCCAAAGGGATGGCAGCAGAACCCCAGCAAAGATCTGGGGAAGCGTTCAAGGAAGCAGATTGAGTTACTGGTCCTGTGCCCTCCCACTAAGAAAGCCGTTCAGTCAGGACCCAAAAGGGCACACTCGCGCCCTGGAAAATGAAAACGCCGATAGCAACCCCAACAAAATAGCGTTTTGAGTGCAAGCAGATCCCTTGACCGGAAATAATCCTCCTCTTTGTCGACATTCTGAACGGAGAGGACGACATCGGTTCACAGAAACTATAGACACATCCCTTCAGGCAAGTCTAGGATGCTGACGAGGGAAGTTCTAGAGAATCGGGAGGAGGGCGCAAGGATAGATCGGCTGGTGACCAGAGTGGAAACGTTAGTTCGCGTCGGCTTCTAGTTCAGGCTAGAAGCTGGCTCGCCGGTGATGATCCTCGTGAATCTGCCAGGCGCTCTCTGTCAGGAAGCTAAATGGGGGAAGAATTTTAAGTTCCTTTGCCCCGAGGCAGGCGGAAAGGGTGGGGGAGCCGCCTGTGCTTTTTGTCATTTTCACGGCTCAGCCTCCAGCACACTGCCATCTCTCTCCGGGCATTTCCCTGGGGCATATCCATCCAGATGAACCACGACTTTTAACGGGCAAAGGGGTGGCCTTCAAATCTTGAAACCACGACTGTTTCGATCTGCAGGGCTCCAGGGGCCTTGTCAGAAAAACTGCCCTTGAAATAATAGATTTCCTAATAGCTGGGGCTGCGGGGAGAAGCGTTTGAGCTGCACAGAGGATGATGGCTAAGTCTGGGCCGGTGGTTTATTTGCTGGAGGTAATTATAACGTCCTCTTCCGTAAAGTGGTATACTCTGAGACAGATATACAGCAGGGTGGCCACATAATAAAAGCCGAAACAAGAAATTCGTTAGACCGAGGTATGAAAATCTGTCACGTTCGTGGCAAAACGGTGCCGTTTGTGTGTGTGTTTTTGTGTGTGTGACTAGCTTTTAACACTTAGTGGGAATGGAACTAATGTGATTCTCCCCCCCTCCCAAATTTGGATGGAATTCTACAGGAAGAGGGTCTTACTCACCTGAGAAGACCCCATCATCTTACGTAGTCTCTCTTGGCTGGTGTGTGTGCGTGCACAGTGTACAACACAGCCTCTAATGAGTGATGCATCTCTAATTCCGCACCTCTGGATTATGTTCTTTATTCTTTCTGCAGTTTATGTGAACACTTCTGTGGCTGGTCTCGGGTCGAAATTCCAAAAGCTAAGACTTCAACAAATCAAACGTAGCAAAAGACATTCAGTTACTGAAGTGATGTTTGCCTCGGAGTTGGCCAATGGATGTGCTAAAGGCACTTCCCTCTCTTTGGCTTAGCTTCCAATCCCTGATGTAATCTGAGTTTCTTCTTTTAAAAACGCTTCATCCCGTTGTTTTTGACCTTAAAAGGCAAGGAAAAGAGGAACAGACGTTCTGTACTTAGAATGACCATTTTCTATTACAGGAGAGGTTGCGTTAATTGTGGCAAGACGAGATCCCTTTATTTAGTCAAGGCGTGTGTTGGCTGACTGATGATCCTCAGCCTGGCAATGGTGCTGAGATCTCCCTCTTAGCTTGTGGTGTGGGTCTGCTTGGCTTCTCTCAAGTTTTCTTAACACTGCATCTTTTCAGTTTGGCTCATCCTTGTGGCCAGAGAGGCACCAGGAACCCAGTGAACTTGGTGTTTTGTCCCCTGCCACTTTGGATTCTGATCCGACATTTCATCAGAGATAGAAACTTGATCATGCTGATTTTTTTTTTTAAAAAAAGTTGGGATTCTTAGTAAGGTAAAACGCTGGGCCTTCCTTTCGTTCTTCTGGAGAGTGACAAGCCATCGCACGTCACTTGTCGTAATGCCAGTTTTAACACCCTGTAGCAGCTTGTAAGTTGCCCCTCCTTCCTTCCTTCCTTGCTTCCTTCCTTGGTGCCTCCTAAATTATCCTGGCTTCTGCAAAGCCCAAACCTAAACCCTGACGTTGCTCCAGAATGCCTATGCCCCCACCCTACTATTTCGTTCTGCATTCTGAGCACTGCTGGTTAAACTTCCTTTCTGCAGATTGAACGCTTTTCATTCTTTTGAGGCCCATCCCTTCTCACAAACCGAGCAGCTGTCTTCTCTTTCTGCTTTTCATCTCCCCGATTCCTCGGTCATTCCGTTCCCCCCCCCTCTGTTCTTTGCCTCTGCCCTCCAAATACCCACTTCTATCTATTCCAAGGACATACACATTGAATTTGAGAACAGTAAATTTTTTTTTCCTCTGGATGTTATGATGTTTGGGGAAACGCCCCTGGCAGAAAAGCTTAATTGCTTACCACGGGCAGCCTTGACAGGAAATGTTACAATGCAGACTCTCACGGGCCCGCTGTG
Organism: Phrynocephalus forsythii; assembly: GCA_029282475.1. NCBI lineage: Eukaryota > Metazoa > Chordata > Lepidosauria > Squamata > Agamidae > Phrynocephalus > Phrynocephalus forsythii. The sequence continues at coordinate 1,401,160 of JAPFRF010000020.1, read as the reverse complement.
GCATTCACGACTTCCGGCTGGTGCCACTTTTATGGAACAGCAATCATCTTTTTGGGTGCTCAGTTTTTCCATCTGGCAGGCCTGGCTGCGTCCAGATTTGTGCCTAGCTAGGTCGCAGGCAGAGAAAGGTGCAGTATTGGATAAGAATGCTGTGCTCCTTGAGGCAGGCAAATGCCGTTTCCGAAGGGCGTGTAAAGTCCCTGCATGAGACGAGGAAAACGGAGGAAGGAAGGGGATTAGTATGGAGAAAGGGGCAATGCATTTCCATAAAGCTAAGTCGCAGCAGTGCGATAGGAGAGGCAGCTTCATATATTGAAGGGCTCTCCTGGGATAAAAGATGATAGTTCTTTTCTATCTCTTGATAGGACCTGAATCTATGGACCCAACTGACTCAACATTAGAGAGAAATGCACAATGTTGAGGAATGGAGCACCCCCCCTTCAGAAGAGGATGGGCTTTCCCTTGTTGATTTTTTTTTTCAAATAGAGCTTGGGCTGCTGTCCTTGAGTCCTTCCCACCTTGGGCTGGACTAGATGACCTTTGGGTCCTCCCCCCCAACTTTGCCAGTGCTTGGAGTCTGTGGGGTGTCTCTCCAGGCTGTTCTCTGTTCCATTGGCACTCAGACCTTCTTAGCCTTTATTTCTAATGGTAAAAGACTGGGAGTTGTGGTCCAAAACATCTGGAGGACTGAACTTTGGACATGCCTGCCCTAAACCTTCTAAGTTCCCAACTCTAACCTCCCGGCTATGACACCACACAGGCTTGAGAGCTCTCTGTAGAAATGTCTCTTGCAGAGTTTCTTACAAAGCTATAAGATTCTGATTTGAGAACAACCTTTAGTGTCTTAACATCAACCGAACAATGCTGCTGGCCCTGTTGTTGATGTGATGACGCAGGGAAGAGGCAGGAGGCGCAGGTAGCCCCGAGTCTCCATGTTCTGTCCGTTGTTGGGAAAAGCACCCAGATGGCAAAATGCCCATGACGGAATCGCCATACGCCTAAATCTAATAGAGGCGACTCAGTATGTTTGTGTTTTTGTGTTGTTTTGGGGGAAGCTGCAGCCCTCCCCACCTCTGCTTCCCCCTTTAAGCGAGTTGATGGCACTGCGTCCTTCTCCTGACGCCAGCCTCGTGGGTTTTGTGGGTTGTTAGGGTCCGGTGTGTACTCCGTGGGTCTCTCTGGCACTGGGATAAAAGCGGCCAAATTACACAGCTACGGCTAATGACAAGCCGTGCAAATAACCAACATCTCTCTCCTGTTATCTTGAAAATAAACACTGCCCCAGGAGTGGCTTAGCTGGGCAGGATGGCATCCTTGTCGTTTTACCCCTTCCCCTTCATTGGCCTGGTGTGTTGAAGGCATGGCATACCATCCGTTTCTTAGCCGGAAAATGTCTCGGATCCGGCTTGTGGATTGGGAAAGCCATTTGGGAAATTTCCCCAACTCAGTTTTAAGTGAAAGGAGGTGCCTGCAAGTCTCTGGGCGATGCCGTGCGCTTATGGATGAACGAGAGCCTTCCAGGTGTCGTTGGACTACAGTTCCCATCACCCCCCCACCCCAGCCAGCACACCTAAGGGGGGAGAGTTGCAGGTAGCTGGACACAGTGGCATCTTTAGTGAAAATAGGGGTGTGTTCCCTTTGTGTTGAAAGTCCCACACCTCTCAGGCTTGGGATCCCTGAGGCTACCCACCCTTCAGCTGGGTAGCCTCAGGTGCTGTGGCTGTTTCGGAGTGCCAGGCCTTTGTCGTCCCACATCATAACACAAGGATTCCAAACCACAGCTGAGGCGGTGGGCAGAGGCTCCGTGCAGGCGGGTAGTAGGAAGTCCTCAAGGAGGCACTGAAGACCTGCGGTGCTTAAGGAGGCATTGCTGCATGGCAGAACGGGGTCGGTTGTTCCCTCTGGTCTGGACAAGAACAACAGCCCTGCAAGGGAGCAGATGCTGTAGCAAAGCATCCACCAAGCCGGGACAATCTCTCTAGGCGACGGCTTCAAGGAACGTTGCCTTGGCCGAGGCTCCCGCTTGACTTTCAGTCTCCTGAGCGTCCGGAATTGTAATGAGGAGAGTGCATTTTTGAACCTCTTTGCGGGAGCTTGGTCCTGGGGCCGGGAGGCCAGCCGTGGAAATCTGCCACACGCTCTCATAAGTCCCGAAGCCATAGAGATCTTGGCTCGATCGGCAGCCCACGCTGGGTTTGGTATTTGGGGCCCTGCCGTTGCTTTTTCCATTGGAAAACAGTCGTGTAGCACGCACACACACACACACACACACACACACACACACACACACACACACACACACACACACACACACACACACACACACACACACACGGTTCAGCCCCTCCCTCTGGGCCAAAAGAAGATGTCCGTAATGGGGAGGGGGAGGGATGCCGTTGGGTCACGCGGGCCGATGTCCAGTTTAATTTCCTTGGAAAGGGGAAAAAAGCACAGGGTGTTTGGTGTTTGATGTTCTAAGGAGCCCATCCTATCTCGAAGTGACCCAATCCAGCCAGTTTGGCTGAGGTTGGGAGATAATTCTTTGGTTTGCGGCTTGTTTTCCTGTTCACGACTCGGCCTTGGCAGTTTTGGCAACGTGCGTCCGACACTGAGCTAGTCCAAAACGGGAGCCCAGCCAAACCGATTCCCAGGGCCTGCATGGACAATAGAAAGACGGAAAGTCCCTCTGCGCTGCTTCACAGTTTTTGCTTGTTTTGTGCTCAGGAGGGGCGATGCTGGGGTCTAACTTTCTGACTCCAGAATCGTATATGGCTGCCTCCCTTGACATGGCTCATCCGCTCAGCCACCGTACTGAAAAAACACCCAGCATTCTTTCCCCGAAGGCTCGGAAGTGGAGTCTCCATTTCGTAAGCTTTTGCCACCCTGGCTTTGTGTAAAAGCCCAGAATATATGGATATAATTGCGGGCGGGAAAATGGGCAGAACTAGGTCCTTGCATGAAGAGCGCACAGGAGTTCCTTTCTCTCTCTCAGCCCTTTCCTGTTCAGGACACCACAGGGTAGTAGATCCATGAAGAAGAGCCCCGTTTCCCAAAAGAGACGAGGGGCCTGACGGGGTTTTAAGCCTTGCTCAAGAATGATGTGCTGTATAAATAGGGGGGAAAATGGAAGAGAAGAGAATTTGTGGATTTCAGTAGGCTTGAGGTCGATTCACCTGTGAATCCAGGCCGGTGGAGACGGAGCATAAATTTCACTGCCTCGCATTCCTGGAGTGAGTCACTGGAAAATGCTGAAGGAAGCACCCGGCAAGGCTGGGGGGTGTCTCTTTCTCTCCCCCACCCCCCTTTTTCCCATTCCTGTTAAATAAACCCAGCTGGTCGTGCTGCGAGGAGCCCTTTATTCCAGAGTTCCCACGATCCTGTAGGCAAAGACCCTGACCTCGGGACAGATGCGTCAGAGGCAGCAGGAGGCAGGGACAATAACGTAGCCGGAGGAATCGTTCTCGTGCTGGTGCAAGCAGTCCTGTCTTCAGCGGCCAACTTAAACAAGCGTTTTTCCCCATGGTGGGGGAAACCAGCGTTGAAGAGCGGCTTCCAGCCTCCGTGCTGTGCAGAAGGACGGGACTGCTGTGCCCGTGGCCTCCGTCTCCCGTTTCTTAAGTGGTTACATGCCTCCTAACCGTTTCCCGGCTCAGTTGAGGTTACCCTACAGCAGTGGTGTCCAAACTTTGGCCCTCCCAGATGTTTTGGACCACCGCTCCCACAGTCCTTTGTCATTGGCAATCCATGCTTGGAATTCTGGGAGTGGTGGTCCAAAAACATCTGGGAGGGCCAAAGTTTGAAGACCCCTGCCCTACAGAAAGGCGTTATCAGGACCGACTGCTGTGGACGGACGCATTCTGGGCTGGCTTAAAGCGGCTCTCAGTCCACTTGTTGGTCTCAACAAGAACGTAGACCCGTTGAAGCGACCCAAGCGTGGCCATCCAACTCGCGTCTACAAAGGCTGCTGACTCCGTTTTGGACTCAAATTAGAAGCAGCCCTTTGTCCCCAAAACCACGAGGACAAGAGTTTTTCTCTGAAGGTTCGGGACGACCCTTTCACACCAGAGCTTGGGGGAAAGGTGGCTTTTAGATGATGACCGACCCACCCCTGTCTCAAACTGGTGTGGGGTCCCCAAATATTCATGGATTACAAATCCCAGAAATTTTGGCCGGCACAGGATGTGGTGAAGGCTTTGGGGAGTTCTAGTCCAAGAGGATCTGTCGCCCCAGAGTTGAGAAGAGCCGCTAGGGAGGAATAACCCAATCGTGTTTTATTGGTGGACCCGTTGAATTCATCCTTTGGTGTATCTCCGTTCCTAGTTCGTGACTTCTCTCTGAAAAAAACTTTCCATTTGTTTTTCTTTTTTCTTTTTTAAAAGAACTCTCTTTGTTTTGCGAAATTAGTAACAAAGAAAGGGATGCCAGTATGATCTTTGGAAACTGCCCCGTATGTTCCCGGCCAGAGAAAACATTTTAATATTCCTAAGTAAGGATGAAGTCATCACCCAGATCAGGAGTGTTTTAGATGTTACGAGGGGAACGTTTTCCAGATAGTTATTCCCAGGCAGCATCTTTGAGAGTCCTTCTACGTTTATTTAGGGTGAATAATGAAGGCCCGTGTTGTGTTGGGTACCCTTGCTTCCACGTCGGTCTGCCTTAGCAGGGTTTTCACATGATGTGGGACAAACAAAGATCTCCCAGGCAGAACCAAGTTAAGACCTGGCCTTTGGGTGGCAGAAGTCATCGAAAAAGCAACAAAAATGTCTAGCTTGAAAGAACGTTGCCTCTCTCCGAAATGCTTTGAAGAATGTTTTGCCAAATGTTGCCAGTGCATCAGAAATACTGTATACGTAAACTTAGTTGCCATCTGTTTTTAAACAAGGTTGTTTAAAGGTATCGCCTGTAACCTATTTTTGCAATTGTGTCTTGTGATGGCCGCACGGCTCGAACCCTTTTTCGCTTTGTTGGCTTTAAAGATTCTCCTTTGTTTTGAAGGAATGATTTGTGTTCCTGTTTTTATTTTATTTTTATTTATTTATTTTTTGCTTCAAATAGTTCCTTTCCACTTTATGTCACAAGATCTCATGGCAGGGGTGCGGCAGAAGTGACTTGACATGGTTTTTTTTTTTTTTTTTTTTTGGCCACTAAAAGGGTCGTGGATGCCGGCGTTCGGCGAGCACTTTCAGATAAATAAACTTTATATCGGGTGCCTGTCGGCGATCAAGCCAGTGCATGTTTTGACTCAGTGGGGAACTTACTGCTGACGCCTGGGTTGTAAGGTGATTCAGACAGGTTTTGCCCCTCGACTTAAGGGAGAGTCACTCTAATCTGTGTCTTGTTTTATACTGGCATCCACCCGCCCGTTTTGGGAACCTAGAGGGGCCGGGCCAGGCTGTGCAGTATGTGTGCCATGACCGCTGAGGAATTCATACCTAGGAGTCAGTTCCCAGGCTCTCGGTGCGTGGTTTGCATTGCAGGATCCTCTAAAAGAGGAAGTGCTGACACAGTTGGCAAGAGACGGACGGAGGAGCCCAGCGCAGGGAGGGCATGGTGCCTTTATGGTGCGGAGAAGCATGTGGGGATGGTCTTTACCAAAACGAGGCGGAGAAAGCCCACCCCCTTTGCAGGGGCGTCACCTGTTCTTCAGTTGACACTGATGCACATATCTCTCTCTCTCTCTCTCTCTCTCTCTCTCTCTCTGTGTGTGTGTGTGTGTGTGGAGTGAAATTCCAGACCCTTGAAACTCTGCCCCTCTGCAGCCAAAGTTAACCCAAGCCCCACTATCTATAGATTTGTCGTTAAGGCTCAGTGGAAGAACCGTTTTGAGGGTAGGTTTGGCCCTATGCCTTTGCATCCGGAAGTTGAGCCGTGGCAACTGGGCTCCTGTTTCTCGTGAGACCGGCTGACGGACGGGAAGCGAAACATGCCGCTCTCACCAGACAAGGAGTTCATTTCCAGATAGCTTCGCCTGGACGGCTGAGAATCTTCGCAGACTGTGTGTCTTTTAGGGTGTCATCGTTTGCCTGCACACCCTTGCTTAAGCCCTGGTCCTCCCTTGATGGGCTTGAAGGTAGAATAGCAGTGGACATGGCAGTGGTCACTCTTCAGACTTGCTAAAGTGTGCGATGCTACCGTGCCCTCGACACTAGCAGCCACAGGTTCATTTGCTTTCTTCGGTTTTACCTGGCAAGGTTGCTTGCGGTGCCCAGAACCTGACTAGTAGGAATAGCAGCCTGGTATATTCAGCGGGGACTGGCTTCCGAATTCCTCCGTCCCTGGCCAGCAGGATCCGTGGCTAAGGGTTGCTGGAGTCGTAGCCTAAAACCCATTGGGGTTGCCTATCCATGAATGAGCAGAAGCACCTTGGGAAATGTTGAGCCCAGTGGTTCTCCACCGGTGGGTCCCCAGAGGTTCCTGGACTGCCGCTCCCAGAAACCCCTTCCAGCCCGGCGAGTGGTGGAGGCTTCTGGGAGTTGCAGTCCAGGAACATTTGGGGAACCACTGCTCTAGCCCCAGGGCGAACAGAGCTTTAGGGCAGGGTGCTTCCTAGACCAGCTTCTCGGAGGGGTTGCATCTCCAGGTAGATGGATGAGCAGGCGGCGAGGTGGCACCTTCGTCAGAGACACGCCAGTACCTCTGCCCATTGGAGTAAGAGAGAGGTTTCACCGTTTGGAGTCCCCCGAGATCGTGATTCGCAGGATATTTCACCATCGGCTCTTTGGAAAGAGTGTTCAAGTGAGGGAAGTCCAGCAGCACCGGTGTGTGTGTGTGTGTGTGTGTGGGGGGGGACACACCATTGAGAAAACCCTTGAACCAGGTCCTCTGAAGCTAGATGGAGCGGCGGCTGCTTCCTTATAGCCATAGCTGCTCCTGTCCTCTTCTGTGTCGCTTCCAAGTAACCCATTTCTTCCCCCGCTCTCTTGTCTCCTTTTCCTCCCCAGAGTGACCAGCAGCTGGATTGTGCCTTGGATTTGATGAGGCGCCTGCCTCCCCAGCAGATTGAGAAAAACCTCAGCGACCTGATCGATTTGGTGAGTTAGCGGGGGGTGCCGCTTCCTTCAGATCGCGCCGACCCGTCAAAGAGCGAACCCCGGTTCCCTCGGTCTGCAAAACCACAGAGGATTGCCCCCCCCAACCCCCAAAACAAGAGTGAAGGATGGCGTGGGTTGAGTCCAAAGTGGCCCAGTTTCAGCAGTAGTGGCCAGTGCTGGCATGCTGGCCAATAGCACCTGAACTCGGTTGGTTTCGAGAGAGGCTGGGTTTGCAAGTGAGAAGGGGGGGGGGGAAATCTGTCCGTGGCTTCTCGAAGGATGGCTTCTCTGGGTTGAACGAAACCAGAGTTCGTTTCCCCAACCACAAGACATGGTTAGAGAAGCCAGACTTTATTGTCGGTTTCCTCATTCTGGGTTCTAACTTGTCAACCCCCCAGACTGTTCCATCAGAACTAGATTCCATCAGATTTCACCAGTGTTTTTCAACCTTTTTTTAGACTTGTTTGAGAAAAAAATGAGGCAGAACCATTAGAAAATGTTAAAAAATTTAACTCTGTGCCTATATTGACTATATATAAAGTAATTTTTCAATTTTTCCAGGCAACATCTTGTGGCTCTTCTAGAACCACTGTTCTAGACCCCCAGTTCTTGTCCAAACGGTGCGCCTTTCGCTCAGTCTGCTGCCTCTGTAACTAGGGCTGAACTTTGACCCAAAGGTGGATTTTTTTCCTCTTTTCCCCTTAAAGCATCATACCCTTAAATTCCTCCGGGGCCCTGTTTGTCCAACTGGTTGTTTGTCCGTCTTCCCTATAGAATTCTGCTGGCAAGGCGGAAAATGTCCAACTTGAACATGAAGGGAAAAGAGCCCCTCTAAGGAGGGTGGTGGGGCTGGGGGCTGATGGACAGAGGCCGTTTCTGGGTCACTGCCCCTCATCAACGCCACCCTGCCACCGCCGCACCCCTGAATGCTTCTTCCCTCATTAGTGGAACGGAGCGAAGCGCTTGACCTCCTCTCAGCCCCCTCTGTTGTTGCTTCCTGCAGCCGGGGCTCCCAGCCTTGTTATTAGAGTTCATTAGAGCCCTTGTCAGTCACGGGAAGCCCCCCTCCCCCGGTCTGAAAGAAGCAGCGGGGCCAGCCGGATGCTGGTTAATCGGCCCTGGCACGGAGCGCCCAGCGCAAGAATCTAGGCACTCTTGTTCTTGGGAAGCCCGCGCACGGGAAGATTTGGGAAATGACGTTGGGAGAGACCAGCGTGGGGCGAGGAGGTGGTTTTCTTGAGCGGGGGAGACCATGGGACGAATCAGAACACTTCCTGGTAGCCAAGGCCCCAGGCATATTGGATTTTTGCTCCTTCCCTGCACACACACACTCTTTGAGCACATCTGTATCCACACAGCTGCAATTCCTTTTGCCTGTTGCCAGAAAAATTCAGGCTGATCGAGAGTCTGGATTCTTGAGGACTAGCAACCCACGGCCAATACAAGGAGTTCTAAGGTCGGAGCTGGTCGTTTTCTTCCTTCCGTCCAGCTTTTTAAAAACACCTCCGACACCCTCCCCACCCCTGCACTGCCTCTTTTTCGGGGCTGCTGCCCTTCTGAAAGAGGTCGGGTGTGATGCGTTTTTCACGGCTGTCCGTGCCGAGATCAGCTGCCGAGGCTCCGGACCGAGCTTTTTTTTTTTGGCTGAATCACGGGGACTTGTTAGAGTTGAAGGCGTGCCCTCCCGGCGCGAGCCAGTTTTCCGCTCAACTAGTCTGGCTTTAAATGGAAATGTCTCCAGCTTAGAAAAGATTACCGTCAAGGCATTCGGAACTCATTTGAAGACCTCTTTTTTAAAAAGAACCAAAAAAAGAAAAGCACGCATCTAGGCAGCCCACGAAGGTCATGTATAAACTGGGCTGCAACCCACCTTTTAAGGATAGCCCCGTAAGTTCTCTTAGCTTGCTTTAAGGAATACGGTTGGGAGGACTTCCCCATATAAACCCCAGAGTTGAAAGGTGCTTCACGACCCAAATGACCTCCTCTTAACCTCTCCTGAACGCTACGACACCCTTACAGGGTAAACGTGTAATACACTTTAAAAAAAAAAAACAACCCTTTTGGACAGCAGAAGAAAAGCTGAAATGGATTGGCTTTCGACTTCGGCATCCTACTCTTCCCTGCCTCGTTTTGGAAACGAGGGTCCGGCCACCTTTGCAGCACAGAATGAGGCAGCTCAGTTTTGGTGCTGGCTTCTGCCTTTGCTGTGGGCCTGGTTACTTCACTGTTTACGTCATCTTATGGCAACTAGACTCCCTGCTGTGACTTTAATTCTGAATTGAAGCCGCGCGATTCTCTTGACGTTTGCAGATCCAACGGGGACTCACCCCGACGCCGTTTCCCATCCCTTCCTAAACCTTTCTACGGAAGCAGGAGATTGCTTCTGCACGGTTCAGCCTGGAGACAGAGATGTTAATTTCTGCTGCGATTCATCTCCGTGCTCGAGCCTTTAGATGGGAGCCTGTGCTGAACTTTGGGGGGTGGGAGGGGAGAAATATCTCGGAGCCTTAGCTTCACCCCACTTCCCAAACCCACCTTTTTTTGAATATAACGGTGGAGGACTCTCTGGTTGGTGGTCTGGTGCATTTCTCGATGGGTAGGAATTCCGAAGGCTTGGTTCCACCTGACCCAAAACGCATCTCATCTAGATCTGCATTTGGGAGGGGGTGGCGGGGGAGGAATCTTAGCTTTTCCCGCCGTCGTCCAACTTCTGATCAGGAAAGGGAGAGAGTCAGCCTCCAGCTGGCCAGGAAGGTGTCTGGTTTCTGAAACACACACACACACACACACACCAGCACAGGTGGCCGCTGGCTCGGAAGGGAGGGCTTTATATTTTTAATTAAAAACCCTGTCCTCCTACCTGGTTGACTAACTCCGGACAGATTCGTGTTTCAGAAGGACAAGAAGATGCTTGTTTCACATCCGCCATTTAATAGAGCCTCCTTGTTCTTTCAATTTGTCCTGCCGTTCCTCTTGGGCCAGCCCCCCCCCCCCGGCCCCCCTGGCTGCTGCTTCAAAAACATTGTCACCCCTTGACAACCTGCTTCCAAAGAGAGTTCTCATTTCATCCCGTCTTGGCAGGAACAATCAACCAAAATAATAAAATCCAATTTTTATGGGAGAGAGGGAGAGAGAGAGTCTCTGCTTTCAGTGACCCAAGTCCACATCCATGTGTGTGCGCGCCAGAGATTGTATGTCTCGGTTTGCAGGAAAAGACGATGCCGGGAGTGTAAGCGTGAGAGAAAAAGACAGAGAATGAGAGAAGAATCCAAAAAAACAGATGAAGCCGTTTTAAACCACAAAAGACCATGCCTCATTTTAATTGAGATTTTATTATTAGTCATTTCAATTGTTTTAATCGATTGTTGGGCTAAGAAGCTTCTTTAAATAAAACGAAAGGGAGAAAGAAAGCCAGAGCCAAAGGGTTTTCTTTAAGGCTGACAGGTTTGTTTTGGGGTCAGCTTCCGTCAATTGCAGTCCACTTCATGACCCTGCTTTTCTTGAGGTCTAGTGACTTGTGGGCTTGTTTGCAGAAGGCTAACCACAGAGGGAGTTCCTCGCAGCCTTCTGCTGTTGAGGCTGCACATGGGTATATCTCCCCGTGATCCTTTATTATTATTATTAAACGACACGTGTCGTATATATATAAAGTTAACTAGCATAGTAATGTTTGGCAGAGAGCCTGGAAAATATATGAAACTCCACCCAGACCATGAGCTAGTGGAAAAAATTAAAGCTGCCGTTAAATGGGAAGCTTATTCTCTTAGCAGGTCTTGGGTTTCTCCTCCATTATAAATATTTACCACATTCAAAACCTCTTCCCCCTGCCGGCCGCCGTTGCCCAACGGCCCTTGGCTTGGCAAGCAGCAGGCCCCCCGTGGCACACGCAAGCCCGCACGCAAGGCCCGTGGCTTGATGAGACCACACTGGTGGCTGCAGTAATGAGTGCCAGGTGGAAGACGGCAGTGTGTGCACGGGCCCGGGCGTGTACCGACACACACGCTGCCATGCACATGGCGTGCTTTGGTAACGCACGAGGAGGAGACGGGAAGTTAGGGACATGTGGAGCAAATTAGGGATGTTCTTGAGATCCCAGTGGAACATGAAGATTGCGCTTTTGAATCACGACCAGTCGTGGATGGGTTTGTTGCAGCCTCTTTTAGGTCACGCCAGCCTGTCTTGGGAGTGGTACCAAAGCACACCTGTTTCATGTAGATTTTTGACTTTATCTCCCCCTCCTCTTTCTTTCCTCCTCCCCCGTTAGGTCCCAAGCCTCTGTGAAGACCTCTTGTCCTCCGTCGACCAACCTTTGAAGATCGCTCGCGACAAAGTGGTGGGGAAGGATTACCTCTTGTGCGACTACAATAGGGACGGAGACTCGTACAGGTGACTGCGGTGCCCCTCTTCTGTGGGAATCACTCCACTCTGTGTGACGAATAACATCATAGGTGCCTCTGTGTGTGTGTGACACCCCTTGAGTCATGGGTACACGAGTGCCCTGTCTCTAGTTTAGATGAGAGAAACTAAGGGCGCTTTTACACGGCCCCTAAGATCCGCTGGCAACTTAAATTCGTACCAGAGATCTTGGGGTTTGTCGCTCTTTCTGTGTTCCCACCCCTCAGCACTCCCTTGCTCCTGCCTGCGTGGGGGTGGGGGGAGGGAGAAAAAAATGCAGGCTCACCTCTGCTCTGCCGTCGGGAGCTGCCCCGGGAAGCATTCCAGTCTCTTCCAGTCTCTTAAAGGGGCAGGGGGCAAAAAAACCAAACAAACACAAGGCGAGGAGAGCCCGGCACTCACTGCTTTACATCCGCATCAGAAATTTTTCACCTTCGGAGACCAGGTACTTGGAAAATGCGCTGGGACGCACTTAGGTGGGCGCGGTTGTACTTAATTTTTTTTTTAAAATCCGGAGCTGGTGGGAAAACAATTTTAAGCTCCGGTTCTGGGAACCATTTGCTTCGGATTTTAGGGGTCGTGCAAAAGTGCCCTAAACGGACACGTGCTTCATTATTTGGAGAATCGTGCTTAAAGAGTCATTTTTCTTCGCTCTTCTAGCGACAGAGAACGGTTTCCTGATAGTTTGGCTCGGCTTGGCTTAAGCGTTTCTATCTGGAAACCGTCACCTGCGGCTGAGAGAGCAGCGCACATTGCTTCCGCACGTTAACCAAGTACATTTGCTCAGGTCGATTTGCGAGGGGTAGCGCGCCAGGCGGAGTCTTCTGAGGCTGGCTGGGCCCTTTGGGGAAGTTCCTCCTGTTGGACTACATTACCCAGTATCCCCTAGCAGGGCTTCTCTGAGTGGCAATCGGAAACGCCCCCTTCAGGCCTCTGGGTTGGGTCTCCTAATCTCCTAGGCGTGGAGGCGGGCCGGTGGAGGAATGGAGAGCCCCGAACTGTGGGGAGGGCAACCGGACGCGGGGTACGGAAAAGCTGCCAGGCACAGGTCAGAGCAAACCACCCAGCCAGGAAGGATGGCCGTCCCTGCTGCAGCCTTGCCTTTCACCTCCCTGCCCGTGACAGAGGCCACTTTCTGTGTGGATCCCTGACCCCAGAGGGAGAGCGCGACAGAGAGTGCTTGCCTTCTCCCCCTCGCGAATTTAAAGATCAGCCTCCCCCCCCTACTCATTTTGCGGGCCTTGGTCTGCGAGGGAGCTGTTTCTGCCATCCCCTTACATCTCTTGACAGAGCGGATCCTGTTTTTTCACGAGGCCTCGCAAGGACTGAGCTTGGGTCCAAGGGAGACGGGGGCGGGGGCGGCGGTGGGAGAGCAACGAGGCGGCTTTCCACCCTTTGGTCACCGCAGCTGGCGGAGGGCGCCAATTAACATCCACATCTGGGACAAGTCAGCAGCTGGGACATCTGGAGCCCCAAAGCTAAGCGTTTAATGTGTGTGCGTGTGTGTTTACACACACATTGTCTAAAAACCCAGAGGTTCCTCCTGACTCGCTTTGCATGTCCCTAACCTTGCAAGTTCAACCCCTATCTTGAAATAAGAATCTCGTTTTCTCCCCCACCCTCCTTTTTTTTTTGGTGGGGTGTTGAGTGCCAGCAACCCTCCCTCCCTCTCCTCTGGGCAGCCCAACAGCCACGATTCTCTTGCATGGGCCCAGTTCGGCGCTTGGCGCGTCCAGCTCGGGAAGATCCGTCCAGCTGCTTCCCCTCCCAACGTCCTCCCTTCCAAGCTTTTAAATGCGTCCCGAGAGCAGAGGGGCTATAAAACCGTTTTGGAAGGGGGTGCAAAGTGTTGTGGGTTTCTTGTGGATACAATTACTGCTGCAGCCAGCGGTCTTTAAAATATACATAAAGTGTGTGTGTGTGTGTGTGTGTGTGTGTGTGTGTGTGTGTGTGTGTGTGTGTGTGTGTGTGTGTGTGTGTGTGTGTGTGTGTGTGTGTGTGCGTGCGTGCGCTTCCCCCTCCCTCTCTCTCTCTCTCTCTCAGGGGTGGGTTTGAAGGGACATACCCGTATATACTCGAGTATAAGTCGACCCGAGTATAAGTCGAGACCCCTAATTTGACCCCCCAAAACTGGGGAAACGTATTGACTCGAGTATAAATCTAGGGTGGGAAATGCAGCAGGGCCTGGCAACTCTTCCTTTGTGAGCTGGGGGAGTGGTGTGTGATGTTTAAAATGACTTTGAGCCACTGATGCAAGTGCTTGGGTCAGTGGCTGAAAGTCATTTTAAACATCGCGTGCCGCTCCCCTGTGATGCAGAGGGGCGGTCATGAGAAGCGGCATGCATTGTTTAAAATGACTTTTAGCCACAGATGTCTTGCCTCAGTGGCTAAAAGTATTGACTCGAATATAAGCCGAGGGCCCCTTTTTTCAGCCCAAAATTAGGGCTGAAAAACTAGACTTATATTCGAGTATATACAGTATGTTGCTGTTTTGGGGCCAGAAAAGTACTAAGTCATAGTGGCTTGGCTCTAAAATTCCCTTCTCTTTCTTTTACACAAGAGATCTGTTAACGACAATTAAATCAAGCTCACCTTGTTAATGGGAGGCGGGCCGACCTGGGGGAGAGGTAGAGGAGGAACCCTGAAGCCTTGCTCTCCAAAAACCAAGGTGTTCTTAAGTCCCAAAGAAATCCTTTCGGCCTCTTCCAACAGGTTTTGACTGGAGGAAAGCTTAGGGCTGTTTCGTCCCTTTTGTTCTGTGTTTTGCTGATAAGCCTTTAAAAAAAACCACCAACCACCTACCTTTCAAATCCATATTGCTGTTTTTAAATAAGCGATTCTTTTAATAAATGCTTCCAACTGAAATTCCACTCAAAAACCCCATCCAGCGAAAGGATCCTGAAAAGAACAGAACTAGCCCTAATCAGAAGCGAACTACACAGGAAAAGATACCTACTAGATCAAACCAACAGAGACCTACTCACTCTCCACCTCAAACTCAGCAACAAAATCCACCCAACACTCTGGAACAAATCCAAGCAACTGGCCGCCTGGAGAGCTGAAACAGAGACCTCCCACAAGACAGACACACACACCAACAAACTCCACAAACTGGAAAAACGCCAGAAGCCCAACCCCCCCACACAACAGCCCATGAAACAAACAGTTCACAACATATCAGACAGGACACTCACCATCGCAGAGACCAAAGTCCTTTCCAAAGGATTCAACTTTGCAATCGCCCCCAGACACATCCCCACCGAAAACATCATATGCGGAGTGGAAGCCAGCCTAACCAAAATCAACCCAGATGAAGCCAACAAAATCAGACTCGAAGTCACCAATGTCCTCTGCTCCAGCAAACCACCCAGAAGCAATTTACACAAAGAAGAACAAAAGCCCTCTCCAACCTGAGGAAAGACAACAACATAATCATTCTCCCAGCAGACAAAGGCAATGCCACAGTGGTGATGAACACATCCGACTACCAAGCCAAATTATCCAACCTACTACAAGACCCTGCTTACATACCTTTGAACACAGACCCCACCACCTACCTGGAAAAAACCACCAAAGCCAAAATAAAAGCCTCTCCCTTAAGTGAAGAAATCAAGCCAAGCATCATCCCCAGAGAGAAATCATCCAGATGCCCCAAGCTCTACGGCCTCCCAAGATTCACAAAGAAGGAACACCTCTCAGACCCATAGTCAGCTCCATAGGCTCACCTCTACAAAACCTCGCCAAATTTCTTGCCAAACAACTCCAGCCCTATGCAGAATCCATCACTTCATACGTACAAAACTCATTCCACTTCATAGAAATTATAAAGAAACAAGACCTACAACCCAATGACGTACTCGTGAGCTTCGATGTTGTTTCGCTCTTCACACAAGTGCCCATTCAAGAAGCCTTGACAGCTATCCACAACAAATACAACCCCCCCAAACACATCCTAGATCTGACCAACCACTGCCTAACCAACACATACTTCATCCACAATGGACAAAGATACAAACAGATAGAAGGAGCACCCATGGGATCACCCTCTCACCGGTCATCGCAAACCTATATATGGAACACTTTGAAACCAACGCGTTACAGAAGTCCGAACATAAACCCAAACTCTGGCTCAGATATGTTGACGACACCTTTGTTATCTGGCCACACGGGAAAGATAAACTGAACAACTTCCTCACACATCTCAACAGCCTACACCCCAAAATACAATTCACTATGGAAATAGAAGCCAACAACCAACTTCCCTTCCTGGACGTCCTAATCTACAAAAAACCCGACGGCTCCTTAGGACATACCATCTACCAGAAAAAAACACATACAAACCGCTACTTAAATGCACAATCACACCACCACCCTGCACAGATCAACTCCGTAGCAAAAACCCTCATCTCCAGAACCAAACGCCTCGCTGACAAAGACCACCTAAAAACTGAATTACACTCTCTCTCGAATGTTTTAATTCTAACGGATTCCAAAAAAACACCATCACCAAACTAATCCAAAAGGAAACACCCCCAAGAACCAAGAAACAGAAGAGAACAACGGCACCGCCCTCCTCCCTTACATCAAAGGCACCACAGACAAAATCAGCAAAATTCTCCACAAACACAATATCAAGACAGCCTTTTGCACCGACCAAAAAATAGCCAACATCTTAAGAAACCCCAAAGACAAGATTGAGCTAGAAAACCAAGGAGAAATACCATGCAAAGTCTGTCCAGCCACATACATCGGACAAACAAACAGGAGAATAAGCGCACGCATCGCAGAACACAAGAACGCAGTCAAAAAGAAGAAAAATCTTCCTCTCTCTTCCAGCACATAAAAACAACAGGTCATGAAATTGACTTTGAAAGAACCAAACTCATCTCCAAAACTGAACACTTCAACAGTCGAATAATCATGGAAGCCATTGAAATAGAGAAACACCCAAACAACATGAATAAACGTGATGACACCTCCCGCTTGCCTGACATCTGGAAACTAGCCCTGGTCAACAGACGAGCCTCTGTCACAAAGACTGACACCAGGTCCAAAAGGACACAAGATGCCACCACCTTCCATCCACACCAAACACAAACCCAGACCCTTCCCACAGATGAAACGAAACCACCATCCAATAACAAAACCACGACTGCACCATCTACTGCGGCACCCCACTCCAGTCACCACATGGAGCACACTCACACACCCAAAAAAACATTGGGAGACCACAGACACGTAGCCAGACCAAAATGAATTCACAAGACACAGGACCCCACTCCACCAAAGCCCAGGATACTGCCAGAACCTACCAGCCATCTAACCCACCAGCATGTAAACAGCCATCTAAACAGCCATCAGCAGTTAATCCCTTAACGATCGCCTCAGCCACACAGCAGATCACAAAAGAACAAAGGAACAAAGGAACCTACAATCAGCAACAGAGCAAGCAAACCACACACCCCCAGCAGTATTTATAGAAGGACTTCAACTGAGACCACACTTTGCTTCAAGAAGAAAGAAGCCAGAACACCAGCCTGAAGATGACGAGTGAGACCTCGTCGAAACGTCGCCAAAACAACCAGATTTCTACACGGGAAGAAACCCGAATCCACCTAACATGCATACCTATACCCGTGAAAATCTACGAAAACAAATATCCGACCTCTACGGGAGGAAACCTTCCAGCTGACCAGAACCTACGAGAAACTAGAAGTCCGAAGAGCCACCATCTTATGTGACATTGCATTCCTACGCAACTGCCGAGACAAAAATGTGATCCCCACAAGCTTCCAACTGAAATTCCACTCAAAAACCCCATCCAGCGAAAGGATCCTGAAAAGAACAGAACTAGCCCTAATCAGAAGCGAACTACACAGGAAAAGATACCTACTAGATCAAACCAACAGAGACCTACTCACTCTCCACCTCAAACTCAGCAACAAAATCCACCCAACACTCTGGAACAAATCCAAGCAACTGGCCGCCTGGAGAGCTGAAACAGAGACCTCCCACAAGACAGACACACACACCAACAAACTCCACAAACTGGAAAAACGCCAGAAGCCCAACCCCCACACAACAGCCCATGAAACAAACAGTTCACAACATATCAGACAGGACACTCACCATCGCAGAGACCAAAGTCCTTTCCAAAGGATTCAACTTTGCAATCGCCCCCAGACACATCCCCACCGAAAACATCATATGCGGAGTGGAAGCCAGCCTAACCAAAATCAACCCAGATGAAGCCAACAAAATCAGACTCGAAGTCACCAATGTCCTCTGCTCCAGCAAACCACCCAGAAGCAATTTACACAAAGAAGAACAAAAAGCCCTCTCCAACCTGAGGAAAGACAACAACATAATCATTCTCCCAGCAGACAAAGGCAATGCCACAGTGGTGATGAACACATCCGACTACCAAGCCAAATTATCCAACCTACTACAAGACCCTGCTTACATACCTTTGAACACAGACCCCACCACCTACCTGGAAAAAAACCACCAAAGCCAAAATAAAAGCCTCTCCCTTAAGTGAAGAAATCAAGCCAAGCATCATCCCCAGAGAGAAATCATCCAGATGCCCCAAGCTCTACGGCCTCCCCAAGATTCACAAAGAAGGAACACCTCTCAGACCCATAGTCAGCTCCATAGGCTCACCTCTACAAAACCTCGCCAAATTTCTTGCCAAACAACTCCAGCCCTATGCAGAATCCATCACTTCATACGTACAAAACTCATTCCACTTCATAGAAATTATAAAGAAACAAGACCTACAACCCAATGACGTACTCGTGAGCTTCGATGTTGTTTCGCTCTTCACACAAGTGCCCATTCAAGAAGCCTTGACAGCTATCCACAACAAATACAACCCCCCCAAACACATCCTAGATCTGACCAACCACTGCCTAACCAACACATACTTCATCCACAATGGACAAAGATACAAACAGATAGAAGGAGCACCCATGGGATCACCCCTCTCACCGGTCATCGCAAACCTATATATGGAACACTTTGAAACCAACGCGTTACAGAAGTCCGAACATAAACCCAAACTCTGGCTCAGATATGTTGACGACACCTTTGTTATCTGGCCACACGGGAAAGATAAACTGAACAACTTCCTCACACATCTCAACAGCCTACACCCCAAAATACAATTCACTATGGAAATAGAAGCCAACAACCAACTTCCCTTCCTGGACGTCCTAATCTACAAAAAAACCCGACGGCTCCTTAGGACATACCATCTACCAGAAAAAAACACATACAAACCGCTACTTAAATGCACAATCACACCACCACCCTGCACAGATCAACTCCGTAGCAAAAACCCTCATCTCCAGAACCAAACGCCGCTGACAAAGACCACCTAAAAACTGAATTACACTCTCTCTCGAATGTTTTAATTATGAACGGATTCAAAAAAACACCATCACCAAACTAATCCAAAAGGAAACACCCCCAAGAACCAAGAAACAGAAGAGAACAACGGCACCGCCCTCCTCCCTTACATCAAAGGCACCACAGACAAAATCAGCAAAATTCTCCACAAACACAATATCAAGACAGCCTTTTGCACCGACCAAAAAATAGCCAACATCTTAAGAAACCCCAAAGACAAGATTGAGCTAGAAAACCAAGGAGTCTACGAAATACCATGCAAAGTCTGTCCAGCCACATACATCGGACAAACAAACAGGAGAATAAGCGCACGCATCGCAGAACACAAGAACGCAGTCAAAAAAGAAGAAAAATCTTCCTCTCTCTTCCAGCACATAAAAACAACAGGTCATGAAATTGACTTTGAAAGAACCAAACTCATCTCCAAAACTGAACACTTCAACAGTCGAATAATCATGGAAGCCATTGAAATAGAGAAACACCCAAACAACATGAATAAACGTGATGACACCTCCCGCTTGCCTGACATCTGAAACTAGCCCTGGTCAACAGACGAGCCTCTGTCACAAAGACTGACACCAGGTCCAAAAGGACACAAGATGCCACCACCTTCCATCCACACCAAACACAAACCCAGACCCTTCCCACAGATGAAACGAAACCACCATCCAATAACAAAACCACGACTGCACCATCTACTGCGGCACCCCACTCCAGTCACCACATGGAGCACACTCACACACCCCAAAAAAACATTGGGAGACCACAGACACGTAGCCAGACCAAAATGAATTCACAAGACACAGGACCCCACTCCACCAAAGCCCAGGATACTGCCAGAACCTACCAGCCATCTAACCCACCAGCATGTAAACAGCCATCTAAACAGCCATCAGCAGTTAATCCCTTAACGATCGCCTCAGCCACACAGCAGATCACAAAAGAACAAAGGAACAAAGGAACCTACAATCAGCAACAGAGCAAGCAAACCACACACCCCAGCAGTATTTATAGAAGGACTTCAACTGAGACCACACTTTGCTTCAAGAAGAAAGAAGCCAGAACACCAGCCTGAAGATGACGAGTGAGACCTCGTCGAAACGTCGCCAAAACAACCAGATTTCTACACGGGAAGAAACCCGAATCCACCCTAACATGCATACCTATACCCGTGAAAATCTACGAAAACAAATATCCGACCTCTACGGGAGGAAACCTTCCAGCTGACCAGAACCTACGAGAAACTAGAAGTCCGAAGAGCCACCATCTTATGTGACATTGCATTCCTACGCAACTGCCGAGACAAAATGTGATCCCCACAAGCTTCCAACTGAAATTCCACTCAAAACCCCATCCAGCGAAAGGATCCTGAAAAGAACAGAACTAGCCCTAATCAGAAGCGAACTACACAGGAAAAGATACCTACTAGATCAAACCAACAGAGACCTACTCACTCTCCACCTCAAACTCAGCAACAAAATCCACCCAACACTCTGGAACAAATCCAAGCAACTGGCCGCCTGGAGAGCTGAAACAGAGACCTCCCACAAGACAGACACACACACCAACAAACTCCACAAACTGGAAAAACGCCAGAAGCCCAACCCCCACACAACAGCCCATGAAACAAACAGTTCACAACATATCAGACAGGACACTCACCATCGCAGAGACCAAAGTCCTTTCCAAAGGATTCAACTTTGCAATCGCCCCCAGACACATCCCCACCGAAAACATCATATGCGGAGTGGAAGCCAGCCTAACCAAAATCAACCCAGATGAAGCCAACAAAATCAGACTCGAAGTCACCAATGTCCTCTGCTCCAGCAAACCACCCAGAAGCAATTTACACAAAGAAGAACAAAAAGCCCTCTCCAACCTGAGGAAAGACAACAACATAATCATTCTCCCAGCAGACAAAGGCAATGCCACAGTGGTGATGAACACATCCGACTACCAAGCCAAATTATCCAACCTACTACAAGACCCTGCTTACATACCTTTGAACACAGACCCCACCACCTACCTGGAAAAAACCACCAAAGCCAAAATAAAAGCCTCTCCCTTAAGTGAAGAAATCAAGCCAAGCATCATCCCCAGAGAGAAATCATCCAGATGCCCCAAGCTCTACGGCCTCCCCAAGATTCACAAAGAAGGAACACCTCTCAGACCCATAGTCAGCTCCATAGGCTCACCTCTACAAAACCTCGCCAAATTTCTTGCCAAACAACTCCAGCCCTATGCAGAATCCATCACTTCATACGTACAAAACTCATTCCACTTCATAGAAATTATAAAGAAACAAGACCTACAACCCAATGACGTACTCGTGAGCTTCGATGTTGTTTCGCTCTTCACACAAGTGCCCATTCAAGAAGCCTTGACAGCTATCCACAACAAATACAACCCCCCCCCAAACACATCCTAGATCTGACCAACCACTGCCTAACCAACACATACTTCATCCACAATGGACAAAGATACAAACAGATAGAAGGAGCACCCATGGGATCACCCCTCTCACCGGTCATCGCAAACCTATATATGGAACACTTTGAAACCAACGCGTTACAGAAGTCCGAACATAAACCCAAACTCTGGCTCAGATATGTTGACGACACCTTTGTTATCTGGCCACACGGGAAAGATAAACTGAACAACTTCCTCACACATCTCAACAGCCTACACCCCAAAATACAATTCACTATGGAAATAGAAGCCAACAACCAACTTCCCTTCCTGGACGTCCTAATCTACAAAAAACCCGACGGCTCCTTAGGACATACCATCTACCAGAAAAAAAACACATACAAACCGCTACTTAAATGCACAATCACACCACCACCCTGCACAGATCAACTCCGTAGCAAAAACCCTCATCTCCAGAACCAAACGCCTCGCTGACAAAGACCACCTAAAAACTGAATTACACTCTCTCTCGAATGTTTTAATTGCGAACGGATTCCAAAAAAACACCATCACCAAACTAATCCAAAAGGAAACACCCCCCCAAGAACCAAGAAACAGAAGAGAACAACGGCACCGCCCTCCTCCCTTACATCAAAGGCACCACAGACAAAATCAGCAAAATTCTCCACAAACACAATATCAAGACAGCCTTTTGCACCGACCAAAAAATAGCCAACATCTTAAGAAACCCCAAAGACAAGATTGAGCTAGAAAACCAAGGAGTCTACGAAATACCATGCAAAGTCTGTCCAGCCACATACATCGGACAAACAAACAGGAGAATAAGCGCACGCATCGCAGAACACAAGAACGCAGTCAAAAAAGAAGAAAAATCTTCCTCTCTCTTCCAGCACATAAAAACAACAGGTCATGAAATTGACTTTGAAAGAACCAAACTCATCTCCAAAACTGAACACTTCAACAGTCGAATAATCATGGAAGCCATTGAAATAGAGAAACACCCAAACAACATGAATAAACGTGATGACACCTCCCGCTTGCCTGACATCTGAAACTAGCCCTGGTCAACAGACGAGCCTCTGTCACAAAGACTGACACCAGGTCCAAAAGGACACAAGATGCCACCACCTTCCATCCACACCAAACACAAACCCAGACCCTTCCCACAGATGAAACGAAACCACCATCCAATAACAAAACCACGACTGCACCATCTACTGCGGCACCCCACTCCAGTCACCACATGGAGCACACTCACACACCCCAAAAAAACATTGGGAGACCACAGACACGTAGCCAGACCAAAATGAATTCACAAGACACAGGACCCCACTCCACCAAAGCCCAGGATACTGCCAGAACCTACCAGCCATCTAACCCACCAGCATGTAAACAGCCATCTAAACAGCCATCAGCAGTTAATCCCTTAACGATCGCCTCAGCCACACAGCAGATCACAAAAGAACAAAGGAACAAAGGAACCTACAATCAGCAACAGAGCAAGCAAACCACACACCCCCCAGCAGTATTTATAGAAGGACTTCAACTGAGACCACACTTTGCTTCAAGAAGAAAGAAGCCAGAACACCAGCCTGAAGATGACGAGTGAGACCTCGTCGAAACGTCGCCAAAACAACCAGATTTCTACACGGGAAGAAACCCGAATCCACCCTAACATGCATATATATATATATATATATATCCTGGCTGTAGCGCTAGACTCAAGGCTAATCTTCCTGAAGTAGCATGAAAGGGCTTGTTTTAAAGAAAAAGAGAATTGAATTCAGACAAAAGAAAACTTGAGAGTTTAAGAAAAGAAAAACAGACTGTTCTTAGAAGATCCAAATTGCTCCCTGTTGGGTCAGCTTCGTTTGTTTCTCTGCTGGCCAGCTTTGTACGGCTTGCAACCATTAGAGCAGTCGGCAAAACAAACAAACGGGCCAATCCAGAGTCACAAGGTGGAATTGTTAGGGTTCTGAAAGCAGGCAGTAAACGTCAAAAATGGAAGGGAGGAATCCTAGACTAGGCAGAAAAGCATGTGGCTTGCGGGCAGATTTGTGTAAAAAGGGCGTGAGGTGGGGGGCTAATTCAGTGGACGCTTCCCTTCATAACGTGGCGGGCAGCGGTGCTCAGAAAAAAAACCCTCTAAAGGGTAGGTTTATTAAGAGGGACAGTCTGAGGGGGGTGGGGCGCAGTCTTGACCGTTTTCGGTTTTCTCCCGCAGATCGCCCTGGAGTAACAAGTATGACCCGCCTCTTGAAGACGGGGCCATGCCGTCCGCTCGCCTACGCAAGCTGGAGGTGGAGGCAAACAACGCGTTTGACCAGTACAGAGATTTGTACGCTAAGTTTCTTCCCTCTGTCGGGGTGTGTGTGTGTTTGTGGGGGTATTATCGAGGGTGGGTCTGATGGGGGACGATCCTGAGAAGGGATCTTTTTCAAAGTCTTGGCGAAGCTAGCGCAACGAAGGCGCTTGATCGTCTGTTGATTTCCTTTCACCCTTTCGTCTATACCCCCGCCACTTTTCACCCTCCCTGACTAAAATGAATCCCACCACAATATGACAAGAAGGCCACTTAAATCTCTCTCTCTATATATATCACATTTCCTGAGAGTTTTAAGGATGGCAACAGGACTGGAGGCTTGTAGGGGAGTGAAGAACAAACACTTCCCAAAGCGATGCCCTCTGCAATCAGCCGACAGCGGCTGCCCACAAATGCACCAAGAAGGTGCAGAGAAAACTGAGACCGACCCCCTCCGCCACGGAGCTGCTCTCTGTCCTCCCCCATTCCTTTTCCTTCTCCAAATCTTTGCCTCAAAGCATCCCGCCTAGACAACCGGAATGGCCGAGGGAGGAGGAAAAGGCAGGTGGGAGCTTGTTGGGGGTGGGGTGGGCGGGGGAGAGCCACGGAGGGCCTCCGTCCGGCTTCCCGGCCGTTGGCCAGCCCCGGGCGCTCCAGGAGGCAGCCCATCGGGGAGGGGGGGTCCTGTTTCCCTCTGAATCTGCCCTTTGTTCTCCCGGAGCTGGCCGCTGCCTCGCCCTCCCTCCCTGAGCCGCCCAGCTGCCAACCAGATGTGTGCGCTTCAGGAAGCTTCCCTGGCAGGAGATTTGGGGTGTGTGTGTGTGGGGGGGGGAGATGCATACCAAACTGCCTCCGTATGTTTGCTCAAGGGCAAACTTGCACCTGTGTGTGCGTGGGGGGGAGAACGATCGGCCGAATACCTGCGTTGGGAGCCCTAGGACGGGTTGGGACGGATTTGCTGGAGCTGCCAGCGAGGAACAGCTGGACCCGACCAGGCTAAGAATAACAACCCCCTGCCCCCCTCCGAAAGAACCCTCCGTTTCCTCCAGGCAGGGTCTCGCGAGCTGTAGAAAGCTCTCCGGCGCCACATTCCGGGCTCTGCGCGTGCTCGGGTATTATAACTGCGCCGTTCCTTTTCTTCTACCCCTTTGGGGTGAGCCCTGTCGCTCTTCTGTCTGCCCTAGACTTGGGGACACTCCTGGCAACTCGGGCTCCGGTCCGTCTTAGCATGGAAAACGGAACTGTGCCGTTACTCCTCGAAACACCCATGGGTGGTGGTGGTGGGCGCTCCACTATGGGCCGGGCGACCTCTGCTGAGCGACGCACAGCGAAAGACAGGTGTCGGCAGAGAGGGTCGGGTTCCCCGTTTCTCTTTGGGGACGGCCCCAGAGATGGGGCTAGCGGTCCCACGGAATCCGGAGAGCGGCACGCTGCCGGTTGCGGCGAGGGAGGCCCGGAGAATCGAGCAGCATTTGGGGAAGGGGCGTAGAAGGAGCCTTTCCAATGTTGGTGGCCGTTTCTTGGGGGAGACACGTCTCTCCAGAACAGCAGCTGCTCTGCTCACATCCCAGAAGGGAGGTTGGGTTGGGTGGGTTTTCCTGGCTCCTGTCTTTTTGCCCCCCTCTTCCTTCCCTTTCTCCGTGCCAGCTGTAGCTTCCCTGAGCTCAATATAGGAGGGAAAAGCAGGGGTGAACTGTCTGTTCTTTGAGAGAGACTCCTACCACCAAGGCATGACTAGCACTCTCTCTTCCAGTGGCCCGCAACTTGATTTTTTAATAAATAAATAAATAAATCCCCCTCGTGAGCTCCATCCCACCGGGTCATCAAGCCAGGCCTGGAGCCCGCTGGGAACAGCCTCACCATTGCATGTTCGCATTTAAAAGAACATCCATGCTAGATTTGATTCCTCAAAGGCACCAAGGGCGTCCCCGAGTGATTCCATGTGTTCCCTTGCTTTTTTCCGGCCGGGGCGCCCCCTCGGACGGCTTTCTGCGGTCCCGGGCGACCTTTTCGCACATTCTTAAAACTATGCCCGCAGAAGCTTTTGTGTAAAATCTCATAAATTTGCAATGTGTAAAACTCAGAGCTCCCACCACCCTCCCCTGCCCTGTCCTCTCGACGTCTTCACGCGCCCCGTTTCGTGCCTGTTTGGGATCAAAGGAGCAAGTAGGTGAGGACAATGTTTTTCGAGCCCTCCTCGTAGTGCCCCGCTTCTTTCAATTAAAGTTTTCTTGCTCCAAGAGGAGATGGGGGGGGTGCCTAATTGGGTTGGAAGGGGCCTGGCTGATATCCCATCACCCTTTCCTGAGGAATTTTATGAGCTTTGGGTTGTTGGGGTTTTTTTTTTTGCACATTGGGTCCAGATTTAACCCTGCAACACACCTTGAGAGCGGTGGCTAGTGGTTACAGGCGACACTGGCCTTGAACGAGAACTCATGCAGAGACACAACAGGGGAGTCTCTCGAGGCTGGCAGCTCCTCCCCTGTGTTCTTCCTCCTTCTCGTTATTACTTTTATTGTGGTTCACGTACCTGTCGCCTCCCCCGCCAGTAAGCTGAAGGCACTGCCCGTTGTTCTCTTTTCCCTGCCTCAGTCCTTACAACCTCCCTGCGAGGTTGGTTAGGCTGTGGGCGTGACTGGCTCCCCACGGGGACTCTTTTCTCCTTCCTTCCCGGTGTGGACGCGGTTGCAACCCCCTGCGCCGAAAACCCACCCTTGGCTTCCAAACGGTTGCCGGAACTTGGGCAAAGCGGTGGCTCCCGGGATCCGTTGGAGGACGATGGGACTTGTGCTCCGGAAGAGCAGTTTTCCCAAGCTCGGGTTGCGATTCTCCCCTCTCGCCCCCCCTAGCCTGCCTCCTCTCCCTTCTAAGTAGGAAAAAGAAAAGAAAAGAAAAGAAAAGAAAAGAATTTTTTTTTTTTAGCCAGCGTGTTGTCAGTCTGTGGAACTCCCTGCCACAAGATGTGGTGACAGCATCTGGCCTGGATGCCTTCAAAAGGGGGATTGGACAGATTCCTGGAGGAGAAGTCCATCCCAGGTTAAAACCCATGATGGGGATGTGTCATCTCCAGGCTTAAAACCGGGGTCCTTCAAGGGCCAGATGCAGAGGAGTGGGATCAGGAGACAGAGATCTAGTCTCGTGCGCTCCCAGAGGCATTTGGTGGGGCCACTGTGAGATACAGGAAGCTGCACTAGATGGGCCTTTGGCCTGATCCACCATGGCTCTTCTTATGTGCTTATGTTCTTAAGAGTAGCACTTGTAGCACCTGGGAGGAACTCGGGCCATTTCAGAAGGCCGACCGCTTGTCGTGTCTGGATCGGCATTTTGCATGCCGTCGAGCGCGAGGCCACGGGTTGCAAAGGTGCCCGGCTAGGCCAGCGGAAGACCAGCTGCCTTAATTCGAAAGCCTGAAGCCATTCCAGCATTGCCGGGTAAAAACACCCTCTCTCTGCCCACCAAAGGGAGGGCGCGGAGCATCCGTCCAGCTGCCTCGGTTCCTTTTCCATTTTAATTAGGCAGCCTCCTTGCAAAAGGTGTGCGGAATTGGGGGAGGGTTTTCTTTTTTTCCCCCCAGCCAGGCTAGGCGACAAGAGAAGTGGAGCTGAGGAGGAACCGGGGCTGTAAAACTACAGTTTTAAGTGTCAGCTGGGGTTCCAGCCTGCGTTTTCACAGCCCGCGGCCATTAATTGGCGCCCGTGGGGTTCCTTTAGCCGCTGGCTCATGCCAGGAGAGGAGCGTTGCGCATCTCTCTCCCGCAGGCAGGCTTTTAGTAGTGGCTTTTTTTGTTCTGAAGTCTAGCAGGTGACTTTGCTTCTTTTAGGGTCCTGCTTCTTCTTCCTCTTCCCCTGCCCTTCCCCTGCACCCAAGGCGAGTTCCCCCCCTCTGTTGGAAGCCCCAGTTCCATCTGTCTTGGGTGCCACGGCCAACAGCAGCCCCCCAACAGCTTAAAGGGGTGCAGGTTTTCCATCCCCTTCTGAGCTTTTCTTGGGAGCCTCACGTTAAAAAAATAAAATAAAAATAACAACCCCGCACCACCTATGGGTAGAATTTTACAGAACCTTCTCTGCTTCTGATCAGGCGCCTGTGTTTTTTCCTCTCCTTTCCGGTGGCAGGTATTTTGAAGGGGGCGTGTCCTCCGTCTACCTCTGGGACCTTGATCATGGCTTTGCCGGCGTGATTCTCATTAAGAAAGCGGGCGACGGATCAAAGAAGATTAAGGGATGCTGGGATTCCATCCACGTGGTGGAAGTGCAGGTACAGCCTGGTCTCTCTCTCTCTCTCTCTCTCTCTCTCTCTCTCTCTCTCTCTCTCTCTCTCTCTCTCTCTCTCTCTCTCTCTCTCTGGCTGCCTTTGGTTCCTCAGGGGGCAAAAAAGTAAAATAAAACAACCAAAGGAAAAAACGCACCCCACCCCACACACCTTCTCGTTAAATTCCAGGCAGCTAATGAGCACAGGTGCTTGGGTGAACAATGTCATATTGTGTGAGGCTTGTAAACTGCAGTCTCTCTCTCTCTCTCCCCCCCTCGCCCCCCTGCCATTTTTCCACCGGCTCTCTCCGACACCAGCTTCCCCTTGCAAATATGGGAAATGTTTGCCCTCCAAGCGGCTTGCTTGGGAAGAGATAATTCAGAAGGGGGCGTCCCCAAAGAGGCTGGAAGGCTAGGAAAGGCAGCCCCCCCCCTTGCTTCCTGCCCTTGGTATGGAAGGATACGCAGGCTGGATTTTTAAAATTTAATTTAATTTTTTTATTTTAGCTATTGGATGTGTTGAAGGCCGAGTGACCTAAGGGCTGATGCTGTTCGGGGGGGTTAAAGCAGTGTTGGCTGCCCGTGGACCGTCCTTGTTGATGCTGCAGGGAAAGGGTCTGTCCTCTGTTTTCCTCTCCCTCCCTGGTCTCCCTTCAGCTCCAGGGCCCAACAGAAGACCCACGTGGGTTTTTCTTATCGGTCATCCACAGTTTGGCCAGTGACCTCCCAGGAGTTCTGGGGACAAGTGGAAAAGACACAGGGTGTAGTTCTGAAGGGAAGGGAGACAGGTGGAAACCCAAAGTTTGGACAGCTTTCTTTCTTTCTTTCTTTCTTTCTTTCTTTCTTTCTTTCTTTCTTTCTTTCTTTCTTTCTTTCTTTCTTTCTTTCTTTCTTTCTGTACCG
Organism: Phrynocephalus forsythii; assembly: GCA_029282475.1. Lineage (NCBI taxonomy): Eukaryota > Metazoa > Chordata > Lepidosauria > Squamata > Agamidae > Phrynocephalus > Phrynocephalus forsythii. The sequence goes on along the minus strand of JAPFRF010000020.1, from coordinate 1,372,442 downwards.
TCCGCCTTCTAACAGAACTCCGGGCGGTTTACAATAATGCAATAAAACTAAGAGCGGCACAACAGTAAACATAATAATAAAACAAAACAAAACAAATCATCCCCCTCCCCCGTTTCCTTCCAGGAGAAATCCAGTGGCCGCACCGCCCACTACAAGCTGACCTCGACAGTCATGCTGTGGTTGCAGACGAACAAAACGGGCTCGGGTACGATGAACCTGGGAGGCAGCCTTACCCGACAGGTACGAGAGACAGTCTGGGGAAGATGTTCCTTCTTTTCCTTTTCTCTTCCACCCCCCACCCCTTTTCTCTTCTCCTCTGCCAGTACTTTTGGCCTTTCCACCCCCCACCCCACTCCCCGGCCACATAATACGATGAGAAGGAACGGCAGGGCGTCGAGGAGGGCGGGGAGTGAGCCAGCATACCGCAAACCAGCAGGGGTGGGTGGGTGGGAATTGTCTGGGGCCGATCACCAGACCGTGAGTCACCTCCACCTCCTTTCCAGGGAGGTTTGGGCCACCGACGCAGGGCAGGTACAGCAGGGACGGGGAAGAGAGAGAGAGAGAGAGAGAGAGCTTTTCCAAGCCTTTTCCCAAGCTGCTGCTGGCAAGTTTTGAGGACGATGGGACTCCCAGCCCAACAAGGGTGACCGGCTCCCTGCTGCGGGCTGGGAAACCTCAAAGCAGCCCAAGTTCTGGGACGGGAGAGAGGGAGAGGGCATTTCTTGGGCCCAGGAGACGGGGGTGTGTTGTAAGGCTAACTCCGTTGGCTTAGCACCGTGACGGCGAACCTTTAATAGTCCGAGTGCTCAAACTTTGATTCAAAAGCCAGTATTTTTTTTTGGCCAAGTGCCCATATAGCCATTTAACCTGAATACAAGTGGCTGCGAAGGGGATGATGTCGGGTGCCCACAGAAAGGGCTCCGAGGGCCACGTTTGGCACCCGTGCCCATAGGTTCGCCAACACTGACTTAGGAGGTGGAACTAAGAGCCCTCCCCGGGGCTCTTTCCAGACTCCCCCCACCCCCGTGCTCTTTGCAGGGTGAGATCCTGTGTTCAGCTCCCATGAGCCCTCCAGGTGGGGAGGGGGCATGTGGGCAGGAGAGGTTTGCAAAAGGGGGGGGCTCAGATGCCGAAGGAGCAGGGCCGCTCATATCCCCCCACCGCTTCCTACGCCCTGCCCTGTGTCGCCTGCAAGGCCCTGTGTCTCCACATTCTTTCCTAGCATGAACTCTCTCTCTCTCACACACACACACTCACTCACTCACACACACACACAAAACACCCCATGAAGGAAATCAGGGCCCTTCATCTCTCGCCCGGTCTCGTCCTGCCCTACCCCCTTTTGTGTGTTTAAAAACCAGCCGAGGCCGAATAATTGGATCTGGCACCTAGCCACCCCCCAGGTCACATCTCTCCTCCCAGGCTCGGACCGAATTACACGCCCCGTCAGGTTTGACCCGAAAGGTGGGGCTGTTGGCCGGCCGGCCAGCTTCTGGCTGATGCGGACGGGCCGGTCCGATCCTGAGGCTGCCCACTCCGGGAGGGTGGGGGAGGAGGGGGGGTCTTCCATCCCTTGGAGGCGATTCCCTCTGGCGTCGGGGATCTCCCAGCCAGCAGCGGGAGCGTGGCCCTCCCGGCAAAAGCGGAAGAGGGCTCAAAACTCTGGAAAGCTTCCCTCGGGTTCCAAACCGTGAATCTTAAGTTGGTCTTGCCCGAGAAGGTGTCAGGTGCAGCTTTCAACCCTCCGGGCTGTGGCCGCGAAAGACGTGTGTGGCCCCCACCCTGGTCTTTTCTGCGACTGCCTCCCCCGAGCCTCATTGGGTTTCCCTGCTGCTCCCTCCGCCCCAACCTCATGGGCTGAGGGTCCGTTCCTGTGAATCCAGCCCCCTTTCCTCTTCTCCCCCGTCCCCCCCCAAAGCGGAGCCCTAAGGGAAGCTTAATGGTCCACCCTGGGAGTACTTGCCTGCTAACCAGCTCTGTCTCCTTCTCTTCCTTCCGCCTCTTGACCACAGATGGAAAAGGATGAGACCGTGAGCGACTCCTCTCCGCACATAGCCAACATCGGCCGTTTGGTAGAGGTGCGTCTCTCGGGGAGGGTGGGGGAAGTGTCTCCCCCTCTGCATCCCCTCCAGCTCACTGTCCCGCTTGGCCCGGGCTCCCGACCGCAAATGTCTCTGTTAGTCACACGTGTCCGTCGGCTGGTGACGTCACGAGGTCTGCAACCAGAAGCCTTGGGGGCCAGATGCGCCCAGAGGACCGTTTGTGAACATTCCGGCAGTGCTTCGGCACAGCAGAAAATATTTTCCCTTGCCGACGGTTGCTGCCTGAAGCTCTTTCGGCCCTCCAAGCGGCCATCAGGCTTTCGTTTCCGCTCTCTCCTTTTGGTGTCCTGAATGGCTGCCACAGAGCGACCAAGGCGGCTGGCTGTCTCTCTGAAAACTGGAGCCGTTTGGGGATTCCAGAGGAATGCACCCCAAATTTAAAGAAAAGATTGTGTGTGTGGGGGAGGAGATTTAACGAAAGGAGACAAGGAGGACCATATGATCCTAAAACTGGCCGGTCGTAGGTCTTGGTGGGTCGCTTCTGTCCCCCCTACCCAGAGGGTGCTGTGTTCCACAGGGGCGTGCTGCCCCTGTGGCCCAGGGGGAACCTTTGGTGCCTCCCTTTATCCCAGTGATGGCGAACCTTTTGGAGGCCGACGGCCCACGATGCGATTCAGAACCCACTAATTTTTTTCGCAAAGTGCCAATGCAGCCATGTAACTCTGAATCCAGGTGGCTGCGAAGGGGCGATGTCGGGCGCCCACAGAAAGGGCTCCGAGGGCCACCTTTGGCACCCGTGCCCATAGGTTCGCCAACACTGCCTTATCCCCTTGGGTGAGCATCATGTACCGGAGCGCAGGTAGGACTTCCGTCTCCCCCGTGAAAGGCGTAAAAGGGATTGTTGTAGCGGCAGAAAAAGCTGGCGGCCGGAAGAGCCTTTCTAAACGAGCGACACCAACCGAAGAGCTCGCAGTAGGAGGGAGAAATGAACGGTTATATTGGTTGAGTCCAAAACCTGCCGAATTGGACCTGCTGGTTTTTTCCTCACTCGAATTCTCCAGGGAATAGCTTTTGGGAATAATTGGCCACCAATGTGGTGTGTGTGGATGTGTGTGTGTCGTTAGTAGCTTTTGGTTGTTTTTTTATAGACCTAGTAACAGACTCCCGGCCCTTCCTCCTCTCTCTCCCCCTTTTCTAGGACATGGAAAATAAAATCAGAAGCACGCTGAACGAGATTTATTTTGGCAAAACAAAGGACATTGTCAACGGGCTGAGGTAAGGGCCGAATTCCGTTCGGGGAGTTGGGCTTCTCCTCTTTCTCATTTCTCCCCCTCTGTGTCTGTGATGAAGGACCCCGTGGTCTCTGTTTGCCAGGATGCCTCTTTTCAACCCCTCCGCCCCCCCGGGCACCGAAGAAATCTTGCCACCTTTGGCAGACGCTGCTGCTGACCATTAGCCCACCTTCCTACCTTTCCCCCCTTTCCCCATTAAGTTACCATGCGGATGCTCCAGTCAAAGGGGCCAGCTCCAGGGCAGCACAGAACGCTTTCTCTCAGAGGAAGTGTTCTGTGTAACTCTAGGGCTTGCGGTCATCCTCGCAGCCGCTTTCTTCCTCCCCCACCTTCCCCTTCCCTTTACTGGGTTGCCTAAGGTTTTCCGAATGTGAAGAACTTTGGTGATGGAGCTGCAGTCTCATTCTCCGTGTCTCCCCTTGAGGGTCTCCGGGGTTTTCCTCTAGCTACCGTGTCATCATTGCTACAATCCCAGCACCTCCCGGGATTGGGACTTGGCCTCGTTTCCTTCTGACCTGTTCTTTTCCCTGCCTTTGCTTCCCTTCCTGTCTTCCGTTTCTGCTCTCCCCTTCCCTGCTCGTTCTTTTCTCTTTTTTCTCTCTCTCTCTCTCTGTAGATCTATTGACGCTATCCCCGACAACCAAAAGTATAAGCAGTTGCAGAGGGAGCTCTCCCAAGTGCTCACTCAGCGCCAGATGTATATTCAGCCGGATAACTAAGCCGGCCCAGGTATCCCCCCCCGCCCCGCCCCCAATGTCAGCCACCTGGCACTAAAACAACACTTAACCTCGCCCGAGAGAAAACTGGCAGAAACGCCTGTGCCTGTCTAATGCCACCTTCACCCTGACTAATGCCTAACTCTTGCCGGTAACCAGTGGTTTTAAAAAGCAGTGTGTTTTTTCTCTGACTTGGTTCTTCTGCCCCGTTTGGAGATTTCAGCATGGAGAATGCCAAGGACTCTCTCTCTCGCTCTGTGTGTGTGGTTTTGCTACTGATCTGTGCGTTGTTAGGGGAAGAGCAGCCCCCCCAGTGGCTAGAGTTGTGTGTACAGCACCCCACAATGCTGTCAGAATCCAGCGCCAGGGTAGTTCCTTCCGTTCAAACGTTTTGCAGCACCCGTGGCTCCATTTGAGTGCCGGCCGTTGTTCACCAGAGACCCCCTTTTCCCTCAAACGTCTGGACGTGGACGCGTCCTTCCTTTGGAAAGGCAGCCCTAAGGAATGGGACCTCCGAGACCTCATCAACTTTATTATAGGAAATTTATTTATTTATTTATTTATTTATTAGGAAATCTTTCCAGGCCTTGTACAATAGCTAAAACAGTGGTTTCCAAGAATAAATAAATCGGCGGGATATTAATAATAAGGGAAAGAAAAAAAAAATATTTGGATCCTTAGAGATCTCCAAATCTCTCCAGGCCTTGCTTAAGTCTCTGGGGCCGTGACTCCACGGCCTTCAGAACCCGTCTTGGTAAGATTTCGGAAGCGCTCGTCCTTAGCAGCTGTGAGCTTGGAAAACTATGAGGAAAACTGGGAGGCTTTTTGGCACTGGATTCTACGAAGACCAGTCCCCCAATTTCCCCCCTCTTTGCTGTTGTCGTAGAATTATGCTCCAAATGCCAGTTGGGTGTTCTGTTGCCAGAAACCCTCCCTGATTAAAATTGGGATGGGTAAAAACTCCCAATTTCCCCTCGGGTGGAAGCTGAATTCTGCCAGGTTACTCCTGTCCTATTTCTGCCAGACTCGGTGAACACATAGCTCTCCGCAAAGCGGCGTGAAGCTTGTGGATTTCGGGATGAGCAGAGGCGTGAAATGAGGCGAGCAGGAGAAACAAGCGTCGAGGAGTTGCGTCTGGCGCTGATTTACCTCCATTTTGTTTCTGACGATCCATTTTTGATGCTTTTTCTTGGCAGCATTCGTGAAAGTGGCTCTTGGGGGAACTACATCGCCCAGAATCGCCTGGCCCAGTATGTTGGCAGGGAGATCCAGGCAGTAGTCTGTCCAGAAAAGACACCTGTTAAGGCCTTGAACGTGGGAAACAGAGGGAGCGTCCCTGCTTCTCTGGAGTCCTTCCCGAAACGAAAAGGGTCTTGTGTTGAGCGTCTGCCCTTGCCTCCCCCCCATCTTCCAGGGGGCTTGGGGTGGGGGGCATAAAAACTTCTTCACCACATCTAACCTCTGCATGGCATTGACTAACCCTCAGGCTGGCTTAACCGTCCGCAGCACGCCAGCCCCCGGCGTGCCACCGCCGGAAGGGACAGCAAAGCTCCGTCGGGCTCTTCCACGGCTGGAGCCGATGGGGGCTGGAGGTGGCTTCTCTTTTAAAAGCCGTCAATAATTGCAATGACAGCAACCCGGATGGAAGCACTGCATGGGTTTCTTGCGTCTCGGGTGGAAACAGGTTTCCGGTCTGGTTGGGTTGGGGGCAGAGGTGAGAACGAAGGGACTTTCTCCCCCCCCACCCCACCCCCTCGGCCACAAGCCTGCAGGGGAGCCTTTCGTGGGGTGGTCCACCAAGACCTATGTAGCCCCCCGTGGTCTTTCCGCAGCTCTGTTTTCTCAGAACCCATCATCCTCCCTAATGAGAGCAGCTGGGGGAGGGACGGATTTCCTTGCTGCCTTGGATTTGGGGGCATCCCCAGGAGCTGGGAGCAGTCTTTAGGGAGCAAGGGAGGAACAGGATATCAAGCTGTACCTTCCCGGTCCTTCTCCTTAGTCCTTCAAGCAGAGAGCACAGCCCTGTTTTTCCCAGAAGGATGGATTGTGCTTTTTTGAGCAGCTTTGACAGAATTTCCTTTTTGGGGTGGGGGTGTGTGGGGGTGGGGAGAAACACCTTCTAGGGGAAAATAATCCCAGAAGATCAGCTGGGAGAAGCCACCCTTTTGGAAGTGTATTGTGCTGTTTCCCAGTTCCTCCCTGGCTTCCTGAGAGATGCTCCCATGGGGAGACAGGATGCCCGAACCCAGATTGGCACTGACTTATTGTCTGCTCTAAGGAAGCCGAGTCTTTGGGGTTTCTGGCGCGGGTCGGAGCCGCTCTCGGTCAGCAGCAAAAACACCATGGTCGTTTTGTTTTGCTTTCAACTTCCCTGACGCGGCCGGCTACCCTCTCATTCCGACGGGAGGAGCTGACAGCCCTTTTCCGGAAGCAGGTTTGACCTGGTCGTCCTCTCCCGTTCTCTTTTCAAACTCCCCTTTTCTCTCTCTCTCTCTCTCTGTTCTTTTTTCTCCCGGCCCTTCCAGGTCTGTTCAGACGTTTGCAGACAAATCAAAGCAGGAGGCGCTCAAGAACGACCTGGTGGAGGCTTTGAAGAGGAAACAGCAAAGTTAAAACAACACAAAACAACAACAGTTCTCCTCCACAATGCTAACGAAAACATGCCGTGCGTTCATTAGATTTCCCCCCTTTTTTCTTAGGAAAAAAAATTTTCTTTCTCTCTCTCTCTCTCTCTCTCTCTCTCTCTCTCTCTCTCTCTCTCTCAAGCCCTTTCCTTGCATCTTCCAGCCGCCTGCCACAATTTCTTCTTCAACATCACATCCAACCTTTTTCCGCTCACCAAGCGCTGCCTGACTTCCTACCCGGCCCCCCTCCCTCGCCCGATGAATAAAGCTGTATAAACTTTTTTGCAGTCTCTCGCGGCTTAATTCTGCCAACCTGTCTCTCTTCTCCCTCCCCCCCCCACTTCCCAACGAAGCATTTCTGTGAAGAAATCCAGAGTGGTGGTGGTGGTAATTTTTATTATTATCATTAAGCCTTAAGCCTTCCTTTTTCCGCACTGTCCTTCCATTTAAGACGCATAAAGAAGACTGCCAGTCACTGTTAAATCTCTTTATCACCCCTTGCTCCGTGCTCTTTGCATCTTTTGTCACCTTGGTGTAAAAAAAATGTAAAAACAATCAACAACAACAAAAAGACTTTATTAAATGCTGTGGTGAATGAAAGGGTTGGGGACCCAGGAAAATGTGTAGTCTGTATGGTTGTTTTTTTTTTGGGGGGGGCAGTTTGAGGGTGTGAAATCACAGTGGTCTGTATGAAGTTTTCCAAACTAGTCATGCTTGAACACTTGCTTTTGAACCGGGATAGTTTAAAAAAGAAAAAAATCTTCTTTCTGTTCCCTTCACCCTTCCCCTCGCCCCTTGTCGTCTCCCCCCCGCCTCTCGGTTTTCTGTGGAATGCAAAAGACCGGTTCTCTTTCGGTTTTGTTTTCGTTTTTTTTTAATTTGTATTGCTTCCGTTTGAACCTGCATCTTATACTTGAGCCTCCATCCTTAAAAGAAAGGAAAATATATATATAATAAACCATCAAAAAAAAAAGAAACTTGAGTTGGGACAGTCCCCAGTTCTTGCCCTACCGGATTCTCGACTCCTGCTGGCTGGCGGTTCTTTACAACAGATTGGTCAGTAGCGTGGTGGATTTTGTGGACATCAAATGCAGGAAGGACACACACACAAACAAACACCTTATCTGCTGAGAATGGGCTTTAGGGGAGGGACCGTGACTCAGCCATAAAAGCCGGCACGTCACCCGCAAGGTGTCGGGGCCCCCGCCGTTGGCTCCACTGCATTTCCAGGGAAGGCAACTATGCGTGTCGGTGTCTATGGCACAGATCAGAGTGGACAAACAGGCGTTTCATCCCCCAAAACTGCGTGTCTGTACAGGGAATCTCACAGCATTCCGGCTGGTCTCGTCCTCTTGCCTCCGTACAGGTGAAGACGGGGAGGGTTCAGTCTATCCAACAGGTGGTTTCGTTTTGTTCGGACAGGGCTTTTTTCACACCCGGGGTTGACTGCCTTTCGGAGGCTGCTTTTACCGCTTGCCGCAAGCAGGGATCTGCACCCTGCAAGCATCTCCGGGTCCACCGAGACACACACTCTTGGAGCAGAAAACACAACAGGAAAAGGAGTAGGTGCATACATTACCCGCACCCACGAAACGCAAATACAAGGAGAGACTTTGAACAATTCCTTTATTGTTATCATTTTCATCGGCCTGCGCGTCTAGGTGAGAAAAATGCCTCAAAAAAAGAATGCCCCACCTGTTTTTAAGAATCGAAGTGTGTCCTTCACTTGTCCCTTTCTGCAGAGAAAAGATCACAGTTTTATCAGTTATCTCCCATTTCAAGCACCAGGCCTTCTAAGGGTACCATTATGTCTCCCTCTTCTTTTCAATGGGGAGGGGAAAAGCTACATTTGGCTTCAGGTTTCTAACGTCACAGCAAAACAAAATCGGCAAGTTTCCGTTCCTCGGTGCGCATTTTTATCCGGTCGCGTATCCTTCATCTCTTTTAAATGTCCGTTAAGAGGCAAGGAGACTGTCCCGAAAGGAGTGAATATTTTTCCCATAAAGAGACCAAGTAAAAGGTCTGTGGACTTTCCCCACACTGTCCCCAAAACAAAAACAAAAATCCAGAGGTGTAGAGCATCCTTCTCCCGGCTGAAAGACACCAGTGTTTTCCTTTGATCGGAGACTCCGCAATTCGGCATTTCCATGGATTTTTAAGTCTGTCTGCTTTCGAGAGCCGCCTCCGGCTCGTCTAGCAGCGCTTCTCTTTCTTCCACTTGTCCTTCCTGAACAGTTTTCTTTGGCCGGTAAGCGAGGAACTGGAAGGAGATCTAATGAGACAATTAAGGTCCACTCCTGTTAAGTAGAAAAGTTGGTCCTGAGCTTAGGCAAAACAAAACAAAACAAAACAAAAACCCAAACCCAAACTATTTAAGTGTGCTGTGCGTGTGTCCATTTAAAAAACAAACTGAATACAACACATTCATTCCTTGGGGAAAGCTTGTGGTCTGTTTTGCTTAAGTCTGTTCCATATAAATGTATCGGCAGTGGCTAACAGGAATAGTTCAGCCATACGGAAGGATTCTGTATCCACGGCATCAATATTTTTTCACCCAACGCATTGTTAGTCTATGGAACTCCCTGCCACAGGATGTGGTGATGGCATATGGCCTGGATGCCTTCAAAAGGGGATTGGACAGATTCCTGGAGGAGAAGTCCATCCCAGGTGACAAACCATGATGGAGATGTGTGTAATCTCCAGGCTTAAAACCAGAATACTTCAAGGGCCAGTGGCAGGGGAGTGGGATCAGGAGACAGAGATCTAGTCTTGTGTGCTCCAAGACGCATCTGGTGGGGCCACTGTGAGATACAGGAAGCTGGACTAGATGGGCCTTTGGTCTGATCCAGTATGGCTGTTCTTAGGTTCTTATGTTAATATCAGCTGATTCTATACTGTATATACTGTATTTCTAAAGATGAGATTACCACGCAGAACTGGTCCTTCGAAGGACCCAGATACGCTAGCATTTACTATCTGGGTTTTTCAGCATCCACGGGGGTTGTGCCTTCCACAGATACAGGGTTCTTCCAGGACAGTTTTTGTCCAAACTTTGGCCCTCCAGATGTTTTAGACCACAACTCCCACAGTCCTTTGTCATTGGCAATGTATGCTGGGAGTTGTGGCCCAAAAATCATCAGGAGGGCCGAAGTTTGAACATGCCTGCTAAGGTCTCGTTGATAACAAGGATACCACGATGTCTAAAGACAGAACTCCCAAGCTGCCGATTAACCATGGGAGGTGGTGGATCACGTAACTGCCCTCCGCTTGGCCCGGGTCTGGGTTTTTCATCAAGACGCTCAGTCCGTACAGTAAGTTCCCAAGCATCACCAGAGCGAAAAGGGAATACGAGATGCCCGTGGTTGATTTCCTCTTGAACTAGAAGGAAAAGGCACAAGCGGATTAATTAAAAGTATACAAAGCCAAGCTCTCTATTAAAAAATGGGGATTCCTGTGCACCGTTTGGTACACAGTGTCAGAAGGAATTTCCAAAGAACCAGGCAGGATGCGACAGGAAAAGGAACCAAGAGTTGGAAGAACTTTTATTCTGTTCTCGGTTCCTTAAGCCCGTTTCAGCGCCACTACCACCACAGGACATATGTACACGTATCGCAAATTCCCAGGGCTTTGTGATCAAAGCAGCAGGCGCTGGGTGGCCTTCATTGTGGCCCCCTCGACCACGAAAACCTCAAATCCACAGAGAGTTTGCTGAAGTCCCTTGTAAACTCTTCACAAAAAGTAAGTTTCGAGGCCCTGGCAGGAGGTCTCGCAACGTGGAGGGGAGGAGAAGCCCCCAAACCAAAGTCCGAATTGCATCATCTCTCACCGCCAAAGGAAGTCACCGCCTGAGAAAAACAACCCGTTCCCCTTCCCTGTTCTCGTTTTACGCCTGCTTTGGATCAGGGTTTGGGAACCGAGGTTTCACCAATGACCACCGAGATTGCCTTTCCTGCTCTAGCTTGGGAAAAGAGGCTATCCAGAATACACCTCCCGCCCCACATCTGCAACCGCCTTACATTTGTGTAGATCTGGGGCGCCCGGGAGAGCAGGTAGAGGAGCGACGAGACGGACCCGATCACGAAGCCGATGATTTCTTTCTGGGTGAAAGGCTGATGAGGAAGAGAGGTGCACGTTAAAGACACCCGCACGGGACTTGTTCCTTGGTCGGTGGCCGTGGGCCGCCAATGGCATCATCCCCTCACCACCCGCCCAGAAAGGCCCCTCCCATCCACACCACCTCCGGGCAGCATGCGGGGTTGCACAAACTCCGACCGCTTCCGACCGTCCGAAAAAAAGAAAACGGCGGCTGTTGCAGATCTTATATTAAGAAAAAGCATACGTGAGGCACTCAAGGGCCAAGTCCAGAAGGCCGCGCTGCCCCTTTTCGAGAAGCGAGCATACCTCCCACTTAACGTGGTCCTCGGGCAACGAGAGAAGGGTCCTCCCCTTAAAGGCGGCCGCGGAGCCATCACCGAGATGTGGTGGAGGTACGACCACGGAGGAGGCAGCCGAAACGCTTCCCACCAGAAGGAAGGCCACGACGGCGTTGATCGAGGCTGAAGCTGCAGAGAGAGAATGAGAGAGAGAACAGGAACATTTGGGGCCGATGGCATTCCCTCCCGGTGCCCTCTGAGCGGAAAGGCCCTTAACTCACCTAGTCGGTTCTGGTTCTTGACCTTGTAGTAGAGGTAGAGAGAGATCATGAGCAAGTCAGCCAGGACATAGTAGATGGCAGTGTAGACCTGGGGGAGAAAAGAAATGGAGCTGTTTGGTCCAAAGGGGAGGCCAGATTCCCCTCCGTCCTGCGAGGAATCCCGCAGACGGAGCGGTATCCATTCTGCGGCCAGGCACACCGGATTCTGCAACGGGCGGTGTGTGTGTCTCAGAATTTAAAGGGACCGGCGCACTGAAACGAGAGTCGCACCAATCATAACACAGATTTATCTCTGTTTGATATAGTGATGGGTCCTTACCTGTAGTGGGAGCTGGTCGGCCAAGAAGGACCCGAGGAGGTTTAACGAGTCTCCCCCCAGCCACCCTAAAAGGAAGTAGAAGGACAAGGCCTGGTCCATCAGCCCTGTTTTGCAGGCCAGGTAGAACTGCCTGCGGGGAGAAGTGGCAGAGAGGGAAGGGGTTAAACCAGCAGCCGTAACCGCCTGGTCGCCTATGGCGAGTAAACTTTCTCTCCAGGAGAGCAGATACTGTCTTGTCTCTCTTGCCATCTCCGGGACAATTCAGGGCTTCCGACTTGTGACGCCACCATCGGTTCTGGCATTTTGGGAGAGGCGCCAGGCTGAACCATGTTCCCCTCCTTCCTCCCAAGGGTGAGGAGGAAAGGACTCAATGGCTGCAAAGGTTAATACCCCACCAGAGGCGGGGAGTTCCGAAAGAGCGGCCCTGCAGGGGCCACCCCATATAGGCTCTCCTGTACAGAACCTGGAGGGCCTGGGGGGGGGGAAAGAGTATTATCTTTTGGACTACAAATCCCAGAACCCCCCTTATTTATTTATTTATTTATTTATTTATTTATTTATTTATTTATTTATTTATTGGATTTTTATACCACCCATCTGGCAGCGAGGCCACTCTGAGTGAGTTGTATAATAATAATAATAATAATAATAATAATAATAATAATAATAATAATAATAATAATAATAATAATAATAATAATAATAATAATAATAATAAAAGTGAAGATTCTCCGTCACCCTGTGTTTATTTGGAAGTTGAGTCATAGCAACTCAAGAAAAAGAAGTCCAGTTGCCACAACTCTACTACTACTACTACTACTACTACTACTACTACTACTACTACTACTACTACTACTACTACTACTATTATTAAGAGCTAAGCAGGTATCTAGAAGAAATTGGAGTGGACAAAGTCACCATCAGTCAGCTGCAGAAAGCCACCTTACTGGGATCGGCTCGCATAATTTGCCGATACATCACTGAGTCCTAAACGCTTTGACTAGTGACTGGTAATAGAAAATCCAGTGTAGTTATCTAGTCTGCTGTGTGAGAATTTGATGATGATGATGATGATAATTAAGAAGAAGAAGAAGAAGAAAGAAGAAGAAAGAAGGAAGAAGAAGAAAGAAGAAGAAAGAAGGAAGGAAGAAGAAGAAAGAAGAAGGAAGAAGAAGAAAGAAGGAAGGAGAAAGAAGGAAGGAAGAAGAAGAAAGAAGAAAAAAGAAGGAAGAAGAAGAAAGAAGGAAGGAGAAAGAAGAAAGAAGAAGAAGAAAGAAGGAAGGAGAAAGAAGAAAGAAGAAGAAAGAAGGAGAAAGAAGAAAGAAGAAAGAAGAAGAAGAGAAGGGAGAAAGAAAGAAGAAGAAAGGAAGGAGAAAGAAGAAAGAAGGAGAAAGAAGAAAGAAGGAAGGAGAAAGAAGAAAGAAGAAAAAAGAAGGAAGGAGAAAGAAGAAAGAAGGAAGGAGAAAGAAGAAAGAAGAAGGAAGAAGAAGAGAAGGGAGAAAGAAAGAAGAAGAAAGGAAGGAGAAAGAAGAAAGAAGGAGAAAGAAGAAAGAGGAAGGAAGGAGAGAAGAAAGAAGGAAGAAGAAGAAGAAGAAAGAAAGAAGGAAGGAAGGAAGGAAGGAAGGAAGGAAGGAAGAAGAACAACAACAACAACAACAATTTTTTAAGCTCTGGGAAATGAGTTTTTTCCAACTTACGGGAAAGAAGCGGCTGCAAAGCATAAGATGGAGACAAAGCCGAGGGCCACGCTGGCAAGGTCCCAACCATCTTGGGCGCATTCGTACAAGACCTCCATCACCCACTGGGATCCGTTGGGGCAATCGGAGGCGTTGACGGTCAGCAGACCCATCTTCCCGGCTGGCATGGGGGGCGGGCAGGCGGCGGAAGAAGAAGCCCCGTCTGCGGGGCAGCAGGGATGGGTCCTTGGCTGAAAAAATCAAGAGCTGGACAAATTTGCCGTGACTTGATCTGATTTCTCGCCCTTCTGAACCCCTAACCCCCCCCCCAAAAAAAACCTGAAAGGGAAGGCGGCTTGCAACAAGATCGAAAGAAGAAGAAAATGCAAGTGAAAACAAAATGAAAAGTATCCTTTAGCAAGGCTACAAAAGAAACCAGCCGACTCAAAGCATCATCAAGCGACAAACGTTAAGGACCTGAACGTTCTTAGGAGCTCGCCGACGAAAGGCACTATCTTGGGGCGATTCCAAAACAATTTTCGGGCTGCGTCTCCCCAGAAATCCCAGCCGGCCGTGGCAATGGGGGGCGGCGGTGGTGAGGGGAGCCCACACATCCGGTGAGAGAAGGCAGAGCTTCCTACTGATAAAAAGATCTGAACTGGTTTCATCAAACGCAGGGGAAGAGCGTCTGTGGATGCATTACAAACTCCCACCACCATTGTTCAGGCCCAGCCGGGGATCATGGGGTCCGGTGCCCCACAGGCGTTTGGAACAGCACCGCTCCCTCGACGGTTGCAAACCTGATAAGGAAGCTAAAATATAGCCCCCCCTTTTTTTTTAAGGCGCTGGGCCCAACCTGGGCTGGCCATCCTGTCGCTGGAGGATTGAGCATGAAACCAGTCCCAGCTTCGTTTTCCCAGTTGAAATGTTCTTTTTATATATATATATATATATAAAAAGCCAGCCCGGCCCACAGTCCCTGGTTGTCCCTGGAGTTCAATAAAGCCTCCATGCTCTGAAGCAGTGTACCTGCAAATATGACCCCGTTTCTGCAGAGGGGAGAGGAGAGGAGCTAGAGAGGATGGGAGGCAGGGTCCTGGGACAACAGATCCCAGCACTCCCTTAAGCCCTCCTCATGTGACTCAGGGTCGCCCGAGGCCGGCAACTCTCTGGTGATGTCCCAGTGAGTCATGTTTTCCGTCCCAGGCTGGCTCCGAGGAAGGGGGCCCTTTTGCAATCCTAGGGCCACCATGGGTTGAATCGCAGGGGACTTTAACCCCAAACTCTGTCATTCATCCGGCCAGAGAAGACACCCTCTGCAGAGGTCACCCCTCGGTCCAGCCGGTCTGGTACCCCCCACCTCCTGCAACCAAGCCTGTTTATTAGCTCCATAAAAGAGTTTCAGAAACACTCTTTAGGGCCAGACAGGGCAGCGGGCAACCAGCCCACCACCTTTTTGGGGTCTCTTCAGATCCCCAAATGAGGAGGGTCTCAGAAGGGTCTAGAAGGTGTCTGGGTCTGCTCTAGTCCATGGGGGTCAAGAGGGGTCGGATGCAACTAAACGACTGAACAACAACAATTTTTAGAAGCGATTCGGACAATCAAGTCCAACCGCCCACCTAAAGCACTGTGGGCCGAGGTGGATTCGAACTCGGGGCTGGTTTTCAAAGGAGAATGGAGATTTAGGCCCGTGGCTTCCCTCTTGGGTCATCCCATCTTGTCTTCACCCCTTCTTCTTGCTGCCTCCGGATTTCCCAACCCGGACGGGTTTTTCCCAGCCTAAACCCACTTGAAACTTACTTTCAAGTCCATCAAAAAGGCTGCCCCTTCGTTTGTTTTTTTTTTTTTTTTTAGCAAAAGGGATGCCAAATCTGTGTGTGCATCCGGAACGATCAGGAGGGCCTCTGAGCCTAAGCAGAGTGCTTGGCCCTTGGCATGGAGGGACAAGGTTGTCCGCTTGTCCAACCTTAAGGTTAATTTTTCTCACCCTTTTCACAACAGGAGCTTGTTGAGAACAAAGCCCCAGAACGCTTTCCTTGATGGGTTCCTGAAAATTCAAAACAATACGCCACCCCTTCCATTTGGGACTACAACGCCCAGTTTCCCCTTCCCAGCCTGGCCCGGGGAGGGGGGGGGAGAGAGACAGAGAGGAAGATTTCGCATCACTTACCCCGGAGCAAGAAAGCCGGCAATCAGTTCCCCGAAACCCTTTGTTTGCAAAAAAAGAAAGGGAGGAGAGGAGGATGGAGTCATTTCTTCCCGGCCATCATCTTCCACTCGCCTCCCGGAAGCGGCGCCACGACGAATCCGGATTCCCTCCACCACCTTGCCCGTTTACACGCCGCCGTGATCCGGAGTGGTTGCTGGCGGAGCCCGGCTGTGTTTTCCCCCCCACACCTGCCTTTCCAAAGGCCGGATTCATTGGAAAAAGGGGTGTTTAATTAATTAATTAATCAATCAATTAATTAATGTTCCCCTTCCATTCTGCCCCGGCGGATGGAGACGCGGGGAAGCAATCAGCTGACTCCGGAGTCCGCCCCGCCGAAGGAGGGATCGAACCCGTCGCTCCACCTCCGGACGGCCTTTTACTCCGCCCTAGCGAAGATGATGATGATGATGTGTGTGTGTGTGTGGCAAGTCTTGTTAGGGAGAGCACAGCCGAGCTTGCAAGGAAAAGCAAGAAAAATAAGCGATTTTTTTTTTCTGGACGACAAACAAAGGCATCCAAAAATCAAGAAACAAACGTCGCCAGTTTTGGAACGCTACAGGACGCTTCTTCACCAGAGGATCCCATTTTGGGGGTTCTCGAGTCCCAAAGTGTCGAAACGGGGCTGTATTTTTTGGGTTGCTCGTTGCAATGCAGCCCCAGTGCACGAAGACCGGGGCCGGATGTTGAGGGGAAGGGAATGCACTCTGCACATGCTCCGTCGCCTGCTCGTTGACAGCATCTCCCGCGCCCTTGATCGGGACTAAGAATTGGGCGATGCTCCCTTGACGGCGGCGGGAATGGGGGGGGGAGGGGGCGGAGGATCCGGCCGCGCAGGCGCACGGGGAGGTCTTGGGGGGGAGGAGGAGGAGGCAGGAACTTTGCCCTCCGGTCCAGAGTTCGAGTCCCAGGCGCGGCGAGGGTGGGGTGGGGGGATTTGCAGCGTCGGGTGGGTGCTAGCAGCAAACAGCCGCCAGGATGTCCGTCCCATCCGGTCCGGTCCGGGCGGTGCGCTCGGTGCTGGGCACCATGGAGTTCGGGCGCCGAGCCGAGCGGGAAGCCAGCGGGGCCATGCTGCGCGCTTTCTTGGATCGCGGGCACGGCGAGGTGGATTGCGCGCACATGTACGCGGGAGGCGAGTCGGAGCGCATCCTGGGCGCGCTGCTGCGGAAGGAGAGCGCCGGCGGCGGCGCCAGAGGTGGGTGGAGCGCGCGCAGCGGGGTGGTGGTGGTGGTGCATGTGCAGAGTGCACCGGGGCATGTGCAGAGTGCTTCCCCACACCCCTTTAACCTCAAACCTGGCCCCGGCTGCTTTCGTAACGTTGCAAGGAGTAACGTGGACGAAACGACTCCTCCTGCAAAGTTCCTGGCAGGCTCTGGAGTTAAGGGGTGGGGAAAACTCGCGTGTTTGGGAGCCCTTTGCAAACCCGTGTCTGCTTTGCATTTCCCCCCCACTTCCCCCCGGGCAGTGCAAGTGGCCACGAAGGCCAACCCCTGGGAGGGGAAGACGCTGAGCGCCCAGAGCGTCCGGACCCAGTTGGAGACCTCTCTCCAGCGGCTGCAACTCCCCCGGGTCGATCTCTTCTACCTCCACGCCCCGGACCACCAGACCCCCGTGGAAGAGACCCTACGGGCTTGCCACCAGCTGCACCAAGAGGTACGTGCCAGGGCTCTCCGGGTGTATATATGTGTGTGTTTGCGCATGTGTGCGTATTCCAGGGGTGCCGAACCTTCGGCCCTCCAGATGTTTTGGACCACCACCCCCACAAGTCCTTTGTCAGTGGCAGTACAGGCTTGGGATTCTGGGAGTGGTGGTCCAAAACATCTGGAAGGCCGATGCCCTTCTGAAGAACATCTAGGTCAGTGGTGGCGACCCTTCGGCAGGCCAGACGTTTGGGACCGCAACTCCCACAGTCCTTTGTCATTGGCAATACAGGCTTGGAATTCTGGGAGTTGCGGTCCCAAACATCTGGAGTGCCAAAGGTACGCCACCACTGATCTAGGCGCCCTCAAGGTGAGTGTAGCTTTACCAGGTCCCTTCTGTTTTTTTTTTTTTGGGGGGGGGGGAGAACCGGAGGCCACCCAGGCTGTGTCCTTTCTCCAGAGGCCCCAGTGGGGAATTGAACTCGCGACCTCTGGCTGGGCAGGAGCAGCCCTCTAAAACCGGGTGGGTCCACGCCAGCGTCTGACAACTTAAGCCCCTTGGTTCTGTGCTGTCCATAAAAGCACCCTAAAGACTATCGTATTTTGATGGAAGCTTTCGCGGGCGCGCCTACTTCTTCAGACAGACAGCAGCAGAAGTGGTATAGGAGCAGATGCCTGAAGAGGTGGACGCGCCCACGAAAGCTCCCATTAAAATATGCCGCAGGTGTTTGTCTTTTATTTCGTTTTGATTTTTGCCTGGAATTCTTGCACAGACTGACGCGGCTGTCTCTCTCTCGCAAAACCCTAAAAACACCCTATCTCTTTGGTCAGTCAATTTTGGTGAACTAAGCACGGGACCATTTTGTTGAACTAAGGACGGGCGAAGAAAAGACCTAATCACTGTTTCTTCCAGGACAGGAGGGGATCTTTTTACGATAGTTTTAGGGAGGAATTATGGGGTGGGTGTGTCTTGGAGCAGGAAAACCCTTCTAAAATCTCACGGGAGGAGCTGATATGAGGTTGACCTCTGGTAACTGGGCCCCTTTGTTTTCAACTGTCTCTATACATTTCTTAGAAGCCTGGCTGTTTTTGTTTATTTCCCCCGTCCCGTGTCAGGCTTCCCAGCAGAACATCTGCTCTCTGTTCCGATTTATTTTGACATTTAGTGTACTGCAATGAAATCAAGCTCCTGGCTTCCATGGTTTAAAGACTTTGGGCATTATAGAGCACCATCCCCAAGCAAGCCTGCGCCTCCACCGCTGGTTTTATAATTAATTGGTGACGTTTTAATGTCCTTTTCTCTCTGTGTGTGTTGTGTTTCTGTCCAGGGGAAGTTTAAAGAGCTCGGCCTCTCCAATTATGCCTCGTGGGAGGTGGCGGAGATCCAGACCCTCTGCCGATCCCAAAACTGGGTCCTGCCCACGGTGTACCAGGTGAGAGACGCAGGGCCCTCCAAACGTGGCAACCTTGAACGCCCGACCCGTTTTTTTTGTTGTTGTCTTTTTAAAATCATTCTCGAGTTTCCCTGGAAATGCCAGGACTCGAACCCAGGGCCAACCTTTTCCGTGAGATCTGGGGGGGGGGACCCTCTGAAGGAAAAGCTGCCCCCTCCTCCTTGCTGCTTCTTTTCAGGTGACACAAGAGCCAGGAAGGAAGGGCTTTTTCCTGGTCAGTTGGCAACCTCACCCAACAAACTCTTTGGGTAAATCTGTCTGGTCTGAATTTTTATATCTCTTTTATTTATTTTCCCCGGCAACAACAACAACAACAATGAAGGGCATGTACAATGCCATGACCCGCCAAGTGGAGACCGAACTTCTGCCCTGCCTCAGGCATTATGGGATGCGCTTCTACGCCTACAACCCCCTGGCAGGTACGGAGAGAGAGAGAGAGAGATGCTTGAGTGCCTCTTTGCTTTTTGGGTTGCCGTTTTCAAGTTTCTAGTCCCTCATGTCCGCTTAAACTCTGCAGGAGGGCTTCTGACCGGCAAGTACAAGTACGAAGAAGTGAAAGACGCTGGACAGAAAGAGGCCTGCAGGTTTTTTGGCAACGACTGGGCCGAAGCCTACAGAAACAGGTGGGTGTGTCGGCAGGAGACCGAAGATGCTAGAACGATGAAGGGGAAATGTATAAATATATTTTTGCCTGCATCTATGGGGAACAGACTTCCCAATTTCTGACCGGCGCTCTAACCACTGCAGCCTAATGGGTCTCTGGTGCTGGAGAGAGACATGGTTTGAAGCCGCCAAAATCCATCTGCAGTGGATCATGGGTCTTATTGTTTTCCATGCCCCTGCCTTTCCTCCCTCCCAGGTACTGGAAGCAGGCTTACTTCCAAGGGGTGTCCTTGGTCCAGGAGGCCCTGCGCGAAGCGTACGGGCCGGATCCGCCCAGCCTGACCGCTGCCGCCCTGCGCTGGATCTATCATCACTCCAAGCTGGAGGTAATGGCGAGGGGGATGCTCCCGGGGGGGGGGGGAGTTGGATGGAGCCTGAGGCTTAAGACAGTGGGGGCTTGGCCTGCGGCTGGACCCCTCCTCCTGAGACTGGACCGCCATTCCCATTTTCCCTCCATTTCAGGAAGGATGGGCCTTGTAGTCCAGCCACATTCCAAAAGCATGCCAGTTTCTCATTGCTGGAGAGAGACGGAGAGGCCTTTTTTAAAGGGAGGGGGTTGCATGGAGAACGGTGGCCTGCGTCCCTCGGGATAAAGCCGGACGTGTTTTCCCCTCTTATCCAGGGCGGCCGTGGGGACGCGGTGATCATCGGGATGTCCAGCATGGATCAGCTGCAGGAAAACCTGCGGGCCAGTGAGGAAGGGCCCTCCGGTCCCCAGTGGTGGAAGCTTTCGACCAGGCCTGGCACCTGGTGGCCCACGACTGCCCCAACTACTTCCGCTGAAGGCCGGCAGGTTAATGGGGGAGCCTCTCCCCCATTCCGCAAGGATCGGGCCCTTCCACCCTAACCCCAACCCCCTCTCGGGCCTGGGAGGTTCACCCCAAACCCACCTGCCTTTCCACCACTACTGGGGCCTTAAGTCAAGGGTAGGAATAACGTGGCCTGGGTATCTCCAGACTGCATATCCCATCAGCCTAGATTTGGACAGCCCACTGTGGCAGATGGGAGTTGTAGAGGTAAAATTTCCAGAAACTTTATGTGTGTGTGTGTGGGGGGGAACCATCTTTCCCATAAACTTTCTGGATTATTTTCTCCCAAGTGTTATATTATGGCTTCAACATTTCTTAAAAACGACATCCTTGAGAAACATAATAATCCCTTTTAATTTTTCTGTAATTTTCTTCCCTGGTCCCTACATGTTAAATCTTCTCCTTGCAAAATCAGATCTCGTTGTTTCAACCCTAGCTCATGTATGAGGCATGGTTATGCTTTTTAAATCAAAACCCCGTCTGGAAAAGAAACGCATGTCCCAATGTAAAAAAAAAAGCAACAACACCCAAATATAATCACTTAAATAATCTGGATTTATTTTTGCAGCTGTCAGGGGTGGGGGACTCACAGATTGTGCATTTATTACAATCGAGTATTGGGGGCCACTCTACAGTCAAGACATTCATCCCATTTTAATGCAGGCCGGGGGGGAAACCCACTCACCATTTCCCAATAAGGATCCCGCCTATAAAATGGCTTTTAAATCACAGCTGAAAGAAAGACTTTATAATAATTTTATATGTGTATCCGTGTGTATAAAAAAATATCCATCCTCTGATAAATGAAGTCCTTGGTTGGGGTGGGGGGGATCAGCAAAATCCTGCACCAACTGCAAAGGGGTCTGGTCTTCTAGATCGTCCCGTTTGGGGGGGGGGGCTATAGTCCATCATCTCCCGCATCATCTCGGGTTAGACTTCTCCCTCGCTGGCCCCTTCCTCTTCTTCACCTTCCATGCTCTCCGCGGGATCGTCCTTGTCGATTTCCTGAAGCAGTTCAAAATCCCCCGTTTCGGCCGTCCACACGCTCCGTATCGACACCTTGAACTCCGCCATCGTGTAGCCAAAGAGTTTCTGGAAACAGGGAGGAGGGGAAAAAAGCCATGTAAACCCCCTGATTGTTATGGCTTTATCTTTTTGATAAGTCCGGGAGCTGAAAGTGCTCTTTCTTGGCCCTTTCCTTGGGAGAGTTTTACCCATCAGAAGGACTACAACCCCCACCCCCACCCCATACAGCTGTGCTGCCTGGGGACGATGGGAGCTGTGATTGTGATGCAAAAGGCCTCGATGTTCCATCCAGTAAACGAAGATCAGAACAACTCTGGTGGGTTTGGAAAATAACGCAAATTTTCGGAAGAAGGAATCTAAACTCAAAAGAGATGCCCAGATGACCACTTCCAGCTCTGTTCTGAGACGGGGGTCCTGGGAGACCCATTACCTTCAACCTGTGAGTAATTTTTTTTTTTGTGGCCTTAAGAAGCCCTCCCAAAATAGGCTCAGATGCAGGGACTTTTGCACACACACCCCCACACGGGAGGTATTCCTCCTGGCAGTTTATGTCGAGGGCACCGGTGACTTGGCTCAACCCCAGAAATAACCCTAGGAGAATTCCCACCCGTCGGGGCTTGTCAGATGGGGTCACTCACCAGGATCCGAGCCTGTTCGGGGGTCAGGACATCCCCCTCTTGACAGACCTCGTAGTCGGACAGCAGAGTGACTACCCCTGGGGGAGAGGAAGAGACAGAAAGACCAGATATTTAGGAAGGGGGAAAGAGCGACTCCCTCGAATCTGCATCTGTCTGATTCCAGGAGGCCACTGACCTTTTTTCAACGCCGTCGGGAGGCCAAGCTGCCGCAGCTGAGGCTCCATGGAGTGGGGGAACTGTTCTAATGGCCCCATGTCCAGGTGGACGGAAAAAGTCGCCTTGTTGCCGGCCCGGGCAAAGTCCGTCTCTTTGAAGCGAGAGAACCAGCTGGGAAGGAAAAGCAAACCCAATGGGTTTTACTTGCATGGTTTGAGGACAAGCCACCCCACCTTTCTGGGGTGAACACCCCTCGTGTTCTCCCCACACTCTTGCCACAGCCATGGGCACAGACGGTACTCAGGGGGTGGTGGGATTCCTCGCCACACCCCATCCGGGAGACACCCCATCCCAAATACAGCCCACCATAGCTGTACACAACGAGAAAACTCATTCTGGGAGCCGGGGTTAGGGTAGCAACAGGATTGCTGGGGTTGGGGACTTAGACACGGTGCTGAGAACCGCCTGGGGTTTCTGGTTGATCAGGACCAGGGAAGCCTTTGTCCCCACCATGCAAGGCTCCTGTTCTCTGGGAATGGAACCTCCATGGGCAAATGTCGTCTATCTTTGGATACCACTTGTTTCCATCTGTAGCACAGGAGAGGGCCACTCCTACACGGCCTGAATGTGAGCTTTCTTTCAGGGCCACCCAGCTGGGAAGCAAACTCCGGGGCGATTGGGTCCCGTTGAGTCAAGCTGATTCTGGCATGTTTGAGAGCCTTCCAGAAAACCATGTAGATTGGGCGGCTCAGCAGCAGTGGGAAAGGTGCCGGCCGGTTGCTTTTTTGGTGTGGCCCCCGTGTCGAAGCGGAGATACTCACTCCAAAACTTCGTCTTTGGTGCGGTTGGTGAACAAGAGTCCGACCTCTCCACGCAGGTGCTTGCTAACCTGGAAACCAAAGAGGGGGCAGGGATAAGGAAGCAGGCACTCGAAGGAGTGGGAGGAACCCTTCCATCAGATTCTGAGTTCCGGAGCAAGCAAGGCAACAGAGAATCGTTCTTGTTTGTTTAAAGCTCTTAGTAAGCTTTAGGAGAGAGGAAAGAAAGTTTCAACTTTGTAGAAGGGAGCGAAGGCAAGGAGGTCATTAAATAGGGTTGCCAATTGATGGAAGCATTAAAAAAAAAACTGGATTTGGCTGTACAGCCAACACTCCCACATTTCACTTTTCTTTCTTTAAACACACAGGAGAGAGCGGAGATAGTCCAGAGACTCTGATGTGAGGGATCTCTCTCACCTGGTGCAAGTTATCTCTGTATTCGTCTGTCGGACTCCGTCCCAGGGCAACCATCATCACCTTGTTTTTTCCAAAGAATATCCTAGAAATAAATTGCCACGTAGGGTGTTAGCATCAGATGCGGTGAAAAGAGAGGCCCACAGCACACCATTCAAATCTCAACCCCAAATAACCCTGAATTTAAGAAGCTAAATTTCTGTCCATGAGTGATGACACTGGTTTAAAGACTCTTCTCTGTGCCTCTGGACATCGCGTCCAGCTCTGCCAGGGCAGCCAAGCTTGTGGGTTTTTCATTCCATTAGCATTAAAGCAGTCAGGGCAGAAATAGAGGCGAAACCCACTAATTACCTGCTGTGCTTCCAGGCGCTGCGGATATCTTTCAATTTGTTGTTCCGCATGTTGGCAATGGAAAAAATAAAGAGGTATTTGTAGGTGTCCACGCATTTTCGTAACTAAAGGGAAAGAAGATCAGAAACTGGAACAAGAGAAATAATAAACTACATTTGAATGGCAGATCCATATCCCCCTGGACCTTGGCCATAAATATGTATCAGGGATTAGATCCATGCCAAATCTCTGACAACTTTTGTACTTTGCGCTCTTGTTTCACAGACACTCTGCACTTCAACCATACTCCCAAGAAATCGATTAGACAACCTTCAAACCCGCTGCTTATGAGCAAGACGGGCTTCTAACATAAACCTTTTTAGGGGGATTTATGCCCACCCATCCCCGTGATGTCACTTACCTCTTCTATCAAGTTCTGTTTCACTTCTAGGCCCTTCTTGGTGGTTTTTGTTAAAGAAACTAGAGAGAGAGAAAGAAGGACACAAATCGGTACACTTTATGCAGCGGTGTTAGGTTCAACCCCATCAAGAGGACAAAGGTGCAATTAGAATTTTTTTTCAAAATCTCACATCAAAAGGAGGCACACAATTCCCAGTGGTTTCGTTAAGGTTCCCTGCCCTTGGTTTATGTTTTTCCTGGAATGCTCGGATCAAATAACTTCTTGGCGAAAGGTGTGGTGCAATGACTGTCCCCCCAAAAAAAAAACTGTCAAGGCTTATTGCATTTAACATCAAAGGGATGTGTGGCGTTACAGATGTTCCTGGGCAGCCACTCTCATTACCCTAGCTTGGACCTGATGGGGTTTGTAGTCCCCCAAACCCGAGCCATGTCGCGTGGCTCTTGACTCGTACTGATCCCTGGGTCTGAGACTCCCTACTCCGCCATCAAGCCTCATGGGTGATCTTGGGCTGGGTCCCCTCTTCAACCAAGCTCAACCATGGTCTACCTCACAGGGTCGTCGTTCTCAGAAACCACCCCCCCTGCCTTGCGCAGCCACTCCTTGGGAGGTGGATCAAAGGGAAGCAATGAACCAGGCAGGTGTCCTAACAGCGACCCAGAACCGTCTGGCTTTCACTACAAAGCCCAGCATCCCCAACCGCCCCTCGGGCGGGGATTCTGGGAGGGCGAGTCCCTCCCGAAGAGAGCCCTTTCCTCACGTTCGGGGCAGACACGTGTCATGCCCGCCTGGCTCTCCTTCAACCAGCCAGGCTTCCCCAGAAGGCGATCGGGTCCTGGTGTGGGGCTCCCGCCGGGCCCTGGGGCGGATCCTTGAGGACTAGCGCCTTGACTCACCCTTCTTGTCCCGCCTCGACTTGGGCATCGCGCTGAAACCACGTGGCGCTGCGGCAGCAGCTCCTTCGGGCCCTTCTTCCTGGGGGGGGGCGCGGGGGCCGACGGGAAGGATTTAGGCGACTACCCAAGCGCCTGTCTCGGAAAGGGGAGAGGGAAAAAAAGAGCTACCGGAGCTCTCGGAAATCATGGAAGCGCCTTGAAACGTTCCTCTTAAACCGCATTTTAATGCTGGGGGAGAGGGCGAAGAAAGGCGTTATATTTAATTTTCAATCAGGCAATGTGGTTAGACAGCCCCGAAGTGGTGCGGGGTCCTCGCGGCGTTGAGGCCGCCCCCCCGTCGAGGTGGGGCCTCGCAGCCTCTCTCGCGCGGGGCATGACGGGACGGGACCCGCTCTGGCGCCCATAGACTTTCTTAAAGACAAACACTGAAGCGCCAATCTTGGATCGTTCTCAATGAGCACGACGGCAGAGGATCGTCGCGAGGGACCGATGTTTCAAAGCGATTGCAAACGACACGCCGGCAAGCTTTCCGCTGCCTAAACCCGTTTCTGCGCCCCCTCCTCCAACCTGCTTTAGATCCGCCACGGGGCTGCTTTCGCTTTGGCTTGGAAACAAAGAGCCCTCGTTCCTTTATGGATATGAATATGAATAACCCTCTCGCCCCTTTTCCTCTCAACCACCCCCCGGGTGAAGAAATCCACACTCTGCGAGGTCTCGGGGGCGCTTGTCTTTATTTTTTACTATCTCTATGGGGACCGTGATGGGGGCTCGGCTGCCTGGCCCCGCGCGGGGGCTGATGGGACGTCCCAGTCCCGGCTGTCATGGCGGCGCCCTGGCTCGCCCTCTTCCTTCCTCTCCTTCCTCTCCTCCTCCTCCTCCTCCTCCTCTTCGCGCCCCCGCCGGCCGGCGCCGTCTACGAGGACCAAGTGGGCAAGTTCGACTGGTAAGACTGTGGGGGAGAGGGGGGGAGGGGGGGGGGGAGAAAGGGGAGGGAAACCCCCATCCCCCTAAACCCCCTCCCCTCCCCCCCCCACAGTCTTACCAGTCGAACTGGGGCTTCCTCGCCTGGGACACCCAGGGCGAAGGGCTGCGGGACTCCCCGCCACCAGAAAGGACGGAGCCCGGGGGTTGGGGTTCGGATTTCAAACGAACACTCTGCGGCCTGCCCCCGCCCTCGGGGAAGGGAGCCCAGTGGGTCGAGGTGGGGGGGGGTGAGGAGGTTGGGGACCGTATTTGCATCTCTCTCTCTCTCTCTCTCTCTCTCTCTCTCCCTGGCTGGCTAGCTAGCTAGCAATTCCTTATCCATCTATCTA
Source organism: Phrynocephalus forsythii (assembly GCA_029282475.1). Lineage (NCBI taxonomy): Eukaryota > Metazoa > Chordata > Lepidosauria > Squamata > Agamidae > Phrynocephalus > Phrynocephalus forsythii. Next base: position 1,346,335 of record JAPFRF010000020.1, on the reverse strand, counting down.
CCTATCATCATTTCCTTATCTATCATCCATCTATTTATCTATCTGTTATTCCCCCCCTATCAATTTCTTATTTACCAACTAACCTACCAACCACCTTACCTATCATTACTTTTCTATATCTATCTATCTATCTATCTATCTATCTATCTATCTATCTATCTATCTATCTATCTATCTATCTATCTATCTATCTATCAAACCTTCCATCCATCCATCCATCCATCTCTATCTATCTATCTATCTATCTCTCTCTCTCTCTATCTATCTATCTATCTATCTATCTATCTATCTATCTATCTATCTATCTATCTATCTATCTATCTATCTATCTATCTATCTATCTCTCCCTCCCTCCCTCCCTCCCTCCCTCCCTCTCTCTCTCTCTCTCTCTCTCTCTCATCTATCTATCTATCACCAAAAGCAGTTAATATCACATCAAGCCTGTGAAGGTTGGATGATTTGCTCCCTATTTTCTTGTGTGTGTCCCCCCCCTCCCCCCAGGAGGCAACAGTATGTGGGAAAGCTCAAGTTTGCTTCTTCGGAGGCCTCCCAGGGCTCCAAAAAGCTCATCGTGGCCACGGAGAAGAACGTGATGGCTGCGCTGAATTCCAGGACGGGAGAACTCGGTGAGTATCTGTTGCAAGCGTGCCTTTGTAAGCAGAAGAGGCCTCCCAGGTGTTGTGGAGGAGGAGAGAGAGAGATCCTCCTTGTGCAAGGAAAATGGTTATATTTCCCTTTTCTCCTGGTTCTTTTCCAGTGTGGCGCCATGTGGACAAAGGGACTCCGGAAGGTGTGATTGATGCCATGCTGGTCCACGGACAAGGTAAAGGACAGGATTCGCATCCTTACTGCTTCTTTTGTTCTTTCCTTGACTAGTTCTGGGTATCACTAACATTTATTTATTTGCAAGTGGCCGGTAAGACAAGCCTCCCTCCTGTTTTTCACTAGACATCCCTCAGAAAGTAGCATAACTTCCCTGATCTTCTTTTCCACCCAAAATTCAAAAGCTGGCGCTTCAAGATTGAGGGGCAGGAGGAGTTTGTGTTGGGTGATGGACGAGGGACGAGGTCTCTTCTGAGCAGCAGTGCTGGATGCTGCCCATGACAAGCCTGTTCTGTCTGTCCCCTCTTTAGATGCCGTCACGGTTTCGAACGGAGGCCGCCTCCTGCGTTCTTGGGAGACCAACATCGGCGGCTTGAACTGGGAGGTCCTGATGGAGGCCGGGAGGTGAGCCTGTGGGACAGGTGAGGGAGGGCTGGCCGGGGGAAAGAAGCCACCGTTTCAAAGAACAAACATGGAAATAAAAACCGATCTGCCTCTTATTGCCAGCTTCCGGACAGCAGCTTTGGTGGGCCTGCCGGACGGCGTGAAATACGTGGCCGTTCTGAAGAAAGGAACCCTTGCCCTCCACTACCTCTCCAACGGCCACCAGAAGTGGGTCGAGCCTTTGCCGGAAAGGTAGCATGGAACAATGAACCTGGGAGTGGGGTTGGGTGAATCTGTCTGTCCGTGCGTGGCTAGTGCCTGTGATTGGTTCTCTGGGACACCCTTATCGCCGTGTGGATCCCCCTCTTTTCCCTGCCAGTGAGACAGTACAGTACCAGTTGGTCTACTCGCACGGAACGGGGGCGGTCCAGGTCCTCGGGATCCTTCCTCAGCGCCACCTCAACATTGTCACCTTCAGCGTGGAGGGCGGAGACATCCTGAAACAGGTAGGTTGCATTCCTGGCTCGGAACGGGCCTTCTGCTTTGTCGTTGTACTCTTTTCCTGGTGTTGCAGTGCCAGCATGAGGTTGTTCTGAGCTGGGGGGGGTTGGGGCGGCTGGTCTCCCAACACTTTGTAATGGAGAGGGGGGCCCGTCTCCCTCTGGGATGGTTCTTGTAGAGATGGCTTCACTGAATTTCTTCCCTTTCACGCCCAGGTTCAGGTGCCCGCCCCCTGGCTGAGCAGCCTCCGTGGGACATGCGGCGTGGTCAGAGACGCCACGCTCATCTGCGCGGATGTGGCCACGCAGTCTCTCTACACCATGTCTCTGGATGCCAAGGAAGAGTTGAAGCCAGTGTCACTGCAGGTGAGGTGGTGGATGGTGTAGGGCAGGGGTGTCCAAACTTTCTGCAAGGAGGGCCAGATTTGGTGAGGTGAAAATGTGTGGGGGCCGATCATTCAGCGCATTTGCCCCCCGGGGCAGACTTTGGACAAGTCTCTATATAACATGCAAGCAGGCAGGGAGGATGCTGTGACAACGGTAGGCTAGTCCCGTGGCTAGGGGGATGGACAGAGGCAGGGAGGGCAGGCAAACCATAAAACTGCAAGCTGATGCCTCCATCCGGTATGGGGAGGGGGCAGCTGGCGGGGATGAGTGACAGGCTGAGCCGGTGGGGAGAAGAGGCCATGGGCCACTTGAAATTTAAAAATGGGCCGCATTTGGCCCCCGGGCCTGACTTTGGACATGCCTGGGGTAGGGTCACCTTGAGCAGCCTGGCTTCCAGTCCAGGCCCTGAAGGCTGCTGCTTCCGTCTTTCCCGACTTCCCTCTGCTCTTTTCCCTTCCTCTCCACAGTCCTTCGGCTTAGAATTTGCGGACGGGTTCCAGCCCCTCGTGCTGACCTGCCAGCCTAGCCCCATGGCTCCTTCCCGGGCCCAGTTCTTCCTGCGTCTCTCCCCGACTCACTTTGCCTTGCTACAGTTTCGGAACGGGGCGCTGAGCCTTCTCCGAGACTTCCCTCAGGTGAGGAGAGAAAAAGGAGGGTGATTAAAAAGTACCACGTGACTGTAAGATCTTTTTTTTTTTTTTTTGAACATCCTGTAGCCAGCGGAATCAAAGATAGGCTATTCTTGTTGGTGGAGGTTCCATTCCTGCAATGGATTAATGCAGCCCTCTTGGAAATAATCGTGCTGCAGTGTGGTGGCCGTTTTTTATGGCGGACTTTTCGCCCTCTCGGTCCTGCGGGACTTTATCTACAGTGTTTTTCTACATCTCGTTTCTTTCTCTTCACGCCACCTTCCCCAGGCTGGACTTGTGACCTTTGCCACGACCAACGAGAAGACGGTAGCTGCCATCCTTACCTGTAAGGGAGACCCGGTAAGCGGAGCGATGTTTTTTGTCTCCCTCGGTGGCTTCGATTCATTTTAGAATAGCCCTGATTTTCTCAGGAGCTCATCTGTTAGCGAGGCCACTGGTTCAGTTATTCCCTGATGCCTCAAGCATTTGGCCTGGGTGGCTTCGTGGTTGCTGCAACCAAGCCTGTGTTTTTATTGCTATGCTTTGGACAGGAGGGCCAGCGGTGAGCCTCTCCTGTGAGGCCGGGCATAGGTGACTTTGTGACATCCTCAGCCATTGCCTTGGGCAAATCTGCCTTTTTATCTCCCACGAGAGATCCTTCAGGTTGTTGGCCTGTTCAGATAGTAGCAGACCCTCCGGATGTTCAGGCAGACAATCTCAGGTTCTGTCTCGCTTTCTCCGCAGAAGACGGGTCACCCTTCTGATTCCACGCCTGCCGATTCATCTGGACACACTTCCAAGCAGGTACAGGGAAAAGCAGGAGGCTCTTCTGATCATGAAGGCCTGGCTGGTGTAAAAAGAATAGAGCAGGCTCGTCCAAACTTCGGTCCCCTCCGGATGTTTTGGACCACAACTCCCACTGTCCTTTACCATTGGAACAAACAGGCTTGGAATTCTGGGAGTTGTGATCCAAAACATCTGGAGGGCCGAAGTTTGGACAGGCTTGGAATAGAGGGTTTTACCAGGCTGCCAGGCTGGATCCGGCCTCCCGAGCTGCTTGGTTTGTCTGTTGTGTTTTGCCATTTCCAGCTCCTTGTTCTCAGATCTCAGAGCGCTTGGGTTTAGTTCTTGAGATAAGAAGGTTCAAGCTGAGATTTGGGGCACACATACTCCCTTTTCAGCGCCCCCTCCCCCAAAAGAACCTCTTTGGAGTTCAGCCCAGCCCTCAGCCTTGGGTGGGTGGGTGGGTGGGTGGGCTCTCCCCTCTCTTGTCCTCGGTTCGCCCTTCCTCCCTGCCTGCGGGATGATTTCCACCCTTAATCGTTGCAGGAATTTTTAAGCTGCCACAACCAGTCCTTTGCCATCAATCTCTACCTGGCCGAAACCGGACAGAGGCTGCTGGAGACCACCGTCGGCTTCATCTTGGAGAAGAGCAGCTCCCGGCCAGAGCAGGTAAAGTGGGGGGCTGGAAACATCTCAGCCCAGGCCAACCGCAGGGGTTCTGCAGGAAGGAAGCCCAGAGGGTGACGGCTAGGGGCTAGAGGATAGAGTCGCAGGAAATAAGTGATGCAAGAAGTCTGGCAAATCAGTGGGAACTGGAGTTTTCTGCTGGCTGCAGAAATCTTCAAAACATAAATAAATAAATAGACAGGCAGACAGATTGAGGCTGTTCCATCTGCTATTGTACTTAAATCCAACAGGGAAGATCCTGATTACTCACTGGGACTTATTTTAACGGGGTGGCTGAGACCTTTATTTTCTTTCCCTTATTGTTTTGGGATATGTTTTTCTGGTTCTCATCCAGCTGGGTTTCAAGCCCCGGCTTTGATTCGTAATTTTTAAACCCCTCTTCCCGGGTGTGAAGGCCAGCGCTCGCCCCATCTCAAGGAGACCCACAGAAATGTATACAACTTGTGGGCTTCAGCTGAGTTCCTGTCCCCAGGACGGACCTTGGGCGAAGCCTCTGGGGTAGGCAAGTTGTCCATCCCGTTCATTGGAGGGAGAAACTTTAAAAGGAAACAATATGAGAGAATTAACCTTCTCAGTGTTGCTTGGCCTTCCTCTCCCCTCATCCTCAGCCAGCGTGGGTAGTGTTGAATTACAGCATATGTACGGGTCAGTGAAAAGCCTCTCCTGCTGTCTGTTTTCTCGGAAAGGGCTTCATCCGCTTTCTTAGTTGGTCAAACGATATTTCTGAGGTTGCCGTGAAGGGGGTTGCTCAACCTCTGTCTCCCTGCATCCTCTGCCATCTCCCCCAAACCCCTCCAGCTTTACATTCAGGTATTTTTGAAGAAAGACGACTCCGTGGGCTACCGGGCTCTGGTGCAAACAGCCGACCACTTGCTTTTCTTCCTTCAGCAGCCGGGTAAGTCGAAAGCCCCTGAGCCTCATCGGAGGCACAAACACAACACACACACACACACACATGGCATTTGGGAAGGACTGAAGGGTCACAAGCAGTGAGGGTCTCTGACAAATACAGAAATAAAGAGCTTGAAGAGTGCGTGTAAATATGCAAAACTACCGTAAATTAATTTGGGACTTCTACAACACTCTGTAAGGTGAGGCAGAGTTAATCCTGCCATCTGCCCAACTGAATAGAAACAGTGGCTATGGATTTTCGGTGGAAGCCAGATTTGCACCAGGGGGTTTACCAAACTGCAGTTTAATCTCTCAGCCATGACCTCCACCCCACCCGCCTTCTTTTTTTGCATTTGCATTTGTGAGAGCACAAGGCAGGTGGAAGGGAAACGTGTTAAACTGAATCTTTTTACTCTCTCTCTCTCTCTCTCTCTCTCTCCTGCTTCCTTTCCGTCTCGTGTTTTCCGGCAGGGAAAGTTTTATGGAGCAGGGAAGAGTCCTTGGCTGAAGTGGTCACTTTGGAGATGGTGGATTTGCCGCTGACGGGCGCCCAGGCTGAGCTGGAGGGCGAGTTTGGAAAGAAAGCAGGTAACGGCTGGCCCCGGAAGAGGAAACGTGGGGGTGGAGCTGCGGGTGGCTGTCAGAAACACAGAATGACACCACCACTCCCATAATCCATGGCGAATCAGGTACAAGTCCCCCCAACGGGTGCCAGAACACAACAATATAAGGCATACACTGTTCATGGAATGATCCCTGGGCTCCCTTTTAGCAGCAGTTCCTCTTTACAAGCCTATCTCTCACCTTTTGCTCTGAAATGTAACATGAGTAAATGTGAATTGTTTTGTTGTCTTTCTTAATGGCTGCTTGGGAACCAGCAATCCAAGGTAACTCGGACAATCTCTCTTCTCCCCCCCTTTTTTAATTTTTTTTTTAATTTTTGGCTGTCCTCCCTTGGCTTCCCTTGTTCTGCAAATGAAAAAGAAAAATCAGTAGCAGCTTGTATCGCAAACATAGAGCACGAGCCAGCTTTCACGTTTTTGAGATTTACCCGATCCAGCCTCCGCTTCTGTGGGTCGCAGTTTACGTTCCCAGGCCCGCCATCTGGACCCTCGGGTTTATCCTACCCTCTGTGTGTGTGTGTGTGTGTGTGTGTGTGTGTGTGTGTGTGTGTGTGTGTGTGTGTGTGTGTGTGTGTGTGTGTGTGTGTGTGTGTGTGTGTGTGTGTGTGTGTTTGCGGGGTGGGGTGGCGGCCCACGGGAAGGGGAATCCGGGCATCCTTTCCGCCACTGGGGAATCCTTCCCACTTCCGTGTGTGTTTCATCGATCCTGCGGAGGCGTCCCATCGGCTTGGCTGTCCGGAGGTCCCAGGCAACCAGGCAGCTTCTTCCCTGGTAGTGCAGGACTCGTCCTGGTGTCGGAGAGGCCGAGAACGCCTCCCCTTTGACTGGGTGGCTTCACGGCATCTCGGGACCGCAGGGGACACTCTGGGAGGGCGGCCGCTTCCCTGCTGGGGAGGCCAAGTGTGTAGTGGGAGATCTGCCCCTGCAGCCTCATGAATCCTCAAAAGCAGGCTGCTGCTGCTGCTGCTGCTGCTGCTGCTGCTGCTGCTGCTGCTGCTGCTTTTTTACTCGGACTTTCCGCCCCTGCTCCATGGCCTCCTCTCCTCCCTCCTTCCCTCTTCCGGCAGATGGTTTGCTGGGGATGCTGTTCAAGCGCCTCTCGTCCCAGCTCATCCTGCTCCAGGCCTGGACGGCCCACCTCTGGAAGATGTTCTACGACGCCCGCAAGCCCCGCAGCCAGATGAAGAACGAGATCCACCTCGACCACCTGGCCCGGGACGAGTTCAACCTCCAGAAGATGGTGGTGGTGGTCACGGCCTCAGGAAAGGTGAGCGGCCGCGGGAAGGGGGCCGAGGCGCTTGGGGGAAGGGAGCTCCCTGCCTGCTTGACGGCGTCCCCCCGCCTTTTTTTTTTTTTTTTGGCAACAGCTGTTTGGGATCGAAAGCAGCTCCGGGACCATCCTGTGGAAGCAGTACCTCCAGGACGTGAAGCCGGGCTCCTCGTTCAAGCTGATGGTTCAAAGGACGACCGCCCACTTCCCGCACCCCCCGCAGTGCACCCTCCTGGTCAAGGACAAGGTCAGCCCCCCCCTTAAAAACACCTCCCCCCTCCCAGAGCCCTCCGAATGGGTTGGATTGCCCCTCCCCGGCCCTCCCCAGCCAGGACGGCTGCCCTGGGGGACAGGGGGGGTCCCTTCGAGCTGAAGGGCGCCAGGCCGTTCAAGGTACAGCGGACCCTCGTAGAACAAAGGGTTTGTATAACCTAACATCTGTACAACGTAAAAAAATTCCGGTGATCGGGGAAATTGGCTGAACAGAATCGCCTAGGGGGCGAATCCGTACGACCTAAAAATGGTCGCGATCAGGGATGACTCCGTTTTCAATGCCTTCCTACGGGAAATTTGTATAAGGGAAACTTTGCTTAACGTAATTTCATTTGGAACGAATGAATTCCTTTCTCCAAGGTACCACTGTATTAAAAATGCGGGTTCTGCAGAGGGGCATTAAGGGAGGGAAGCACGGCCCCGGAGGCCACATGTCAACGGATCCTAGAGCAGTGATGGCGAACCTTTTAGAGACCGAGTGCCCAAACTGCAATTCAAAACCCACTAATTTTTTTTTTTTTGCAAAGTGCCAATATAGCTATTTAACCTGAATACAGGTGGCTGTGAAGGGGCGATGTTGGGTGCCCACAGAAAGGGCTCCGAGTGACACCTTTGGCACCCGTGCCCATAGGTTCGCCAACACTGTCCTGGAGCCACGTAGCGGCATTGATGGAGGCAAGATGCACGTTTTTGGGGGGGGGGAAGCGTGGCCCTCCATGTGGCGGCTTGTGTCACACGGAGCCGCTTCCCTGGAGACCGCAATTCCTCGTGTTTTCCTGCTTCTTGTCTCAGGAGACAGGCCTGAGCTCCCTCTATGTCTTCAATCCCATCTTCGGGCGGTGGAGCCAGGTGACTCCTCCGCAGCTGAGGCGCCCCGTCCTCCAGTCCTTCCTCCTCCCCATCATGGACCAAGACTACGCCAAGGTCCTGCTTCTGATAGACGACGAGTACAAGGTGACGCGCCCCCCCCGTCCGCCGGCCGGCTTCTGTGGCCGCTCCACTGGCCCGCGGAAAGCCTCCCGGCCCAGGACTCGGCACAGGCGCCCCCTTTAACGGCGCTCTCCCTTTTTCTCCCTCCGCTTCCCGCCAGGTGACCGTGTTTCCGGCCACGAGGAACGTCCTCCGGCAGCTGGAGGAAATGGCGCCCTCCGTCTCGTTCTATTTAGTCGATCCCGAGCAGGGCAGGTTGATGGGGCGAAGGCTGAGGAAGGTACCTGTTCCCTTTTCGACTCCCAAACCACCGCCGTGCGCTGTGGCCCTTGTCTGTCGGGAGGACCTTCAGCGTCCCACTGAGGAGTCCGCAGGGGTTGTCCCACCTGGAAAGGATGCCATCCGGGGGTGCCCTGGGCAGCGGCTGCTGTAGCAGCCAAGGTTTCGTAACCGTTGCAACCCTGTAGTAGCAGGAGATCCACTTCAAGCCCCTTTGCGAATGCCCGAACGGATTATACGGAACGCTGTACGCACTGTGGTCTCTGGCTTCTTTTAGTGGCCGGTTCTGGTAACTTCATAATTGGAGGATTTTTCTTTTAATATTTTTCAATATTTCCAGGCCACGGATAGCAATCCCGCACATCAGGGGCTCCTAATGTATCCCGTAACTCCTCTCTAAGGGAGGTTTTAAGGTCCTTTTTTGTGAAGATCCAGCCTGTTTTAAGAGTGCACACCGGCAAGGGGGGGAGGGGGGGCTCTAGCAGCCGGCACCCTTCTCCTCGATCTGCACTTGTGCAAGCCGGGGGGGGGCAGCGGTCACGTTTGTCCCGCCCGTCTCTCACGGACGTTGCCTCTGGGCTGCCTCGCAGGACCTGACCACGGAAGGGACCTGGGAGATCGCCATCCCCGCCGACGTCCAGCGGATCGTGACGGTGAAGGGCAAACGGGACAACGAGCACGTCCACTCCCAGGGGCGCGTGATGGGTGACCGCAGCGTCCTCTACAAGGTAGGAAGCACGGGCAGTTGGAAAGGCGAAGGGCCGAGCACAGGGCTTGGAAGCTTCCTGATCCATCCGGGTCCACCTTGTTTAAGCTGGGTCATGTGCCTCTCGCCCTCCCCATAACTGACCCTGTGCGGGGACACCGCTATTAATTTGGGGCGAGCTGCGCCCTCTCCAGGTGTCTAGAGGGTCAGGGTTTTGGTTTTTTTTTGCCTCCGAGAGACAGCTGGTGGAAAAGGTTTGGATCACGATACCGGACGTAGGGTTGGCTTTTTGTTCCTCGCAGTCCTTGAACCCGAACCTGTTGGCGGTGGTGACCGAGAGCACGGACACCCACCAGGAGCGGGCCTTCATCGGCATCTACCTGATTGACAGCGTCACCGGCCGGATCATCCACTCCTCGGTGCAGAAGAAGGCCAAGGGCCCAGTGCACATTGTCCATTCGGAGAACTGGGTGGTGGTAAGAGGGAGAGAGAGGGGGGGATGTGGTGGGAAGGGGGTCCCCTCGAGAAATTGCTCTGCCCCTTTTGCGTGGGACTGTTATAAAAGGATTGGGGGAAGGACTGAGGCGTAGCGGATCCGGTTCTCGCCTGGGTGGTTGTGCCAGAGGGCGCAAAATCCCGCCGGTTTTGAACAGTGCGATTTAGCGCAACACAGATAATCCAGCACATCCCTTTTTGCAGGTCTCCTTTGGAGACCAGGAGATCGGTCACTGGGTTATTTTAAGACTCTGCCAATATAACAAGGAGGGAGCAATCGCGAGGATCTGAACCTCGCCTTCGGGAGGGGTTTTAAGAGTCCCTGAGCAAAAGCACCTCCTTTGGCTGGGAGGAGGGTCTCCCGCGGGGATGTTAGAACCTCCGACCGACATTTGTCCCAGAGCTCCACCCGCCTGGTCTTCTCTATTCCTGCCGCAGTACCAGTACTGGAACACCAAGGCCCGCCGGAACGAGTTCACGGTTCTGGAGCTGTATGAGGGGACGGAGCAGTACAACGCCACGGCCTTCAGCTCCCTGGACCGCCCGCTGCTGCCCCAGGTCCTCCAGCAGTCCTACATTTTCCCCTCAGCCATCAGCGCCATGGAGGCGACCATCACCGAGCGCGGCATCACCAGCCGGCACTTGCTGAGTTAAGGAGACGGGCTGGGGCGGAGGGCTCCCTGGGGCCTTTTGATGCGGCCAGTCAAATCAGCGGCCAGTGTGGCTCGACATCCCTTTTTTTCTCCTGTTTCACTCAGACATGAGCTGCCTGCTCCCATAACTACTACTACTACTACTATAATAATAATAATAATAATCAATCAATCAATCAATCAGTCTTTATGGGTTTCAAACAGGCTGCTTGGAGTGAGAAAGAAAATCAATCAATCAATCCTTTTGGGTTTAAAAAAAAATAAAACAAGCTGCTTAGAGCGAGAAAGAATATCACCTGCCAAAACTCTCTGAACACCCTGTCTTGGCCCTCTTGCGTAGACAGGAGCAGGGAGGGTGATACATAAAACATGTCCCCCAATTGATTTTTGTTCTTCACTACGCAGTTGGGCTTCCGTCTGGAGCGATCCTTTCCCTTCCAAAGGCTTTGCTGGACCCACGGAGGCCAGAAATCCCAACAGAGCAAACCAGGTAGGAGAACCGGACCGGTAGGACCTTCCGTCCCTAGGCCGGCCTCCCAGGGGAGCATCCTTGATCGTGCGGTCTTTGGCAGGTTGGCAGGGGCTTCCTCTGAACGGGCCCTGCTGATCCCCCTTGCCTTCAACGTCTCTCTCTCTCTCTCTCTCTCTCTTTCCCAGGGAAGAGAACCTGATCCCGTATTCTCCGGATGTTCAGATCCACGCCGAGCGGTTCATCAATTACAACCAAACCATCTCCCGGATGAGGGGCATTTACACCGCTCCCTCCGGCCTCGAGTCCACCTGCTTGGTGAGCTGTTCAGATTTTCTCCCTCTGAAACGGACGGTGTGTGTGTCAACGCAGAAACTCAGCTCCGTAGGCTGGGAAGCTGGCTCGGAGGGGTTTTCACCCTTCTTTTCGCTCTTAACTTCGGTTACGGGGCAAGAGTCCCTGAAGAGGTGGTTTTTTTTTTTTTTAAATGTTAAAAAGATGTGCTGAAAACAGGAGCCAACCCTAACCCGTCTCCCTCTCCCAATTCCTCAGGTCGTGGCTTACGGGCTGGACATCTACCAGACCCGGGTCTACCCCTCCAAGCAGTTTGATGTGCTGAAGGACGACTACGACTACGTTCTGATCAGCAGCGTTCTCTTCGGGCTGGTCTTTGCCACCATGATCACCAAGCGGCTGGCCCAAGTGAAGCTACTTAACCGGGCGTGGCGGTAATGGACCGCCGCGAAGCTCATCCCGCCGGTGTGAAAAACCACGGCGTCCCCTGCAGGCATCCTGGCTGAGTCGGCGATCCCGGAAGGATGGGAGTGAAAGCCAGGCGGTCGCAGGATTTATTTTGATTTGTCGGGAAAACGTCGACGGAGCCTCCAGGCTCAAGACCACCCTGTGAAGTTATTATTTCTCCTTCTCTTTTGGCCTAGGAGATTGGACAGAAGCTTGTGTCCCCAAAACCTTGTATTGTGGTACCTTTGATCCTCACCCGGGATTGCCTCGCAGTAAGAATTCTCAGCCTGTCTCTCCTCATCGATTTTAATTGGGGGACGACAGCGGCTTCCCCTTTTTCTCTGTTTCCCCATGGATTTTGACCCAAAATTCTAAGTTCAGGCGATGGTTGGGGGAAAAAATCTGTGCATGGAAATAAGTAGAAACGCTTTGGGACTGTCCTCTGTGGAAATTCGGAAGAGAAAAGCTGAGGAAATGGAAGACAAGAGCAGGCTGCTTCGGTCTTGAATAACTCGGGCGAGGGGATCAAAAGGAAAAGTGGCTCCTGATTCTTCGTATTTATTTTGGCTGCACTGAAAGCTTTTCTCCTTTTTAAGCCTCGAGTCTTTTCTCCGCAAGTCGGTCTCTGCTTTTCCTGCCTCTCCCAGCAAATGGCAGACGAACGGTTTTGAAACTTGGCTGCATCGCCCAGTCAGTGGATGGACCTGCTAGCCTTGGAAAAAAAAAAAAACAAAAACCACATTTTTAAATTCTAAAGGGAAATCCCTGCTTTCTGTATTCTCTCTGCTTTTCAGGAAGGGTCTTGATGGTTTTTTGAGGAGTCTAAATGGTGAGCACCTGCAGAACTAATGTATTGGATATTCTGAATAAGAGCATGGCACTCTCTGCTCAGTGGAATAATAATATTAGGAAGGGAGTTTGAGGGTCATGGCCGTTTACTGTTAGACTGATTTAAGTTCTGTCTGTAGCAAATTCAGTTATGGTTTTGGTGTTTGAAAATGTGAAATATCTGGTACAAAAAAGCACACCCCCCCAAAAAAAAACTGGTTGATCAATAAAAAAAATAAAATTAGCTGGTTAAGTTCTGTTCAAGTATGTCCATTTAAAAAAATCAAATTCTGCTTTGGATAAAACACATAGCGAGAGGCCTTTGAACTAGCTAAAAAGGTGTGATAACACAGGTCACTGGTGCTACTGAATTGTCCTGTTGGTACCACCAAACCAGGTTCCTGTCAGAAGTAATTTGATTTAAATCACTATTAAAATTGGGGGATATCTCTTTTTTTGACAATGTAATTTTAAAAAACCATTGATTTTTTTATTCAGCCTGGTTTCTGTAAATGTATTGATTCAATAGTTAAATTGATATACTCCTTTCTGCCAAAGAGATCAAAACAGGGCACACACTTCTTGTCTTCCTTGTGTTTTTTTTGCACAATCTCCCTTCAAGGTAGGACTGGGTGGCATCTCAATTGAAGATTGAGATGATTCCCAACACGATGTCTCCTGGACGGGAAGATGATAGATCAATTGAGGCGAGAAATAAGAATAACTCCACAGTTGGGCTTTATTACATGAAAACCCTGGGAAAGGAGCCACAAATTCCTCCTAACAATCTTTTAACACGCGTTCCAGGGAAGTCGGATCTTCTCTTCGTAGCTCTAGGTAGCCGCGCATGCGTACAACGCTCCGTAAAGGAAAGTCGCTGACTCACTTTCTTGCGCCTGCGCGAAGAGGAGGAAAAAAACCTAGAGCTACGAAACTGAAAGAGACGGGAACCTGTCAAGATGCAAAAAACAATTCGACTCTTGAGCGGAAACCGCCGGTCGCGAACGGCATTCACGGGGGAGCTTAAAGAAGGAGCCCCTCCCCCCCCGCCCCCAGGGCCACGCCGGGGGGTGGGTGGGGGAAAAAAAAAGACTCCTCAGGGGGGGCCACTTCCGGCGTGGACCGGAAGTGAGGCCGAGGGGAAGGGGAGGGGCTTCCGGTCTCCTTTCCAACGGCGGCGGTTGGTGGGGGCGGGGGGGCTGCTCCTGAGGCCAGAATTACCTCAGCCTCCCTTTTGGCGCGTGTGGCGTTTGGGGGTTTGTTTGTTTTTATTGTGTGTGGGGGGGCGCGAATGAAGAAAAGAAGGCCCCCCTCCTCCTCCTCCTCCTCCCGGGAGGCGTGACGTCACTTCCGCCCCCACGCCCCGCCCCGGAAGCGCCTCCTCCTCCTCCCCCCTCTTCCCCCCCCGCTCCTCTCCCGAACGAAGAGGAAGAGGAAGAGGAGGAAGGAGGAGGAGGAAGGCTTCCGAAGATGGCGGCCTCAGGGGGAGGCCCTCCGTCCCTCCGGTTCTCGTCTCCGGCGGCGGCGGCGGCGGAAGAAGCGCCTCTCCTTCGGGATCCCGGGTGGGAGGTGTCGGTGCGGCCCCTCCTCTCCGCCTCCTACTCGGCCTTCGAGATGCGGGAACTCCCTCAGCTCCTCGCCTCCGTCGTCGAGAGGTAAAAGGGGGGAGGAAAGGGGGGGAGGAAAGGGGGAGGAGACTCCTGTGGCCACGCCCCCCCTCCCCTCGGGCGGGGGGGGGGGGACCCCCAAAAAAAGGGTCCCGGGTGGGGTGAGGGGGGGGCAGGAAAGAGAGAGAGAGGGAATCCTGGGTGTGTTTCTTTCTTCTTCGTGGACTACAACGCCCAGCATCCACTCAGGTGCCTGGAAGGGGGGGCTCCTGGACTCTGACCTCCCCGCCCCCCCCCCCCCGTTAGACCTTAGCTCCCATGTTCTGGTTATTACCCAACCCCGACACAACTAATACGTTTTAACTGGCCCCTTATCTCTAACTGGGGGGGGGGAGGGAGGGAGGGGGGAGGGTTGCACAATTCGAGCATCTGGCTATGCCTCGAAAGACCTGGGTTCAAATCCCTGTGTGTGTGTATGGGGGGGGGCGGAGAGTGCCTTTTGAGACTGCGGGTCCCACCGAACAAATGGGGAGGGTGGGAAGGTCAGGCACTTGAGTGGAGGCTGGGCGTTGTAGTCCACGAAGAAGAAAGAAACACACCCAGGAGGGCTTCTTTTCTCCTTTCTACTCTCTCTCTCTCTCTCTCTCTCTATGTATATATGTGTGTACACACACACACACACACACACACACACACACACACACACACACACACACACACACACACACACACACACACACACACACACACACACACACACACACACACACACACACACACTTCTGTTTAGCTATAGGCCTGTGAGATCCTCAGTCATTCAGGTGAGTTTTTCTGGAAGTTGACTCATGACAAATGGACACGACTTCCAGATAACAGTTTGGCTCTTTGGGTGGGACTCTCAGGGGTCTCTTGTCCAAATAAATCCCTCGCCCCACCACTCCCTCCCTCTCTTGCTCCTCTTTTTCTTCTCAACAATTTGGTTGTTCTAGTCAGGGGCCTTCTGGGAAAATTCCCCCCTTTGTCTTCGTAGCTGGATCCTGGGAGTTATAGTCCAAAAAGAAAAAAGCCACCAAGCCCCAGGTTGGTGGTCAGGCTGGCGGGAGACTGGAAGGCGTTTGTCCCAAAAGCTTCTTTGAATGGGCAGATTCTGAGAGTTGTGGTTCTCTTTAAAAAAAAAAAAAGCAGCATTCCCAGGCGAGTGGATTCTGGCATTTGTAGTAAGGAAAAACCAAAAGGCTCACCTCACTTTCAAATCCTTTTCCTTTTGTGTTTCTTGGTCTTGGAAGAACAGACGACCCTTGCGCTGTTGACTCTGACAACGGTCTGCTTGGCCGTTAACTCGGGTGTAACATTTCTGGAGGAGTTGCACGAAAAGGGTCTTTGAAAATGGGTCTTTCTTCTGGCAAATAGTTATCTGAGAAGTTTATCAACGCTGAAGGTCACCGACTACGATAACAACCTGGTGAAAAGCAGAGCCAGGAACCTGTTCCACCCACCCACCCACCCACAGGCCTTGCCCTCCAAATAATGGATTTTGCCAGAGTTTTCTGCCTCAGTCTCTCTTCGTTTCAGGCTGTTCGTCCGTTGCTGCTGCTGCTGCGCTTGGAATCCGCCGTTTTGCAGAGCGGCGCAAATTTTTAGCCGGCCGGGGCTGCTGGTTGTCTTTCTCAGCTTTCAGAGTTTGGGTGAATGCCAGTGTGGGCATTAAAAGAAAACAGAAATCATCAAATGCCATGGGCTGTTTCCTGGCATGTCCGATTATTCCGCCTCGGGGTGCTGCTGTTTCCAAGGTCATCCTGAACTTTCCGGGATGGACCACGCCATCTTGGGTGTCTGGTTCAAGAGGGCTTGAGGTGGGCTGCGGGTGGGGGGCGTAGACAGTCCCACTGATGGGATGTCAGAGCGAGGCCCAAACCCTTCTGGTGCACAGACTGGTTTTCAAGAAGACAAATGGGTTGGAATCTCCTTGGGATTGCCTCTGTGTATATCACTGAAAGAATATATTTTTTTTCCTCCTGGGAAAAATAGCAGATAGCTTTGGCCACTGCCAGAAAAAGGATTTTTCTGCCTGTTAGAATCCTTGGCTGGCCTTTTATCCTTTGACTTAACCATTGGGGACTGCCTCTTCACAGTCCCGCTAAAGGCACGTCCAAACTTCGGCCCTCCTGATGTTTTGGACTATAACTCCCAGAATTCCAAGCCTGTACTTCCAATGGCAAAGGACTGTGGGAGTTGTGGTCCAAAACATCTGGAGTGCCAACGGCCTTGTGGAGGCTTCCTGGGGGAGTACGAAGACGCTTCCACCAGCAATGCAGGATCTGTGCCCTTCCCGGTGGTTTCTTGGCTGTTTATCCCTGTGCTGTTGTGTTCTCTGCAGCGAATCTGAAATCTTGCATCATGACAAGCAATACGAGCCTTTCTACTCGTCTTTCGTGGCCCTGGCCACGCACTACATCACTACTGTGTGCGGACTGGGTGAGTCTAGGCTTTTTCCAGTGGTCTCCCGTCTCTTAGCTGGGTTCTTAAGCAGTGTATGTTCTCTGAGGGAGTCTCTTTCTCTCTCTGTTTAACTGGACACTCCTGAGCTGCGTGAATGTGCTCCCCCCTATCAGCTTCAGCCACGCTGGATGAGGAGGGCCAGAATTGCCTTCCGTATCATGAGGGTGTCGGGTTGGGAGGATACTAGGGAATTAGGTTCTGTAGAACCAGAAAAGAAAGAGAACAGATCCAAATGGAAGGGATCTAAAAACGGGGCCCAGCCAGTGGGGTGGAAGAAAGAGAACTGAATGTATCCTGCAGAAGATTTATCCTGTGCCCTGGTATATAAACGGCCCCGGTCTCTTTGGCTCCCCCCAGTTCCGAGAAACCAGCTCCAGTCTGTGGCCGCGGCCTGCAAAGTCCTGATTGAATTTTCCCTGCTGCGGCTGGAGAACCCGGACGAAGCATGTGCCGTCTCACAGGTGAGAGGACAAGGAGGAGGGGAAGGCGACACACTTCCTCTTCCCAGGGGGCCAGGGCTCCTTCCGTGGTTCCCCTCCGCCCGAGGGGGACAGCGCTGCCGCCGTGTAGTAGGTAGGGCTGTGCCGAACGGCCCCGGTTTTCATCCTTGCAAAAGTTTTCTCCCCCCTGCCCGTTTGAAAGCTCGGGAAGATATCACAGGAGCTGTTCTGCTCCTCGCGGGAAAGGCAGGGCACTCGAGTCCAGGAGACGCTCTTCCCCTCGGCTGTTTCTCACCAAGAGCTGAAGCTTCACGGCAAAGCGACAGGGCTCATCCTGTGTCTTAAAGCAGTGGCTCCCGACCTTGGAGAACCCGGGGGTGATTGGACTACAAATCCCAGGAGCCTTCACCAGCCAGCGGTGCCGGGCGGGAGTTTCTGGGGGCCGCAGCCCAAGCGCACCTGGGCTGGCAAAAGTTGGGAACCCCACCTGGCTGTTACGAGAAGCCTGTCAGCCGTCGGACTGCCCGTCTCCCTCCCGAAGTGCCTCCAGGCTGCTCACCTCTTCCTCGCCGCCGGCTTTTCCTCTCTTAGAAGCACCTCATCCTACTGATCAAAGGCCTCTGCACCGGATGCAGCCGCCTGGACCGGACGGAAATCATCACCTTCACGGCCATGATGAAGTCGGCCAAACTTCCCCAGACAGTGAAGACTCTTTCGGACGGTGAGCGGCTCTCTCCCCCATCCTCTTTCTCCTCTTGGATCTGGATATCTGGTTCCTCCTGCCGAGACTGACTGCTTCTTTTTCCGGCTTTCCTTCGGCAGTGGAGGATCAGAAAGAGCTGCCCTCGCCCGTCAGCGCCGAACTGCGGCAGAAGGAGGTGCAGATGAACTTCCTCAACCAGCTGACCTCCGTCTTCAACCCCCGGATGGCGACCTCGTCTATCTTACAGCAGAGCCAGGTACCAACGCAGGTGCCGTGATCCTTACGTGTCAAGGAAAAAGGAGCCAAAAGAAAAAAAAAGGGGTGGGGGAGAGAGACCGTTGTCTGGACTGGAAGACCAGCCTTGACCTCCAAGGTCTGGGGAGGCTCCTCCACCTGAAATCCTGGAGACAGGAGGGGGGTGGCACGACCCCCCGGTACGCTGCTCCTTTGAAGGCCCTTCTGGGTGTGGCTCAGTGGGGTGGAGCCCTTGATTTATAGGCAGAAGACCCCCTCCCCACATTCCGGCTTTATCCAGCTGAGTTAAAAGCAGGTCTCAAGGACAGGTCGTTTTTTATAAAACACATTGAGGGGAAAGTCTTAATTTTGAGGTTTGTTTCTTACCCTTTTGCGGTGCTTTATAAATGGTCTGTTTGGGGCAATCCCTGCTTCGGTTCCTAGGGCGAAGGTGAGATTGAGGACCCATCGTCCCCAGACCAAGCCTCGGTCGCCAAGACCAAGAGCATCTTCATCGCTCAGAATGTTGCTAGCCTGCAGGAACTGGGTGAGAGTGGTTTCTTGTTTTGTTTTGTTTTTAATAATCCTGTTTTTCTATTTCAGATTCGTCTCTTGTAGGTTTTAAGCCGTGATGCGGGTCAAAAACATTTCCTTATTTTGGGAGGTGGAGCCGTCTCCGAACGTGTTGAGCGGCAAGGAGACATAAGAGTCTGTACTCCTCCTTGTACGATACAAATGTTTTGTAAACAGTCGTCCCAAATGATGCCAATAGTAGTAGTTTTCATATAAACATTTGTATCGCTTGTGAAAGTGACACTTTAAGCCCCAACAAAAGGGCTTGTTTCCTCCCTGGTTACATATTTCCATTTGGATACATTTTGGCCTGTTCAAAGTTCTGTTTTGTAAACGTTATCGGTGGAAAGTCTCATGAATCAGGGCACGCTCTGTTCCTGGAAAGTCTATGTTTCTTAATTTAAAAACACATTGATGAAGAAATGCCCTAAATAGAAACCACAGGGTGGTATTTGGCCGTGGATTGTTTTCTATTCACATCGGGGTTTTCTCTAGGGCAGTCATGTCCAAACTTTGGCCCTCCTGAGGTTTTGGACCACCACTCCCACAGTCCTTTGCCACTGGAAAGACAGGCTTGGCATTCTGGGAGTTGTGGTCCAAAACATCAGGAGGGCCAAAGTTTGGACATGACTGCTCTAGGGAGTCCCATCATTTGCAGAGCAGGAGATGTCGTGTGTGTGTGTGTGTGTGTGTGTGTGTGTGTGTGTGTGTGTGTGAGAGAGAGAGAGAGAGAGAGAGATTGAGAGAGAGAGAGAGAGTAGCAGGCCAGATTGCGCTCCCCTGATCTGACCAGGTGGAGGCTCTGTTTTTGTTTTTTTTGTTTTTCTGCTCACCTTCTCTGCCTTCCGTCTTTGCAGGGGGTTCCGAGAAGCTCCTGCGCGCCTGCCTGAACCTCCCTTACTTCCTGCGCTACATCAACCGCTTCCAGGACGCCGTGGCAGCCAACTCTTTTTTCATCATGCCTGCCACAGTCGCCGACGCCACTGCGGTCCGGAACGGGTGAGAGTCTAGGAGAGGGCCTTTTTCCCCTCCCTTCTTCCCCCTCGGCCATGTAACCAGCCAGCCCTGGTTCTTTGGGGATAACGGTAGGGACCCCCCGATCGGTGGAATCCGAACTTACTCATTCACTTGCCCCTGGTCTGAAGATATTAAAAGAGTAATCCTAGAAGTGGATGTTTCTGAAAGTGAAATGACCAGACGCCACTCTTTGTGCAGCGTTCCCACTTAAAGCAGCGTTCGCTATCATCTGTATTTTCTCAGCATCTGGGGGTGGGGCTGTGTTTTAGAGCCATTCCCTGTGCATCCAGGCGCCCCTAGTGTATTTTCTGCATGTGGGTGGGGTTGGGGGGGGGAAAGGAAGGAGACGATTCCCCGGCAGCCACAAGCCCCCGGGCTCACCTTTGTTCCTCCGCCCACCTGTGCAGGTTCCATTCGTTGGTGATCGACGTCACCATGGCGCTGGACACCCTCTCCTTGCCCGTCCTGGAGCCCCTCACCCCCACCCGGCTGCAGGACGTCACCGTCCTGGCACTCAGCTGCCTCTACGCAGGTGAGCCCTTCCCTCGGGAGAGGAGGGGGCCGGGGAACGTTGCAAAGGGTCTCTTCTGGCATTGCTGGTGGGGGAGGTGGTGTGTGTGTGGGGGGGAGTTCTCAGCACTCTTTGTCCCAGCTCAGAAAGGTGTTTGGGGAAGAGAAATGAAGATAACCAAGGGCCTCTCAAGGACGTAATGGAACTAATTTGAGCACGAGGGTTCCACTTGGTGACCTCTCTATGTGTCAGGCGTTCCCTTCAGGAGGGCAGATTTGGAACCAGGGAGGAGATAGTTATCTATGTACTTAGTCAGGAGAGTTTATACCGCTCGTCCCTCTGCCTTCCCGTTCCTTTCTCTTGTTCTCCTTGGTTTCCATTTTTTTAATGGTCTGTCCCTTGGAACCAGGGAGGGCCCCGTCTCCTGTTCTCTCCAAGCCAGAGCTTTCCCTCAAGGCTGGGCAGCTGCGCCCTCCAGATGTTGCCAGGCTGCTGCCCCTGGTGCCTCTTCCCTTCAGCCTGGGTGTGGGCGAGTGTGTTGGCAGCCTCAAGGGTGGAGTGCGAAAAAACCCCTGCCCGGATGCAAATAGAGAGCCGGAAATGGTTGAGGGCCTTCCTTCTGCTTGGGCAGCTGGACCTCCCCACCCTACCTGCACCCCTCGTAGCTGGAGCAAACCTGCTTTTGCCAATAATGCTCCCCCCCCCGCGCCGCCCTCCTCACGGCAGACACGCTCCTGCACCGTCAGAGCCGCGGCTGGGCTGACGCCCACCTTTCCCCTCTCCTTAGGGGTGAGCGTGGCGACCTGCGTGGCCATCCTCCACGTGGGCACCACCCAGCAAGTCCGCACGGGGTCCACCAGCTCCAAAGAGGAAGACTACGAGAATGACGCGGCCACCATCGTCCAGAAATGTGTACGCTGGCGGAACGGGTGGTGGTGGTGGTGGTGGTGGTGGTGGTGGTGGAGGATGATGCCTGTCTATAGGTCTATATTGAGGGGGCAGCAGTGGAATTAGGCTCGTTCAGCCGGTGGGTCCAAGCTGCGCTTGCGTGTGGCGTATGCAAAAAGCAGCAAACGACCTCGTTCATCATCACCTTCTTTGCTCATCCTCTCCTGAGAGATTTATTTATTTATTTATTTATTTATATACCGCCCCATCTTCCGAAACGGAACTCTGGACAGTGTACACTAAAAAAGAACAAACAGCAGCAACAAGCATTAAAATCAGGGGCAAACTACTAATAAAAATAGGGGCGGGGCGGGGTACAATACCCTCCGCAAAAGATGGCAACAGCACTAACTCACCCCACTAACTCACAAACATGCCCCAAACACCTAATATTAGCTGTAATAGTACCTTAAATTCATTTTCTGAAAATGCAATTCATTCAACTTCTGTTCTGATTATGTTAAGAAGATCATATTTACCGGTACATATCACCCTTTTGTTTCTACCAAACTATTCCACTGAGTCTGGTTTTGGTATTTTGCTTGGGTCGGCAGAGTATTTGGGGACTGGTCCCTGAAAACTGGGCTTGAATAAAACATGAGGGTCCATAAAGGTGGCGCAGGAGGCTGGGTGGTTTTCACTGCAACAGACCCCCCCCTTTCCTGGAAACCATGGCCGTTAAAGCCCCCCCCCCCTTTGGCTTCCCGGTTGCTGCTCTTTCCCAGGGGCTGCAGGTGGCATCTCAGGCGGAGAGAGAAGAGAGCTGAAGGGGTACCAGTCGCCCACTGAGGTGCTATGCCTTTGTGAGATCTGAAACCCAGCTTTTATTCACCGCCACCCCATGATGAGTGAGAGACCTTTCCCACTCAGTTCTGGGGAGAAATCCTTTTTCTTTTCTCCCTGTGATTCTCCGCAGCTTGAAATTTACGACATGATCGGCCAAGCCATCAGCAGCTCGCGCCGTGCGGGGGGAGAGGTAAGAGCCCCCCCTCCTTTGTAAGCCTAGTTTATCTGCACAGTCTTTCCCTATAGATAGCAGGGATCTAACATGGTTTCTCTGTTGTGTTTGTGTGTGTGTGTGTGTTCCCTCCCCAGCATTACCAGAACTTCCAGCTGCTCGGGGCTTGGTGTCTGCTCAACAGCCTTTTTCTCATCCTGAACCTCAGCCCCACGGCCCTGGCCGACAAGGGGAAAGAGAAGGACCCCCTGGCCGCCCTTCGGGTGCGGGACATCATTGCCCGGTCGAAAGAAGGCGTGGGCTCCCCCAAGCTGGGGCCTGGGAAAGGGTCAGTGTCGCGCGGCCAAGGAGAGGCGGTCGAGGGGTGGGTGGGTGCATTTCCCCTTGTTTCCCATTGCCTCGGGGCCTGCTCTCCACACAGCAGCTGCACGAGGCAGTAGAAGCCGAAGGGATTAGAACCGGAGGGAGGACTCTACCACGGAGGCGATGACCATACCCATTCAGACAGCACCTTGGGCAGGGCCGTGCCTCTGGGTTGAAGAGGGCTTATGTGTCCAAACTTCGGCCCTCCAGACGTTTTGGACCGCAACTCCCACACTCCTTTCCCGTTGGAAATTCAGGCTTGCGATTCTGGGAGTTGTGGTCCAAAACATCAGGAAGGGGCGAAGTTTGGACATGCCTGCCTTATAGCCAAGGAGGGGGTTCAACCCGGGTTCCCTTATTATTATTATTATTATTATTATTATTATTATTATTATTATTATTATTATTATTATTATTATTATTATTATTATTATTATTATTATTATTATTATTATTTTCTTCCCTGGGTGTTCTGTGGCTGGGCCAGCTCTCTTTTGAACGCCCACAATGGGCCCTCCACGAGAACGCTTTCCGGCGGATCAAACTCTTTTCCTTCGCGATCGTTCCCCGCGAATGGAGCTGGGCGGCGGTGTTCAGAATTGGAGTCTAGCCTCTTTCCTTCCTTCTCCGTAGGCACCAAGGTTTCGGAGTGTTATCCGTGGTGCTGGCCAACCACGCCATCAAACTCCTCACCTCCCTGTTCCAGGACCTGCAGGTGGAGGCCCTTCACAAGGTGAGCCTCGAGGGCGCAGAGGGAAAATCCTTAATTGTAGGCAGGGAAGGTGCTTGCTGTCGCTTGCATACGCCGGTAGCAGCCCCACAGCTTTCCCGGCCCCCCTAAAGTCACTTTCTTTTTTTTTTATTTGTTTCCCACCAAGAAACAAACGGGGCGCGGCGGTAACTCAGCTTCTGGTCTCCTCCTCCTCCAGGGCCGGGAAGCGGACGGCCCCCCGGCGGTGCTCAACATCTTGGCCCAGAGCACCTCCATCCAGCGGGTCCAGAGACTGACCGAGTCCGTCCCCCTCACCAACCTGCTCCTGACCCTCCTCTCCACCTCGTACCGAAAGGTGAGCCGCCGACTCTGGGTGCGGCAGCCCAGCTCGGTCACGCCGGGGAGCAAGGACACTTCCGGGCGGAGCTGATTTGGGTGGCTTATCTTTTTGGGGGGGGGGGAGAGGTGTAATAAAAAAGGACATTTGAAGGACAAAGGGCACTCTTTCAAAGATGAGGATGTACACATATTAGACAAAGAAAGAGAGGTGGTTTGAGAGAGGAGTCAGGGAAGCCATTCATGTGAGCATCGAAAACCCCTCCCTCAACAGAGGTGGTGGGCTCAGGCATAGTCTATCTGCTGCTTATCAGGCTGTGCTTTCCAAAGTCCCCAGGCAAATCAAAAAGCCTTCACCACCAAGGCCACAGCTAACGACCCATTCTTGATGGGTTTCAGCCCCTTAGGCCATTGTTCATCTTAAGGCTACGGATACTATGGTCTCCCTAATGAGCCTATTCAGGCCATTGTTCATCTTATGAGGCCTAATTCAGACCAGGGTGACAAGAGGTCAAAGCTGACCGACTATAAGATGGAGGACTCGCACTAGCTGCATTCAGACCGAGGAAGCTGTTTGGATGAACAGCGAAACGTTTCTATCTCTCAAAAAAGAAATCCAGTAGCCATGACTCCACTTCCAGATTTTTTAAAAAAATTGTTTTTAAATCTCTCTCTTTTGTCTCTCTCCTAAAGGCTTGTGTCCTGCAGCGTCAGCGGAAGGGCTCCATGAGCAGCGACGTGAGCGCCTCCACCGATTCCAACACTTACTACGAGGACGATTTCAGTAGCACGGAAGACAGCAGCCAGGGTGGGTGCCAGGAGGGAGGCTCTCTTGGTTTCCGGTATGGATCTTAAAGAGAGAGAAAAAAGAGAGAGAGGTGTTCCTTTGCTCTTGGCTCTTTTCCTTGGGCACTTGCTTTGAATGCTGCTGGTGCCTCTCTCATTCTCTCTCTCGGTCTTTCTCTCTCTCTCTCTCTCGTTCTCCCTTCCTGCCTCTTTCCAAAGATGACGACAGCGAACCCATCCTGGGGCAGTGGTTTGAGGAGACCATCTCCCCGAGCAAAGAGAAGGCGGCGCCTCCTCCGCCCCCTCCGCCGCCCCCTCTGGAGAGTTCCCCGCGAGGAAAGAGCCCCAGCAAGCAGGCCGCCGGGGAGAACGGGAACATCCTGGCCAGCCGCAAAGACCCAGAACTGGTGGGCATTTCCGGCGCGCTCGGTGTCTTCTCCGGGGGTTCGTTCCACCGTCTGAGCGGGCGGAACCTGAGACGGGCGTGGGTTCTGTGGCTGAGGGGTGGGGGTTTTCGGCGGCTCCGGGGAAGAGCAGAGATCCCTCGAGGAGAACAGCGACAAGTTCCCCAGATGGTCCACCCCTTTCTCAAAAACGGACACATCAGGTCTCAGCGGCTCGGTCGAGAGGCGTTGGGAGTAGAAAGAAACATTTCATTGCTTACAGTTGGGAACAGCACGCTAACGACACAGCTGACTTCTAGAGGCTTAAAAGAGAAGGAGAGGAACGCTCGGCAGGGGAGCAGTCTTTGATTTCGGAGGGGAGGGCATTGCCTTTTGGAGGAGGGGGGGCTTGCAGAGGGATGCTCTCAGGTCTTCCAGTGAGGGCAGGAGTGAGCGGCGTCTCCTCCCCTCGCTCTTCCCAGCCTCCCTGTGACTCAGGCCTCTCCTGCTGTGCCTCTCTCTCTCTCCCCCCCGCCCCTTTAGTTCTTAAGCCTGGCGTCCAACATCCTGACCTTCGTGACTTCCTCCATGCTGGATTCGAGGAACAACTTCATCCGGAACTACCTGAGCGTCTCCCTCAACGAGCACCACATGGCCACCCTGGCCAGCATCATCAAGGAAGTGGATAAAGACGGCCTGAAAGGTGAGAGGTCCTCTCCCCCACCCACCCACCCCCCACCCACACGTTGGGGTGTCGTGCACCGTTTAGCCACGTGGGCGTTCAGAAACGAAGCCTTGCGTGTCCTTCGTCTCTGGTGGCCTCTCCCCCCAGAGCCGGGCAGCTGGGGTGGAGTGGCCCGGGGACGTGTTCCAGGCAGACGGTCCCCAAATCTGTCCTGGGGAGGCTAAGCAAGGGACCTTGCCCCGAGAAGGTGGGAGATTTGACTTGCGGGGAACCATGTGCAGAAGCTTGTATCCTTCAAGCCGGAGCACGGGGCCGGAAGGCACGTTCGGGGCCGGCCCGACCGTCAGACCGAGCGAAGCCGTGGCCTCAGGTGGCCGAGAGCTGGAGCAGAATGGAGGCTGTGCAAGGAGATGCCAGGGGTGTGGTGTGTGGGGGGGTCGTTCCCAGATCATCCTTCCTGCTCGGCCCTCTATCTTTTTTGGGGGGGTTCCTGGCGTTACCTCCGTTCCCTTTCTCTCTCCCTATCGGGACGTAGGCACTTCAGAGGAGGAAGAGTTTGCGGCCGCTCTGTATCACTTCAACCACTCCCTGGTGACCTCCGACCTCCAGTCCCCGACCTTGCAGGTGAGCCCTCCCCCCCCCCGGGAGAGCGAGTGTAGGCGTGCCGCCGTTCGCCGTTCGCATCGGGCTTAGCCACCGAGCCGACGCACCCCTTGACTGCTCTTCCCCCCTCCCCTCCCCTCCCCTCCCCTCCCCTCCCCTCCAGAACACGCTCTTGCAGCAGCTGGGGGTGGCCCCTTTCTCGGACGGCCCCTGGCCCCTCTACATCCACCCCCAGAGCCTCTCCGTCCTGTCTCGGCTCCTCCTCATCTGGCAGCACAAGGCCAGCCTCCAGCAGGACCCCGACGTGCCCGAGTGCCTGAAGGTCTGGGAGAGGTGAGGCTGGGCCTGGGCTTCCCTCGAACTGTGCCTTGAAAAAGCAAGCCACTCCCCCACTCCCTGTTTCCTGATGCTTTTTTGGCCGGGGTGGTGGTAGTGGTGGGGAGAGCGTCCTTTAATTTTGTGTGCTGCCCCACGCGGGCATGAGAATTACTTGATGGGTTTCAATTTCAGTTTCTCTCCTGCCTTTCTTCCTTCAAAGCGCCCAAGGATACTTAGCGGGCTAAGGAGGGTAAATTGGTAGGCTAATGGGTTGGAAATGAGCATTTTAAAGGCCCCGCCGTGTCTTAAACCAGGGTACCATTGTGGGATAAGAACGGAGGCCTGGTTCCGGTTTCTGGGCAGTCGATGGGGGTTGGGTGGGGGACCATAAAGGATCCCGGCTCGGTGGTCCTCTCACTCTCTCGTGGGGGAGCATCCTCCCGCCTCTTGACACCTGTCCCCCTCCCCCTACCCGCTTTCTTTTTCCCGGGGCTGGCAGGTTTGTGGGCACCCTGAAGCAAAGTGCCTTGCAGGGGGCCCTCCCCGGCGACACGGAGGACCTGAACGTCGAGCACCTCCAGCTGCTGCTGCTGATCTTCCACAGCTTCTCCGAGAAGGGCCGGCGGTCGGTCCTCACCCTCTGTGTCCACACCGTCCTGGAGCTGGCCGCCCACCTGGACTCCCAGCTCCCCTGCGTCCCGCTGCTCCTGGCCCGCCTTCTCCTGGTCTTGGACTACTTGCTCCACCAGTATTCCAAGGTCCCGGTCTACCTTTTCGAGCAGGTGCGTCCTGGGCAGGGCCCCGGATTGACCCTGCTGGGAGCATGGTTGGGGGAGGCATCCCCAGGTTCCTCCCTGCAGCCTATGAAAGGGCCAAGACCTGGGCTGCTCCGCTGGCTTTTACACCGCGGAAGCCCCCCACCCCACCCCACCCCCCAGCTTGTTCGTTTGTCAGCCTCGGTGAGGAAACCCGTTTGTCCAGGCTGGGCTGACATGGAGTCTTGAGATCTGGTCCGTTCCCTGCTGCGTCTCTCCTGAGGCGATCGATGCCAGGTGCCTCTGGTGCCCGTTTGGCCCTCTTCTGGGGTGTAGCAAAGTAGGGGTGGGGTGTTTATGCCACGACGTTTGCCGGCCTTCCTCGCGGCCTCCGAGCCAACCGGCTTCCCTCCTCTCTCCGCCTTTTGCCCCGTAGGTGCAGTACAACCTGCTCACCCCGCCCGTCGTCCGGGCGGGCGGGTCCCAGGAGGGTGGCCGGCGCGCCCCTGTGCCCCTGTACCACGGCTTCAAGGAAGTGGAGGAAAACTGGGCCAAGCACTGCTCGTCTGGTAGGAGAGAAACGGCACCAGCAGTCGTGGGTGTGGGTGGGGGTGGGTGTAATCGGGCCATTCCAAAGGGCAGGAAGGACAGAACCTCTTCGATCTGCCACGGAGGCCCCTTCCGAGCTTCAAAGGTTGCCCTGCTTCAGAGTCGAGCCAGGGAGCCGAGGGTTTGCCTTGGCCCAAGCACTGAGGCTCGGCCCTTCCTCACCCCCCCCCCAATCCTGTTCTTTGTCACTGTGGAAATAAGACTGGGCTGCCCCATAAGGTTCTCGGGAGGGTCTGCTCTATGGTCTATGCCTCGGCCACCAATTCTCTTCAACGGTCTCCTGCTTCTTCCCCCCCCCCAATCCACACCCCCCACACCCACAGACGCTGCCCCTCAGCCCAGATTCTATTGCGTCCTCTCGCCCGAAGCATCCGAAGACGACGTGAACCGCTTGGATTTCATGGTACGGAAAACTCTTTCCCCTTCCCCCGGTCCCCTGGGACTTCTTCCGCTTGAAATGACCCTCCAGGACTCTCGCCGAGGGCGGAGGGTTCCCAATCAGGGGAGGGGCCACGACTGGTCATGATGGGGCAGGTTTTAAACAACGCGCGTTCTTTCCTTGTTGTGAAGCTGTGGGGGCTTCTGCCGTCTGTACACAGCCATTGGTGCCGCCAGGAAATGCCCGGAGCCTACAAGGAAGGGGTGATTTGCCTTATGCGCAGGAAGCCTCTGGTTCAAACCTGTCCCCCGTCATCTCCCTTTAACCCCCCCCCCAAACTACAAAAGGGCTTTTGGTTTAAGGCTGAGCTGGGAACGCGGAGAGGTTCCCAGAAGGGGTGGTGCCAATCGGCCTAACCTCTCTTTCCTTTTCCTCCTCTTCCTCCTCTTCCTCCTCTTCCTCCCCCTCCAGGTGTGCGAGGTCTTGTTCTCCAAGGGCAGCCAGTATGACAATCTCTACTCCGCCTCACCTCCCTCCTGGCGGCCGGCTCTCAGTTTGACACCCTCCGCCGGAAGGAGGACAAGAATGTCACAGCCCTGGTAAGGGAGCCTCCTGCGGCAGCTTCCAGGGGGGCTCCCCTCCCTCTCCCCCACACCTCCAGGGTTGACGCTGTTCCTGTTTAGGGGGACCCTGACGGCTTCTGACCAGCCACAGACCGACAGGATGAGTCTGGTGGCTTTTGGTTTAGGGTTAGGGTTAGGGCTTTTGGAGCGTCCATGGTGGCTCCGGTCCTTGTTGGGGGGAAGAGAGCATGAGCTGCGTCGTCCGCTGGGTCGGTCGATCAAGGTTGGGCATCTGTGGCCCACCAGATGTTTGGGGTGTTTTTTTTGGGGGGGGGAGAGGGGAGTTGTGACTCTCAGCAACCCTCCCCTCGGGCTGCGGAGGGTGGGGGTCGAAGCCCCACCACCCCATTCCTCCCTCCCTGCCTGCCCCTGGAGAGCTAAGCGGGGGGGGGGGTTCTGGGCCAGCCGTGGCCTCCTCCTCCCCGCTGCTGCCCTTCCAAGGACCCTTTCCCCGCCTTCCCTCCCTCCCTCCTGCCCAGGAGGCCTGCGCTCTCCAGTACTACTTCCTCATCCTCTGGCGGATCTTGGGCCTCCTGCCGCCCTCCAAGCGTTACATGAACCAGCTGGCCGTCAACAGCCCCGAGATGAGCGAGTGGGACATCCTGCACACTTTGCGCTGGTCCTCACGCTTGCGCATCCCCTCCTACGTCATCTGGATCCAGGTAACCGGGAGCAGGAGGAGGAGGAGGAGGGCCTCCCCCTGTCCCTCTGGGGCTTCAAGACTTTTTTTTTGGGGGGGGGGAGGGTGATTTCAGACACATGGTGGCCACTCTTAGAAGGCACGTGGAACCCCACCCCCACCCCCCAGACCTCTTCCTTGCGGCCGTGAGGAGGGGGAAGGAAGAGGAGGGGGGAGGAAAGAGGGTCCGAACGCGCCTGTCTCTCTGTCTCTTGAAACCGGCCGCGGGGGGGCCTTTCCCTTAACACAGCGGTGTCCAAACTTTTTGCAAGGAGGGCCAGACTTGGTGAGGTGAAAATGTGTGTGTGGGGGGCGACCATTCATCCGCATTTGGGCCCCGGGCTGGACATTGGACAAGTCTCTAGGACATGCAAGGAGGCAGGGAGGATGCTGCAGCAACGGAGCTGGGGGTGGGGGTGGGTAGGCTGGGCAGGTGGCTGGGGGGGCGGACGGAGGCGGGAGGGCAGGCAAACCATAAAACTGCAAGCTAATGCCTCCATCCACTATGGGGAAGGGCCAGCTGGTGGGGATGCGTGACAGCCTGAGCTGGTGGGGAGAAGAAGCCGCGGGCCGCTCAGAATTTGAAAACGGGACGCATTTGGCCCCCGGGCCTGACTTTGGGCATGCCTGGCTTAACATGCCGGGCGTTGCCGCCCTGTGTCTCCCGGCTTCCTTCCAGAGCCACCTCATCAAGCAGGGCATGAAGCCCGAGCACGCCGCTTCCCTGCTGGAGCTGACCTCGGCCAAGTGCAGCTCCGTGAAGTACGACGTGGAGATCGCAGAGGAGTATTTCGCGAGGCAGGTGCGTGGACTGCCTCTCTCTCTCCCCCACCCCAACCCCCACCGGAAATGGGCTCCGCTCGGCCTGGGGAAGAGCGGATCGAGTCGTTCGCAAACAGACCACCGGAGCTTCTTTTCAAGAGGGGAAGGAACCCAACTTTCACGCCAGCCAGAAACATTGCCATCGCTGCACCTGTTGAACTAATAGGAACTCGGGCCCCTCTTGTTGTGGAAAGCAGGGGGACGGGCATGGTGGAGGTGGGCGTAGGAGGTGCCAATCCCTCTGACTGGATGCTAGGCTCCGGGTGTCCCTTTGGAAGTGTGTGTTTTTCACTTCCATGCACAGTTGTCATTCGTGGCAGGCAGGTTATTGAGATTTGCTCCGGCGGGGGTGGGGGAGTGGGGGGGCTTATTGGCCTGGCTTACAAATTCTACTACATTGGTCCAGAAAATTCTTTCTGGGCCTTTTTTCGGGCAGACTCATTCCCCAGAGGGGAAAGCCACGCCGGAGGCCTTGTTCAGCCCAACCGACGTGCCGTCTTTCGACCCTTTGGAGATCAACATCTCTTCGATTCGGGGGGGCGGGGGTGGCGATGACCCTTTCCTCCTGGAGGGCCCCCCCCGCCTTGCAAGGAGGTCCTTTTGAGGATCAAAGCCCAGAAGGCGGAGCCTCTCAGGTGGGAGGTTGGAGCCTGTAGAGCGCGTGGGGAAAATAACCGAGGCTGTTCTCTCTCTCTCTCTCTCTCTCTCTCTCTAAGATCTCCGCTTTCTCTGGGGTGGACTGCACCACCATCCTGAAGCTGCACGAGGTCCCCAGCCTGCAGTCCATCTACACCCTGGACGCCGCCATTTCCAAAGTCCAGGTCTCCCTCGACGAGCACTTCTCCAAGCTGGCCGCCGAGGCTGACCCCCACCGCTCCTCCGAGATCACCAAGAACCTGCTGCCAGCCACCTTGCAGCTGATCGACACCTATGCCACCTTCACCAGGTCGGTGGTGACCCCAGCCCCCCAGCCCCCACCCCCACCCCGGCCACGAAAACAAAACAAAAAAACAAACAGATCCTCTCATGTTGCATCTCAAAGGGCCGGCACCTTCTCTGGTCGATGTGCCTGCGTTTTGCAGGGCGGGTAAGCTCGTAGAACAATGGCGGCGAACCTTCGGCCCTCCAGATGTTTTGGACCGCAACTCCCACAGTCCCTTGTCATTGGCAGTCTAGGCCTAGAATTCTGGGAGTTGTGGTCCAAAACATCTGGAGGGCCAAAGGTTGGCCACCACTGTCTTAGAAACCTCACCGAGTGACATTGGAAGGGGTCTCAGTGCAGCTATACAGTGGCACGGTGGTACAGAGCAGCTCGACTTAAGAGCAATTCGACTTAAGTGCGGAAAGCTGTTGTCGTTTCAGCTGCTGCCTGACAAATGCTAGATATAGTCTGCTCCACGTACAAATATTTTCCCCCTATTTTTTAAAAATAGGAGTTCTAAATAGTAGTTCGACGTAAGAGCATGCATTCGGAACAGATTTAAATTCATAAGTGGAGGCACCCCTGTACCGTATTCTCCTTGTTCTTGGCATAGGTCTTACCTGCTCCGGAGCCTCGCCGAGGAAGGCTCTCCTGGCAGCAAGCCGTCGGAAGAGAAGCTTCAGGGCTACGCCGCCGTCCTTGCCGTTGGCTCCGGCCGGTGTAAATCCAACACTCTAGGTAAAAACGGCCTCCTCTCTGGGGTGGGGGTGGGGGTGGAGCTTTGGGTCTGAGACCGGCTCCCCTGGGCCTGTGGAGACGTGAGGCACTCAGGCTAACAGAAACCTCACCGGCGTGGCTGCTTCAGGGAGAGGCTTTCCCCACTTTGTCACTGGTCGGTCCTGTGTTCGAGATCCGCCATTCTGAGCTGGCTCAGAGGGTCCTCCTCTCTCCCCCCCCCCGCCATCCCTCCTTGTTGCAGGGCCCACTCTTGTCCAGAACTTACCTTCCGCCGTCCAGTCTCTGTGTGAATCCTGGAATAGCATCCACACCAATGAATTCCCGAACATTGGCTCCTGGGTGAGTCTGCATTTTTATTTGTTCTTCGGCCGGGACTGCCAGAAATGTAACAGAGGACAAGGGCTGGGCTTGGCAGCTTTTCCTGCCTCTTGGCTTGGATCCGTCCTTCCCCCTGTACAGGCAGCACAGCCTGCCTCTCGCCCTCCCCCCCCCCTTGCTCCGTGTCTTTGTCCACTGGGGCCAGGCCCTTCTTTTGCTTCAGGGAGGAACACCACAGGACAGGACAGGGCCTGGGGGACTACAACTCCCACCCTCCCTCGCCCTGGACTGCGCTGGGTGGAAGGTAGTCGTCCATCCGCATCCAGAGGGAACCAGGTTGGGGGAGCCCTGGGTGGATTGCGCTGAATCTTCCTCCTGATAGTTTCCCTTTCCTTTTCAAAACCTGCCTCGTGAGAAGCTCCTAGCTTGTAAATAAATGCCGGAAGACGTAAGGGCGTCACTCCCTGTTCCTTCCACCCCCTCCAAGTGGGATTGTTTGGTTGTTCTTTTTGGGTGCCTTCTAGCGCAACGCCTTCGCCAACGACACGATCCCCGCCGAGAGCTACATCAGCGCCGTGCAGGCGGCCCACCTCGGCACTCTCTGCAGCCAGAGCCTCCCTCTCGCAGCCTCTCTGAAGCGCACCCTCCTCTCCTTGGTCAGGCTCACCGGGGACCTCGTGGTGTAAGTAACGGGCTGGAGAAAACCTTCGGAGCCCTTGGCCCTCCCTGCTGGTTCCGGCCTCTGGACCGGCAACACTCGGGTGGTCCCGGTCGCTGCCTCCCAAAGGGGTCCTCGCTAGTCCAGCGGGGGCCCCGTCGGCATCCGTGCGTGATTGACCCTGAATCAAGGCAGCCCACGCGGGTCTCTAGGGTTTTCCCGTGCGAAGATATGCTGGTCCGTTTGGACCTGGACCCATTGTGTCTGCAAGGGAAGGGTTCTGTCACAGAGCTGTGTGTGAGAGAGATAGAGACAGAGACAGAGAGACACACAGAGAGAGACACACACACACACACCCCTTTCTGGAAAGGAACAGAACTTCCAGCCCCTCATGGAAGGCCCACGTAAACAGGGCTGCCGGAGGCTGCCTTATACAGTGGACCCTTGTATAATAAACAGTTTGATTTTTTTCCGCCATCGCCATTGCTATATCCTGCATCTGTTGTTTTTATTTGTTTACTTTCATTAGTCTATGCAATTTGTTGTTCCCTTAATTGTTGTAAACCGCCTGGAGTTCCCCACCAGGAAGACGGGCGGTATATAAGTCCCATAATAAATAAATAAAATCCGTACAACGTAAAAAATTCCGGAGACGGGGGAAATGAGCTTAGCAGAATCTCCTATGGAGCAAATCCATACAACATAAAAATGGGATTTTTCCGTTTTCAATGCCTTCCTGTGGGATTTTGTATAAAGGACAATTTGCATCACATGATTTCATTTGGAGCGAATTAATTCCTTTATCCAAGGTACCACTGTATACACTCAGCTGTTGACAGCTGGATAGGACAGGGGTGGAGATATCTGGTTGCGGAACCAAAGGCAGGGAGCTCAACTCCCCCACTTGTGCCTCCTTAAGGTGGGGGGACTGGGCGGAATGAGATCCCCCAGGGGTCCCTTCCCGCCCTTGAGTTTCTAAGCCCACCTCGCCCAATGCCCTGCAGGCTTCCTGGTCTGGTCCGTGGCATCCCGCCAGCGGGCCGGCCTCACCCCCCCCTTTGCCTCTCCTTGGTCTCTTCCCTCCCTCCCAGGTGGTCGGAGGAGCTGAACCCGCCCCAGGTGATCCGCACCCTCCTGCCCCTCCTCCTGGAGGCCAGCACGGAGAGCGTGGGGAGATCAGCAGCAACGCCCTGGAGCGCGTCCTGGGCCCGGCCGAGTCGGACGAGTTCCTCTCCCGCGTCTACGAGAAGCTGATCACGGGCTGCTACAACATCCTGGCCAACCACGCCGACCCCGACAGGTGCTGCCCTCCTGCTTCCACCGATGCCCTCTGGAGTTAGCGGGGAGGGGTGGGCTCTTGCAAGGACACCGACCCCCCCGCGTGAGAGGCCACCTGGGTGCCTTCTGAGCCCGCTTGGAGACATTGGCCGCCAACTCTCTGGACCAGCAGGCACCTAAGAAGCCACCTTTCACTAAAGTAGACCTTGGGTTTATTTCACCCACGATGGCCAGCTCTGGTTGTCTGCCGTGGCCCTCTGGGGCTCCCCCAGGCCTGTCGACACACACACACACACACACACACACACACACACACACACACACACACACACACACACACACACACACACACACACACACACACACACCCAGCGTTCTTTGTGGGCCTCCCCCTTCCTTCCTCTGAAATCGGGTGAGATGCAGAAATTAAATCCAAGCTGGGCTTTTCATTTCACCTCTCCAGCAATCCAGATGTGGTGGTGGTGGTGGTGGGGGTTTCTTTCTATTTTAAGCAGGTGGGGAGTCTCAGGATGTTTGGGGGGGGAGAGAAATCTCTGTGCTTGTTAAGACTCCACCTGCCTTAAGGAAAGCTTCTCTCTCTACGGAAATTATGCCCCTTATCCCGAACAAACCTGCCTCTCTATTTTTAGTGGCCTGAACGAAGCCATCTTGGAGGAGTGCCTGCAGCATCTGGAGAAACAGCTGGAGAACAGCCAGGCCCGGAAATCCATGGAAGAGTTTTTCTTGGAGAGGTGAGCCATTGCCGCCACCGCCACCCCTTCCTCGTAACGGCCAGGAGTTTTGTCCTGGGGTTTTGTTTCTGGAAAACGTTGCCCTCAGTGGGGTGAAGAGGGAAGTGTTTGTGGGCCCGGCGAGTCTCCGGGATAGAAGCGTGGCATTATGGTGAGGGAGGAGGCCGCGAGGTCTGGTTTCTATTTCTCTGCCATGCTGTTGCTGTCGTCATTGACATCCCGGTGGGAGAAAAGTGTCTTAAGATGCCTCCATGGAGCAATCCTGTTTGCAGGAGGCTTCCCTCTGCAACCGTTTGCTTGCTGGCAGCCACATGGAAGGTGGGACAGGGAAGGGGGGCAGGGGGAGGGGGCTCTGGGGCGTTGGTTTCTCCCCCAGGAGGGAAGGAAGAGCGGGCCAGGCCAGGAGGGACAAGGCGGTGGCCCGTCCCTGCTTCTCGGTGGCCTCTGCTCCCAGGCTCGGGCTGGTCATATCTCTCTCTCTCTCTCTCTCTCTCACCCAGCGGAGAACTGGTCCAGATCATGATGGCCACGGCCAACGAGAACCTCTCGGCCAAGTTCTGCAACCGGGTGTTGAAGTTCTTCACGAAGCTGTTCCAGCTGAGTGAGTCGCCGTCCGCTCCGCCTTCCTCCCGCCATTCTGCCTTTCCCGGGTGGGGTGGGGGGTGGCGGTCATGTTTTTGGCCAGCCGCTTTCTGTTTTGCCCCCCCTCCCGCTCTCTGCTCCTTGCCCCCACAGCCCTCCCGCTTTCCTTCCATCCAGGGGGTCATCTTTTAAGGCTCCAGACTCAAACCGAACCAGCATCTGTTTCTTCAGGCCTTGGAGGGGACCAGGTTTTTTTGCAGGGGTGTGTGTTTTGGGGGATTCTCTGTCCCATCTAGTAGAGCTCCCCTGAAGCTGGGGTGGGCAACGCGGGTCCCTCCGACGACGGTTCGGTCCTAGCTCTGGGACATTCCCGCCAAGCAATCCAGTGGGGAGAGGCTGTCATTTGTGTCTGTGAAGATTCTCAGTCATCCAGGTGAATTTATCTGGAAGCCGAGTCATGGCTACTGGATTTCTTCTTTATTTTTTTCTTGAGTGATAGAAACATTTCGCTGCTCCTCCAAACACCTTCATCAGACTGATGAAGCTGTTTGGATGATGAAGCGGATGAAGCGGATGAAGCGGATGAAGCTGTTTGGAGGAGCCGCAAAACGTTTTTATCTCTCAAGAAAAAAAAAAGTCCAGTAGCCATGACTCAACTTTCAGATGGCTGTCATTTAGTGACATCCAGAGGGCCCCTCGGGCTGCAATGCCCGGCCACCCATTGGAGGGGGTGTCCTGTTGGACAACGTTTGGCGATTCACCGGTGCTTATAGATTCTTAGAAAGCAGGCGCTCTGCTTTCTGATCCTAACTCTTTTGGTAGCTTAGTGAGAATTTACAGCCACTTCTGTCTGTTCTAAATATCTGAGGGGGTCTCTCTTTGTGTGTGTGTTTGCTGACGTGCTCCTCTGGGCATCTCGCCCTCCTCTTTCTCTCCCTCCGCCTTCCTCCCCCCTCTCCCTCCAGCCGAGAAGAACCCGAACCCCAGCCTGCTGCACCTGTGTGGCTCCTTGGCGCAGCTGGCCTGCGTGGAGCCGGCCCGCCTCCAGCCTGGCTGACCCGCATGACCGCCTCGCTGCCCAAGGAGACCGACCAGCTGGAGGTGGTGCAGGAGAACCGCCAGCTGCTCCAGCTGCTGACCACCTACATTGTGCGGGAGAACAGGTGGGTGGGGTGGGCCCATCCCTGTCCCTGTCCTTATCCCTGTCCCTGTCCCTGTCCCTGTCCTTATCCTTATCCCTGTCCCTGTCCTTATCCCTGTCCCTGTCCCTGTCCCTGTCCCTGTCCCTGTCCTTATCCCTGTCCCTGTCCCTGTCCTTATCCCTGTCCCTGTCCTTATCCCTGTCCCTGTCCCTGTCCCTGTCCCTGTCCTTATCCCTGTCCCTGTCCCTGTCCCTGTGCCTGTGGCTCTTTGCATGTGGGCGCGCGGAAGGTCAAGGGTGTGCCTGTATGTGAAGGAGGGACTCTCCCGACCGAGGAAAACACGGCGGGCTGTTCCCCCGTTCCGCTCATGCCCGCAGGAAGGTCCCTCCTTGAGCCAGGTGGATCGGACCCCTAGGCTGGGTCGGTTCTGAGCGGAGCTTGGATCCAATGGGTCAGGCCATTTTTCCTTGACTCATTTGTATCCCCGTTTCCCTCAAAGAAACAAAGTTCCAGGCACCTCCCATGCGTCGTGAAAAGCACGTTGAATCACATCATTGCAGCAATTGCGACAGTCCGTCCAGTCAGTCCAACACGCAGTGGATGTTTAAAAGGACCCCTTTTCTTAGTCTCGTTAGCAGCAGGGTTGATCGTCTGATCCCCGCAGTCTGAGCCGTGTGTGTGTGGACAAGGACTCTTAATGCTTTGAAATGAGGTTTTTATCTCACGCATTTGGGCCACCACCAGCCACCTCTAGCATCCTTCGTTGGTGCGAGAGAAGCAAGACGTTCTCGAGAACTACTGGACCCTTGCCCGGAGGCTTTGGGGAAGCCGGGGCGTTTTCTTCGCTCCTGGCGCGACTGAGTGGGCTGGTCCAAAGCGCTGGTGGGGGAAACGGGGCCCCGATCCGAGCCCAATCGATTCCTTCCCCCCCCTCTTCCAGCCAAGTGGGCG
This sequence comes from Phrynocephalus forsythii, assembly GCA_029282475.1. Lineage (NCBI taxonomy): Eukaryota > Metazoa > Chordata > Lepidosauria > Squamata > Agamidae > Phrynocephalus > Phrynocephalus forsythii. The sequence continues at coordinate 1,309,101 of JAPFRF010000020.1, read as the reverse complement.
AAGGGGCCTGCACCGTCCTCCTGAACACCTTGATCCCCATGGCCACGGAGATGCTGGCGAACGGCGACGGGGCAGGCTTCCCTGAGCTGATGGTGGTCATGGCCACCCTGGCCAGCGCCGGGCAAGGGGCCGGGCACCTCCAGCTTCACAGCGCGGCCATCAATTGGCTGGGCAGATGGTAAGGAAAGCGGAGGGTGGGGCACCTTCCTGGGTGGGGGTGGGGGGTGGGAATGGGTCCCCCTTTGCTGGATGAGGAGAGCTGAAGCCCCGTTTTCCCTGGCATTTTCAGGGCGGGAAAGATGTTTTCCATCTACTCCTTCTCCTGTGCCCTGAATCCAGTGCCCTGACTTGACCCCTGGGGAAGCCAAGAGGGAAGCTTCTCTTGCGAACCTGGTGGGCTGGCAAGGCTGGCACCAGGGAGGGTGGTGCCCTCCGAGGACGGGGTCCCAGGTGGCCCAGATTTGATGCCCAGCCACTCCTGGAAGGAGGGGGGGGGGAAACCCACCCACCCAATCCATTCATCCATCCATCGCACAAGTAGCACGATTCTGGGTAGTTATCTAGAGAGAGAGAGAGAGAGAGGGAGAGTTTCAGGCTTAAGGTGGGAAGTGAAGAGCCAGAGACTTTGCCTGTGGTTCCCTGTTAGGTGCCCAGGGGTTGAAGACAAATAAATAAATAAATAAAACCGCCCTTTCCTGTCCCCTTTCCAGCAAAAAGTACTTATCCCAGAAGAACGTAATAGAGAAGATTAACGCCAACGTGATGCATGGGAAGGTGAGGCTGGAGGCGATGCCTTGGCCGGGGGGGGGGTGGCAGCAGAGGGGCACAGCTCTTGCTTTTCCACCGATCTCTAGGATCGGTCGGCCAGAACTGCAGCCGGGGTGGGTGGGGGGTGGCGGCGGCGATCCCTTCTCAGCCCTGATCTCTTTGGATCCGCTGGACCTGAGTTGGATCCTTTGTGTGTGGGGTGGGGGGTGAAGGTTTGTGCCACACACCTCCAGGGCAATGTGGGGTCCCTGGCCGTGGCACTGTGCGAGGGCTGTGGATTTTGAGGAGTGCGTGTGTGTCCACGGAGGAAGACAGGGGGGGGGACTTCCACCGTTTGGCAAGGGATTGATGGTTTCTGGCATGACTTGTTTCGTTCCCGGTGAACCCACTCCCTTGCTTTGACCTCCCGCCCGCAGCACGTGACTGTTCTGGAGTGCACGTGCCACGTCATCTCCTACCTGGCCGACGTCACCAATGCCCTGAGCCAGACGGGGGCCCCGGGCAGCGGCCACCTCTCGGTGGACGGAGAGGAGCGGGCCATCGAGGTGGACTCGGATTGGGTGGAAGAGCTGGCGGTGGAGGAAGAGGACTCTCAGGCGGAGGATTCGGTGGGTGACCTGGGTTGCAGGGTGGACTTGCGGGGTGGGGAGAACGGAACAGAGGCGGCCAATCCGGCCGAGGGGACGGAATCGTTCCTTCGTTAAAAACGAGCCAAAGATAGTTCTGGGTCTGCCACGGAGCCGTTGGCCGCCTTGCGTGACCTGAAATTAAGGCTTTTGGAGCTCAAGGGCTTCCTTCCCCGTGTGTGTTTGGTCGGGCAGGACGAGGACTCCCTCTGCAACAAGCTCTGCACGTTTACCATCACCCAGAAAGAATTCATGAACCAGCACTGGTGAGTCGTTGTTCAGCGTCCAGACACGCCTCGGCGAACTGTCGGGCCTCCCACCCCTCTGCGGCCTCGTGGCATCGGTTGGCACGCCAGTTCTCCTGGCCAGCTGGCCTTTGAGCCCCACGCCACCCCGAGGCCTTGCCTCCTTGCAAGAGGGTAGTGGTGGCGGGCTGGACTGGGAACGACCCCGATTGCCCCTGCCCGCTCTCCTGCTCTTGAGACGATGGCAGTCGGAAGTGTTGCCGGCCAGTTATCCAGCGGGTGGGCCTCCTCCCTCCCTCCCTCCCTGCCTCTCTTGCAGGTACCACTGCCACACCTGCAAGATGGTGGACGGCGTCGGGGTCTGCACCGTTTGCGCCAAGGTTTGCCACAAAGACCACGAGATCTCCTACGCCAAGTACGGCTCCTTCTTCTGTGACTGCGGCGCCAAGGAGGACGGCAGCTGCCTGGTAAATACGGCGGGCCTCGGGCTCCCTCCCCCCCCGCACCCCATGGGGGGGTGTCCATGTCCCTGATGACTGGGCAACGGCACGTCGGTCTCGGTTCGGGCATCAGCCCTCCCCCCCCTCTCACCGCCATCCGATTGCAAGGCGGGATGTTGCGGTGCGCGTGGATAAGAGGTTTTCTCCGCTTGGGATCGGGTGTCCCCAGATGTCCTCAGTCTCCAACTCCCAGAAGCCTTTTGGCAATGGCTGTGATGCCCGGGGCTCCTGGGAGTTGTAGTCCAAGTGCATGGGGGGGCAAGTGGGGAAGCAGCAAGACACAACCTTGGGGTCAGGGGCCAGAGGGGCCGGTAGCTCTGCCTTGCACTGATCCTCCAGGTTTGGGAGGATTGAGGGGGCCGGGGGTGGTTAGGGTTAGGGTTAGGGGGTTAGGGGGTTACTTATCCCAAAAGAATGTAATAGAGAAGATTAATGCCAACATGATGCATGGGAAGGTGAGGCTGGAGGCGATGCCTTAGCTGGCGGTGGGGGGGCGACACAGCTCTTGCTTTTCCACCGATCTCTAGGATCAGTCGGCCAGGAACTGCCCGGCTGCAACGGAGCTCCTCGTCCGACCTTCTGTCCGTGTGTCCCTCCTCCCCTCCCCCTCCCCTCCCCGTCTCCAGGCCTTGGTGAAGAGAACCCCCAGCAGCAGCCTCAGCTCCACCCTGAAGGAGTCAGCCTTCCAGACAGAGCCCCGCGTGGCCGAGAGTGTGGCCCGCCACGCCAGCTCCTCCCCCACGGACAAGGCCAAGGTCTCCGTCAGCGACGGGCGAGGGCCGGACGAGGAGAAGCCCAAGAAGCACACCCTCTGTCGGAACGTGGAAGGGTGCCGGGAGCAGCTGCAGGCCCAGGTGGGTTGGAGCAGGGTAGAGGAGGAAGCTCCCTCTCGGCTGCCACCACCTCCTCCTCCTCCTCCTCCTTCCGGAAGGGCCTGGTCTGACCTCGTTGGGGAAACCAGGCATGGGGTCCCTAGGGGTGTGTGGACGTTGCTGAACGCCTTTCTCCCCCTCCCCCGTTCCCCCTTTGCCCTTTGCCACAGGCCAGCTTCTCCTTTGCCCCCCTGGTGCTGGACCTGCTGCACTTCCTGATGGAAGCCATCCAGGGCCACTTCCAGCAGGCCTCGGCCGTGGGCAGCAGCAGCCGGGCCCAGCAGGCTCTCCACCAGCTCCACACCCTGGACAAGACGGTGGACATGACAGACCAGCTGATGGTGAGCGCGGCAGGGGTCGCACGGCAAGGAGGAGAAGGTGGCGGAGGGAGGGAGGGAGGGAAGGCAGGAGGGGCCGTGAAAGCTTGGCCGAGAAGCCCAACCAGGAACCACCAACCTTCCCACCACCACCTCCTCGCGTTCACGGTTTCCGGTTCCTGTTGTCTTGTCAGATCCGTGGCGTGCCCCTCTCAGCTTTCTTCTCCTCTAGGAGAGAGAGTTTGCTCCTCCCTGCTTTATCTTCACGACTGCTCCCCCCCCCGCCCCGACGGCGCCTTTTAAGAGAGCAAAAAGCAAAGTGTTCTGCTTATATACCGCCCCGTAGCACTCCAGGTAGTCTCTGGGCTGTTTACAGTTTAAATTACAGTAATGCATGCTACATATTGCCCCCCCCAGCAAGCTGGGCACTCATTTTACCGACCTCGGAAGGATGGAAGGCTGAGTCAACCTTGAGCCTGCTGCTACCAGGGATCGAACCCCAGGTTGTGAGCACAGTTTTACCTGCAGGACAGGCATTGAACCACTGCGCCACGAGGCTCAAATAGCTTTTTTTTTGTCACAAAAGTAAATAAAAATGTACAGTAACTGACCATTTTTGCAGCTGAAAGACGATAAACTAAAATACAGTATACATAAAAAAGTAAACTGTTTTGCTTATATACTGCCCCATACCACTTCAAGTAGTCTCTGGGTGGTTTACAGTTTTTTTTTTAATTACAGTAATGCAGGCTACACATTGCCCCTCCCCTCCAGCAAGCTGGGTACTCATTTTACCAACCTCGGAAGGATGGAAGGCTGAGTCAACCTTGAGCTGCCTGCTCCCTGGGATTGAACCCCAGGTCTTGTGCACCGTTTTAGCTGCAGGACAGACAAAGTACCCCCAGGGAGTTTTTCCTGGCCCTCTCCTCTAGGTGGTGTAACCGGGGCAGCGTCCTGGGCCTCCCAACTCCTTCCGACTGCATCAGAGGTGTCATTCCATCCCTCCTCCTCTCCCCTCTCCTGCCACCCCCCACCCTTTCAGGTGCCCACCCTGGGCTCTCAAGAAGGCGCCTTTGAGAACGTCCGGATGAATTACAGCGGGGACCAAGGGCAGACCATCCGGCAGCTGATCAGCGCCCACGTCCTGCGCCGGGTGGCCATGTGCGTTCTCTCCTCGCCCCACGGGCGCCGCCAGCACCTGGCCGTCAGCCACGAGAAGGGGAAGGTGAGCCTGGAAGCGCGGGAAGAGATTTTTTTTTTTGGGGGAGGAGCCGTCCCCATGCTTGGTATTTCTGTTCTGCACGGACTGAAAATACGAAATGAACCCCCCACCCCAAGAAAGATGCGCTTCCATGCCGTAAACACCAGAACGGGTCACTAGAGGGCAGCAGAGATCATGTTAGGTATTTGGGTTGGCTCTTATCCGTGGTTTTCAGCATCGGCGAGGGTGGGGGGGGAGAGGAATCAATTCCCTGGAGCAGTAGTGGCGAACCTACAGCACTCCAGATGTTTTGGACTACAACTCCCAGAATTCCAAGCGTGTATTGCCAGTGACAAAGGACTGTGGGAGTTGTGGTCCAAAACTTCTGGAGTGCCGAAGGTTCGCCACCACTTCCCTAGAGCAGACATGTCCAAACTTCAGCCCTCCAGATGTTTTGGACCACAACTCCCATAGTCCTTTGCCGCTGGAAATACAGGTTGGAATTCTGGGTGTTGTTTTTGAACATGCCTGCCCCTAGAGGATCTGGAGGTCCGAATGCATTTGCCTTTCTCGGACGCCCTCAGCAAAATGGGGTTTTGCCTGGTTTGGGGAGTCAGGAGCGGCAGTCTGCGCTTCATTGCCCCCCTCCGTGTGTGTGTGTGTGTGTGTGTGTGTCTTTCTGTTTTTCCTGCGCAGATCACCGTCCTGCAACTCTCGGCTCTGCTGAAGCAAGCCGATTCCAGCAAGCGTAAGCTGACCCTGACGCGCCTGGCCTCGGCCCCCGTGCCCTTCACCGTGCTGAGCCTGACGGGGAACCCCTGCAAAGAGGACTACTTGGCCGTGTGCGGGCTGAAGGTGAGGATGGCGCCGGGGCTCCCTTGCAGCCGGGGAAGGTTCCACTCAGGACACCATCGTGGGCAGGCGGGAGAGAGACCCACAGAGGCATTTGCAAGGGGGTTAGATGTTAGCCTTCACCTTCTGTGTGTGTGTGTGCGCGTGTGCACACCCAGAGAGACACAGCTCTTGAGTCTTGCTTGCTGAGCCCTCCCCATTCGGGGATGGTTCATCGGCGTGTCTCTTTGCCTCCCCACTCTCCACCCCACCCCCCCCAGGACTGCCACGTCCTGACCTTCAGCAGCTCCGGGTCCGTCTCCGACCACCTGGTGCTCCACCCCCAGCTGGCCACGGGCAACTTCATCATCAAGGCCGTGTGGCTGCCGGGCTCGCAGACGGAGCTGGCCATCGTCACGGCCGACTTCGTGAAGGTGAGTCCGGCCGGAGGGAGGGAGGGCTGAGGAGACGAGGGCACCTGGCCTTCATCCGAGCTGGTGTGTTTGTGTGTGTGGGGGAGGATGATTTGAGCCTTCTTGCTGATGCCGACTCCATGCTGGGTGGGACCAGCATTGCTGTGGCCTCAATGAACTCCCTGTTGCCCCTCCACCACCTGCCTTCACTCACGCCACCTCTCTGCTCCCCGCCAGATCTACGACCTCTCCGTGGACGCCTTGAGCCCCACTTTCTACTTCCTGCTCCCGAGCTCCAAGATCCGGGACATCGCCTTCCTGTTCAACGAGGAAGGGAAGAACATTGTGGTCATCATGTCCTCTGCCGGCTACATCTACACGCAGCTGATGGAGGAGGCCAGCAGCGCTCAGCACGGCCCCTTCTACGTCACCAACGTCCTTGAAATCGCCCACGAGGACCTGAAGGTGAGGCTGCGGCCTTCTCCGGCCGGTTCGGTCCCGAGGGGGAGCGCACGGCTGTTGGAAAGGGACCGGGGGCGGGGTTCCTTTTGCCGAGCTGCATGGAAGGTTGTGCTGTCCTTCATCCCTTGATTTTCTCTCTCTCTCTCTCTGTGCGCGCGCGCGTCCCTCATTGCAGGACAGCAACGGGCAAGTGGCCGGAGGCGGCGTGTCCGTCTATTACTCCCACGTCCTCCAGATGCTTTTCTTCAGTTACTGCCAGGGGAAATCCTTTGCCGCCACCCTCAACCGAGCCTCCTTGGAGGTGACCCACCTCTTCCCCATCGGCATCAAGAGGTGAGTCGGCAGCCCTCGGCCTCCTGGCCTTCCTCTCAACCGGAACCCCCTCTCCCTCCACTGCTTTGCAGAGAGCTCCGAAACAGGCCGTTTTGGCACTTGGCAAAGCAACGGGTAAGAGCACCTCCGCGATCACAGAGAAACGGTGGGTTCCTTGTAACGTCCACAGTGGTGGAGGTACAGCTCAGCAGCCCAGCACACCCTCACTGCCCTCCTGGTGTAGTGGAACTTCGTAGCTTAACAACGACATTACGTAATGTAACTTGGTGGCTTAACAAACTTTGTAGCTTAACAATGATAAGAGGCGTGCACCGGGCTCAGGTGTCACTGTATGCATGGCCTTGGCTTGTTCCATAATCGAGAGCAGCCAAGTCATTGTGGGAAGAAAAAAATAGAAAAACAGAGGATAACTCGAGTTAATGCAGTTCCTTCTTGTGGAACGAGGCTTTCGTTACTTTTAAATAGCAAAGAAGAAGGGAGTGGTTGTTTTTAAAACCGGAGTTCTCTTGGCTCTGGCGCTCAACGTGCCAACGTGCCCCTTAACCTCTTCCTGAACCTCTCGCAGCTCCAACGGCGGCGGCAAGACCTCCCCCGCCCTCTGCCAGTGGTCCGAAGTCATGAACCACCCGGGGCTGGTGTGCTGCGTCCAGCAGACGACCGGTGTGCCTCTGGTCATGATGGTGAAGCCAGACACTTTCCTGATCCAGGAGATCAAAACCTTGCCGGCCAAAGCAAAGGTAGGGCTCGGTGTCAGCGGTGGGATCCTTTTTCTTTATGGATCTCCCGGAGGTGGGCTAGCCTATCTAGTCTGTTATTACGGCAGGGTGGCCACTTTTCGGGAAAGCCAGGGAAATTGAATGTGGTCCAGGAAAGTTGAACGGGAGAGAGAACAAACACATGGAATGAACGAGACCGAGAGGGGTGTGGTGGGGTGTTTGTTGTTGTTGTTGTTGTTGTTGTTGAGTTTATTTTGGGTCCGTTCCCGGCCTCCAGATCCAGGACATGGTGGCCATCCGGCACACGGCCTGCAACGACCAGCAGCGGACGACCATGATCCTTCTGTGCGAGGACGGGAGCCTGCGCATCTACATGGCCAATGTGGAGAACACCTCCCACTGGCTCCAGCCGGCCCTCCAGCCCAGCAGCGCCATCAGCATCCTCAAGCCTCTCCGCAAACGCAAAGCGGTCGCCATCAGTAAGTCGCCCCAAGGTCAGGTCGCCTGAGCCACATGGGCGGGGGCGGGGTGGGCGGGTGTTTGTGTGCACGCTCACCTCTGAGCGCACCAGGTTTGGGGGGGGGGAGCTCCCTTCCCATGACTCGAGAGCTGTGCTTTTTAAAATCATCATAATAGAATAGAATAGAATAGAATAGAATAGAGTTTTATTGTCATTATGCATACACAAGATATGCACAATGAAATTAGAGTGCTGTTCCACTACACACTCTAAACATACAAAACATATAAAACACCATACAAAATATTAAAAACTCTTGAAATTGCTTACAAAATTTAAAACACTACTTAAAAACTGATTAAGATGGTGCTAAAACTGTCGCATTTAACTTGGATACCGCTCTGTGATAAAAACTGTTCTTTAGTCTATTTGTCCTTGAGCTAAGAGTCCTGTATCTCCTGCCAGACGGCAACAGTTCCAAAAAATTGGTGGCCAGGATGCGAAGGGTCTCTCAAAATTCTAGATGTCTTCCTTGAGCGCCTGGGGTTGTATAATGTCTTCTCTGCAGCTACGGCGGCCTCCTCTGGGTCAGATTTAAATTCCGTTTGGGATGGGGGAATCCGAGACAGGTTTTCCGCAGGCACGCGCCCACGCCGGCGGTGGCTGAGACCTGACGTGGCTTTTCCGGCGTGGCTTTCCCTCCCTCCCTCCCTCCCTCCCTCCCTCCCTCTTCCAGCCGCCCGCCCCTCCACCCAGGTGAACTTCCCCATCGACTTCTTTGAGCACAACCAGCAGCTGACCGACGTGGAGTTTGGGGGCAACGACCTCCTGCAGCTCTACAACGCCCAGCAGATCAAGCACCGCCTCAATTCCACCGGCATGTACGTGGCCAACACCAAGGTGAGCCCTCCCCCGGAGGTACGGTGGCCCAGAGGGAGGGCGGAGGCCCCGTCTCAGCCGGCCCGGCTGTACAAGTGCCCGTAGGCCGCCCAGGGCGAGGCCAACATCTCGGCTTCCGCCCCAGTGCCCTTTCCTCGTCCCCCCGGGTGGCTGACGGGAGGCCCCTCTCTGTCCCTCCAGCCTGGCGGCTTCACCGTGGAGGTGACCAACAACAACAGCACGATGGTGATGACCGGCATGCGGGTCCAGATCGGCACCCAAGCCATCGAGCGAGCCCCCTCCTACCTGGAGATCTTCGGCCGCACCATGCAGCTCAACCTGAGCCGGCCCCGGTGGTTCGACTTCCCCTTTACTCGCGAGGAGGCCCTGCAGGCCGACAAGAAGCTGACCATCTTCGGTAAACCTGGCCTAGTTTTCCTTCGGTGGCTTAAAAACAGAGGCCTATGCGCTCCTTCCTTCCTTCCTTCCTTCCTTTGTTTGTTTCTTCCTTCCTTCTTTCTTTTTTCCTTCCTTCCTTCCTTCCTTTTGTTTGTTTCTTCCTTCTTTTTTCTTTCTTTTTTCTTTCCTTCTTTCTTTCCTTCCTTTCTGGACTTGGCCTCCTTCCTTCCTTCCTTCTTTCTTTCCTTCCTTCCTTCTCTTCTTTCTTTCTTTCTGAATTATCTTTCTTCCTTTCTTTCTTTCTTCCTTCCTTCCTTCCTTCCTTCCTTCCTTCCTTCCTTCCTTCCTTCCTTCCTTCCTTCCCTTGCTCTCTCTTCTGGACTCGGCCTCATGAATTATACTTTCTTTCTTTCCTTCCTTCCTTCCTTCCTTCCTTCCTTCCTTCCTTCCTTCCTTCCTTTCTTTTCTTTCTTTCTTTCTTTCTTTCTTTCTTTCCTCCATCCCTCCATCCCTCCCTCTTCTACTCTTGGCCTCACGGACCGTCCCTGTTTTTCCTCCTGCAGTCGGAGCCTCCGTGGACCCCGCCGGCGTCACCATGCTGGACGCCGTCAAGATTTACGGCAAGACGAAAGAGCAGTTTGGCTGGCCGGACGAGCCCCCGAAGATTTCCCGTCGGCCTCTGTGAGCAACATCTGCCCCCCAAACCTGAACCAGGGCAACGGGACGGGAGACACGGAGTCGGCCACCCCGGCCGTCACCAGCGGGACCGTCCTGGAGAGGTATGTAGCTCTTTTTGTGGAACGGCTTTTTGGCTACAGGGCCGTTTCCTTCTGCCAGCCGCTTGCCTACTTCTTTGTTTAAAAAGTCTGGACCTCCTGCACTGACAGGGATCGCAGACTTACCCAGGAGGGAAAGGCTGAAATGGAAATAGGGGATTCTCTCCAGTTGGACCCCCTGTATCCTGAAGGGATTGCTTCCATCCGACCACAGATGATAAGAGCGGACCCCACCTAGATATGTCATGGTCTCTGGCTGCTTCCCCACTGGTGTTTTTTTTTTTAATGTGGTGGCTGAATCGCGGCCTCTAATAGCCTTGGACTCCTAACCAGTTGGCCGAGTCAAGGGCCTAGCTCCCCCCCCTCCACCAGATACTGTGTCCTTCCATTTCAAGCAAGTCACCACTGTGCCTGGGGGTGGTGGTGTTTCCCTTGCAGGAATGTTCAGGGGACGTGGGGCGGGGGGGGGAGGCGTGCATCTCCCTATAGCCAGCCTGGGCTGTGTTCTATAGCACCCGAGAGCCCTCGCTGCTCCCTTCAGCTCCGTTTGCAAGTTCAAAACCTGGGTCCGTCCTTGTGGAAGCCGCCGGCGCTTGGATTGGGTCTGATCTGGACCTCACCACCCTCAAAACAAAACAAACAAAACCTCCTTTGCTTCCTCAACCTTGTAGTTTATGTTGCATCTCCTCCCCCCCTTTTTTTTTTTTGCTTAGGGCGTGCTTCTTGAATCATTTCTCTGTGAGCTCCGTGTCCTTTTCATTCATTCAGATCTGTTTCCTCTCCCCCCCTTTTTCCCCCCCCTCCCCTCCTCCTCCTCCTCCTTCCTAGCCCTGAAGGAGAGTCCTTAACTACCCTTGACCGGTTAGTATCCCGTCTCTTTCCTCTGCACGGCGAGCGGGAGGAGGCTCCCGGTTCCTTGTTTGGCTGCCGTTTGCGCCTGCCTGCCTGCCTGCTGTCCCTGCGTCTTTTCCCGAGAGGGCCTTGCGTGCCGCTGCTTGCCGGGTGTCCCTTGCATGGCGGCCAGAGAACAGGGGGCCTTGAGCTGGGGAGGCTAACAGCTGCTTCTTTCAACCGGATTCCCGGGTCCGGGTGTGTCGCAAAAGCTCATCTCTGGCCGGAATTCACAGCCAGGAACGGAACGGATTCCCCAAGGATCAACAATGCATCTTGCTACATATGTTGGTCTGTTGTTGTTGTTGTTTTTCCTTTAAAAGAAGAAGAAGAGTCCTTCTGTTCTGGAAGGGCGGATCCCTGTCCCTCGATTGCATCTGATTCCTGCTAGAACACAACAACCTTCCCCACAGGGTCCCTGTGTGTTGCCAAGTCTTTGACCCGGGGTGTGGTGTGTGTGTGTGTGGGGGGAACCAGTGAGGGTGGCAGCTCCCTTCACAGATGTTCTGCCGGCCTTCACCCTCCTGTGGGCATCCTCTCACCCTGCGTGGCCGGACTTGGTCTTGGGGGTGGTGGTGATCCCCCTGAATTTGCAAGTGGAGGGGCCGCCCAGTGTAACAGAAACTGGAACGGAAAGCCCCTGATGCTGTCTTTTGTGGAGGCTCTCTCTCTCTCTCTCTCTGGGTGGAGTGCTTTGCCGATACTGAGAAGGCGGGTCTCTGCCCCAAAGGCGCTTACATGTAGAATAGGATGAGAAGAGAAGGAAGGGGTGCAAAAGAGGTAGATTGCAGGTGATGAGTTGGGTTTCCCGTACCTGGGCTGGTTTACGGGAATGCTTGTAGCCACTTCTGCTGGTGTTGGACCCGCACGCACCCTTTTCCGTCCCGCAACCGTGATAACCAGCTTGTTGTGCCCGTGCCTGCCTGGGTGCCTGGGCGGGGAGAACACCGTCGTCGTCCCCCCCTTAAGTTTGGTCCTCGGAGCCTCCGAGATGAGGAAAACCAGACACACACAGAGAGAGGTGTGGAACGCCGGCTCTGGGCTTTTGAACGGTGGCAGCTGGAGCCACCCCCAAACCTGTTTGAGACCGAGACATGGACCAAGGGGAAGGAGTGCCCGTCTGCTTACTGGCCACTAAATCGCCCCGTGGCTTGTGGGATCCTGGGAACGGACGTGCCGTGGGGTTTCTACCGGGACAAGCTGTGTCTTAGCGGGAGAAACAAAGATCCATGTAATCATTTGGCAGTTTGGCATCTCTCTTTAAGATGGGGACCATTCTGCTTTTCCAGCCTCGGTTTTTTTTTGGGGGGGGTGCGCATTTCCCTGGCCGCCGACCAAATTTGCAAAGTTATTATCTTCGCATTGGGAACTTGACTGTAATCGCGGGGGAGCAGCGTCAGAGCTGCAGATTCTTCGGGGGCAGCAAACGGCTTATCCCCAAAGCCCTTCGGAGCTGGGCTGGCTTTCTCTCTTTCCCTCTCCTCCACCCCCGGCTACCCCTCCCACCCCCAATCCTCCAGGAAGACATGTCACACATACACACACAGCCCTTGATCTCCATCCCGTGCGCGTCACGGGGAGGAGAAGCTTTGAGAGGCAAGGGGACAGGATGAATCCCGGCTGTCAGCCCCATCTGAGTGATCCTGGCTGCGGGGTCTAGTTAGGAAGAGGGTGCTGATCCTCTTTAGAACGAGAGAGAGAGAGAGAGAGACAGAGGCAGGGAGGTGTATGTGTGTGTGTGTGGGGGGAGAGCCTCCTTCCTTCTGCCTTTCAGCCAGTGGGATTTGCTGCAAAAGGGCCGCTAAGTTTCTCTGAGCGTGCGCCAGGTTCCGCGCTCAGTCTGCGGCACAATGAGCAAGATATGCCGGGCACCCGTAGGCAGTTTTGTGTTGTTGTTTTTTTAATCTCGCCTGGATTCCTTTCTTAATTTTTTGTGGCGGGGTGGCAGGGGGGTCAGAGAAATTGGCTCCCGATAGCGCTTTCTCCCTTTCTCTCTCTCTCTCTCTCTCTCTCTCTCTCTCTCTCTCTCTCTGAGCCATCCGGCGCTGGAGCGTGAGCCATGAAGCTGAGTCTTAAGGAGCCTGCCTTTTCTGACCCCCTCCCTTCTTCTTCTTCTTCTTCTTCTTTTTCTCCCCCCCCCCCGCCCAAATCCCCTCCAGGGTAGTCGTGAGTTCTTTAGAAGCCCTGGAAAGCTGCTTTGCCGTCGGACCTGTCAACGAGAAGGCAAGTAACTTTCCGTGAGGTTTTAGGGACATCTCGGGAGGGCGGGTGGCGGTGGCAGCGGGGCATGTGGGGGGCAGTGTTCCTCCAAGCCCCTTCCGAAACCCAGGCCTTGAATGGGAAGTGGGATTTAGCAACTTCCTGGCTGCTTTACTTCCCGGAAAGGAGGTGGCGTTGGCTGGTCTGCTCAAATCCAGCAAGTGGGGTGGGGTGGGGTGGGGTGTCCTTCTCGCTGCCATGGGGTGTGTGTGTCTATTAGCCTGCCTTGGGCAGAAAAGCCCGAGAACGTCCTGGACAGGAGCTTGGGCCTTCAGCGATCCCATCCCACCGCCCAGCCTTGGTCCAAACTGGGCCCTCTTGGGAAAGGTTGGAGGTGGGTTTCCCATCATTTCAGGCAGTGGGGAGTAAACGGAGAGCGGGACTCTGGCCAGGGTAGAGAGCGGTTTGGGGGGGGGTGTCCCAACCAAGAGAGGGGCTTTGCTAGCCCAGAGAGCTCTCTGCGCCTCCATCAGCAGGAAGGGCCCTAGCCTGCCTTCTGCTGCCTTTGTCTGCCAGCCTGGTTTGCAGAGAGAGAGATGGGGTGTGGGGGGAGGGAGGTTTCCTCCTCCTCGGCCTTCCTGCAAACCGTCCGGGTTCCCCTTGAGGCACTAGGCGAGCACCCAGATTTGGGGACGGCAGCAGCCCCAGAACGAGGGTCTGCCCCCTCCCTTGCTCCTCCCCCCCCCCACTTTGTCGGGCTCCCCTCTGCCGCCGCCCGTGTTCCAACCCGCTCCTCCCCCTTTGTATGCCTGGCCCTGCAGGAAAAGAGCAAGGCCGCCGCCCAGGAGCTGGCCACCGTTCTCCTGTCCACCCCGGCCCCCGCCAGCGTCCAGCAGCAAACCAAGAGCCTCCTGGCCAGCCTCCACACCAGCCGCTCGGCCTATCACAACCACAAGGTACGGCCTCTCCGGGCGGATGGGGCTCCCCTGGGGAGAGGGGGGTGCAGACTCCCTGCACAGAGAGAGGGGCTCTCTTGGGGGCGAGGTCTCGTGGAGCTCCGGCGGCCGAGGGCTTCGGGTTCAGGGTTCGTTCCCCTGGTTCTGCAGGAGACGGGGCTGCCGCTTGCAATGGGGAAGCCCTCTGCGGGCGGGTGTGCCCCTGACTTCTCATCCCCCCTCTCTCGACCCTCCTCAGGATCAGGCCTTGCTCAGCAAAGCCCTCCAGTACTTGGCCACCTCGAGCCGAGAAGGCCGGGACCTCGACCCGGAAGTGTTCCAGAGGCTGGTCATCACGGCCCGCTCCATCGCCATCATGCGGCCCAACAACTTGGTCCACTTCACCGAATCCAAGCAGCCTCCGTCGGAAGCAGGTGAGGAGGGGGTTCCTCTCCCCCCCCAGGCCACCCACTCCACCCCACCCCACCCCACCCCACCCCACCCCACCCTGAACTCCGTGTCGGGCTGCTTGGCTGCCTTTTTATTAACAACCCCACCCAACCACCCCACACACCCCGTGCGGGACACAGGAGGCAGCTTGGAGGCCCTGTAGCGCAAGCATGTCCCAATTTCGGCCCTCCTGATGTTTTAGAACACCACTCCCGGAATTCTAAGCTGAGATCGCCAATGGCAAAGGACTGTGGGAGTGGTGGTCCGAAACATCTGGAGGGCCGACGTTTGGACGTGCCTGCTCTAGCAGTTGGAGCCACAACCAAGAAGCCACGGCTCCTCTGTCCTGGGGTGGTGGTGGGGTGTGTGTGTTGGAATTCAGCCAGGCGGTGGGGTGGCCAAAGCCTTCAGGGTCGTTTCCCAGAAGAGTCTTAAGCTTTGTGGTCTTTAAAAAAGAGGTGGCGCAAGGGGAAAAAGGGTTGCGGAAAGAGAGGCGGGCGTTCTTCGCCCGAAGGTTCCTTCGCCTGGCAGGGGAACATCCGGATCAAAGGCAGAGGCCAGCGGGAGTTTCTGTCGGGAAGGGATGATGGGCTCTGACGTCCTCTTTCTCAGTGGTCTGTGGCACTTCTCAGGCAGACGCTTACGGCCCCTCTCCCCCGCCGCTCTCCTTCCACCTCTTGCAGAAGCGGCCGAGGACGGGCAGGAGGCCCGGAAAGCCCCGGAAGGGGAGGACTACAGTTTCATTACCCAGCTGGTGAACCACTTCTGGAAGCTGCACGCCTCCAAACCCAAGAACGCCTTCCTGGCGCCTGCTTGCTTGCCAGGTACCAGCCAGAGGAGGCCCTTTCCCCTGCGATTTCTGCCCACGGGGGGGCTCCTAGACATCCGTGCTGCCTTTGATAGCTGGCGTGGAAGAGAGACCTCTCGGGGGGGGGGGTGTCTTGCTCCTTTAGAAAGCTGGAGGGCAGACCCTTCCGGTGGGGTTTGCATACACCCTTTTACAAGATCCCTCTTCTTCTAAATCGGTGGACAGTTAAGCCGTTGGAGATTTAAACCAAACGCCTTTGTTCCCAAAATAACCACCTGTTTATTCCCCCTTTTCCCCCTTCTCCCCGGGGGCCCCCTTCAAGGGCTGACCCATGTCGAAGCCACCATCAACGCTCTGGTGGACATCCTCCACGGGTACTGCACCTGCGAGTTGGACTGTATCAACACGGCCTCCAGAATTTACATGCAGATGCTGCTCTGCCCGGTAGGCAGTTTCCTCTCTCTCGCCCAGCCGTGTGCAGCTTTTCAAGAGAACACAGAGCGAGAGGGGGAAAGGGAGGAGGAGGAGAGAGGGAGGGCAGAGGAAAACCCAAACACAGTCTCTTGCGATGACGGAACGCATGGCCCTCTCGGTGTCATTCACTCCGTCTCCCATCCGCCCGTCGCCCTCGGCTCTCCTGGCTGGGCCCGAGAGGCTCCCAGAAGGGCCCCGAATAGCCAGGACTCGCCGTCTGATTTCGTGAGATTGCCCGCCCTCCTCCGGCCGTGGCTTCGTCCACGGCTGGCCCTCCACCATGTGCATCCTCCAGGCATCTGCTAGCCACCTCGGCCCGTGGCCTTCAGGGCAAGGGAAAGCCTGCTGGCCCTGGAAGGCTTCTGCTCTTTGCCCAACCCGGTTTTGCTCACTTCACTTCCAGGACCCGGCCGTCAGCTTCTCCTGCAAACAGGCCCTGATCCGGGTGCTGAGGCCCAGAAACAAGCGGAGACACGTGGCCCTGCCCTCCTCCCCTCGAAGCAACACCCCCATGGGTAAGCCGCTGGGGCAATGTTGTGTTAGCGGGCGGGCCGGTGCCCTTGGGACGGGGGCATCCGGTCCCGGGAAAGGGGCAGCACATCTCCATTGGCATCTCTTCCTGCAAAGGACGGACGGGCCGGGTGTCTCTCCGGACGTCAAAATAAAAATTGATCGGAGATGAAATCAGTGCCCTTTGCTAGCCGTGGCTGCAGGGTGTGATGCCGGAGAGCTTTGGGGCGCAGGTGTACGCTAGGCACCTGCATGCCTCTGCGTCATCATCTCCCCCTTCCCCCCCCCACCATGTGGTCCCAGGAGACAAAGATGATTACGACGACGACGACGCAGACGACAAGCTGCAGAGCTCGTGCGTCCCCAACGGTGAAGACATCCGCCCGGAAGGCCAGGAGCAAAGCGAGGTGGACCACGGGGATTTCGAGATGGTGGTGAGTCCTCACCCACACCCACCTGCAGCGGCTTCCTGCTCGGCCAGGGGTGCTCGGACTGCAGATCCCAGAAGCCTTCGCCCCCCCCCCGGCTGTGCTTCCTGAGCCGGGTTTTCTGGGGCCTGCCGTCCGAGAGCATCTGGGCGGTCCGAGGAAGGCAGCCACCACTCTGGGTTGGCCCTGGGAGAACGTGGAATTTGCAGTGGCGCATTAGGCCAGCCATAACGGATGATGCTTCTCAGGTAGCCGGAGTCACCCTTCTTCATTGTGGCGTCAAAACAGAGCGCCATTCCAATGCCGTTGGACCCCCCCGTATTCACTGGGGATCGGTTCCAGGCCTTCCCAGTGGATATCAAAAAACGTGGATAAGCGAGAACGCCCAAACAAAACCACCCCAAAACTGCTGTTTTGTGACCTCTTTGCCACTGCTGAAAGATCTATGGATAACTGAAACAGTGGTTAATGAAAAAAAAACCTTGGAAGGTGGTGATTGACAGCCATTGAGCCTTTTGTTTTCCTTTAAAGGGCTCTAAATAACGCTGACTCTGTTGTGTTTGTTTGTTTGGGGTGCCTGGATTTGGATCTTCACGGGGGTTCCCTCCCACCTTTTCTCTCCTTTTCTCTCTTCGTCCCCTTTGCATTCGAACCATAATTAGTCGATGGTGCATTCAAAGAGAGTACAGTGGCTGGTTTGTTTTCGAAATAATAATCATAATTGTGGTGCCAGCAATTCTGGTGGGCAGCTTCCCTTCCCTGGGTTTTCCAGGCAAAAAAATACTTAGCTGCGGTTTCCTCTTTCTGGGGGGGCCTGGGATGGTCTCTCTTTTGCCCAAGGCATGCCCTCTGGGGGATGGAACACTTTTCCCCTCCCAAAGATCTAAAACATAGGGTTACTTTTTTAAAAAAAAAAAAGTAGGTGGTGATTGACAGCATGATTTGCAAAGAGCGAAACGCTGCTGCTGGCCTTGCCTGGTTTTGAGCCTCCAGCAGGACCAGCAAGGTGAGAGACACACACACACACACACACACACACACACACACACACACACACACACACACACACACACACACACACACACACACACACACACACACACACACGGAAAGGGACCGCTCTCCCTGGGCCCTGCTGGGGAAGTTGGGAGGCAGCAGGGAAGGAGGAAAGCCAGGCGCGCGAGAGAGATCGGCTCCCTGAAGGAAGCCACAGGGTTGCGTTGGCAGGCCCTGAGCAAGGGTGACGAGGAGAGGGATTTCTGGAGACGGACCATTCCTAGGGTCCCCATCACCCTCTGGGGGTCGTTTGATGGCATGGAAGGAGGAGGAGGAGGAGAAGAAGAACAAGAACAAGAAGCAGAACACAAGATACGGGGCACCAGCTGCAGTTAGGGGGCGCCAGCCCCCTGCCTCAGCCAGCCCCGAGCTGTCAGGAGATGGCTTCATAACATAAAATGGCAACGGCAATGAAAGGTGGGCTCCCTGCGATGAAGTGCCGGATGGGGCTCTCGGAGGCCGGAAGGGAAGAGCCGGGTGGGGGATCCCCTGGCCGAGAGCGTAGGGGTTGTGGCGTTTCCGGGAGAGATGGGGAGGAAGGAGCAGAGCCTGGGCGGGGGGTGGCGATGGGGGTGTCCTCCTTTCTCTTTGAAGCAAAGGCACAGAAAGAGAGCCGAGGGCCTTCACACCTCTCTGGCTGCTTGCCCTCGTCCAGGCGGCTGTCACGTTTAAGTGAAGGAGAAGCCCTGGAGATGAATAAAGCTGGATGAGAGGGTGTCAGTGCCCCTACCCCTTCCCCGTGCTTATTTTTAAGGAGCATCTCTGAACGCCCCCCCCCCCCGTGGTGTCGAGCGGCCTGAGGGTGCCTGTCTGGGGGAGAGCAGGCAAGTTGGGCTGAAGGAAGGCGAGCCCGGCTGGAGTGAGAGCCAGGCTTTGTAGGAAGGCATCGGTCCCCATTGAGAGAGAGAGAGAGAGAGAGAGAGACGTTTGTGTGTGTGTGCGTCTTCTCTCGCAGGGAGCAGCAGCAGCGCCCTCGGTCTGCAGAGCCTCGGCCTCTCCGGACAAGCCCCCAGCTCGTCCTCCCTCGACGCCGGCACCCTCTCCGACACCACGGCATCAGGTAACTGTTCACAGCCTGTCGCAGTTCTTGCCTGGTGGTTTTTCGTACGTGGGGCCGGAATTGTTCCCGGGCCGGGTATGGGTGGGTGGGTGTCCGTCTGGGCTTGACGGAGCATGGTGACTTTTTAAACCCCCCGGGATGGGTTTTATCCACCTTCCTCGGTGCAGTGCCTTCTCTGAAATCGGTGCCCGCCCCCATTTGTCGTCCCTGAGTTGGAAAAGTCCTGCGGTGCTTCCTTGAGGCAGGGGGGACCGCCTGGCTTTGCCCCCCTCCGGCTGCCCAGAGGCTGTGTTTTTACTTGTAACAGCTCTCTTTACCCTCTCAGCTCCAGCTTCCGACGACGAAGGCAGCACGGCGGCCACGGACGGCTCCACCTTGCGGACCTCCCCGGCCGACCACGGCGGCAGCGTGGGCTCGGAGAGCGGCGGCAGCGCCGTGGATTCTGTAGCAGGCGAGCACAGTGGTAAGAGCTCGAGCGAAGTGGGCTCTCTCCCGTCCAGGGCTGCCCGGTCCCGACCTTCTCTCCTCCCCGGAACGTGTTGGGTCGTTTTGGGTCCTGCTTACTCACGCCTCCTCGGCAGCCTGGTGGCGCCGTGGTTCAAGGCCTGTCCTGCGGGTAAAACTGTGCTCACGACCTGGGGGTTCAATCCCAGGTAGCCGGCTCAAGGTTCACTCAGCCTTCCATCCTTCCGAGGTCGGTAACATGAGGAGCCAGCTTGCTGGGGGGGGGGGGCAGTGTGTAGCCTGCATTACTGTAATGAAACTGTAAACCACCCAGAGACTACTTGAAGGGGTATGGGGGGGGTATAGAAGCAGAACGCTTTTGCTTTTGCATCCCCGGCCCAGTGTCCGGCCGCAGCAGTGCCTACGGGGACACGGCCGCCGAGGGCCACCCGGTGGGGCCCGGAAGCGTCAGTTCCAGCACGGGCGCCATCAGCACCACCACGGGCCAACAGGAGGGCGAAGGCTCCGAGGGCGAAGGCGAAGGGGAGGCCGAAGGAGACGTCCACGCCAGCAACAGGTGAGGCGCGAGGCTGCCAGCGTCCCGCCTCCGGGCCCTGACGCTCCAAACGCCCCCCTCCCCCCCCGGGCCTTAAAACCCGTCTCCCTCCCTTGCTTTGCAGGCTGCACATGGTCCGGCTGATGCTGCTGGAGAGGCTCTTGCAGACCCTCCCCAGCTGAGGAACGTGGGAGGGGTGCGCGCCATCCCCTACATGCAGGTGAGCGCCAAGGGAACCCCCCATCCCATCCCATCCCATCCCCCACGGTCCCGTGTGCGATTGTGCCCCTTGAAACTGTGGAATGGGCACACAGCCGGGCCGTGGGGCGTCCCCGAAAGAGGCAAGGGGACCTTGCAAAGAGCGGGGACTTTGGCGCAGAGGCACCGGAGCTCGCCTGCCTTTGGAGAAAAATCCGGCAGCGCTGTTCTCGGAAGGACGCTGAAATGCTGGAGTTTGGCCGGTGGACAGGGTTGGGGTGGGGGGCCAGAGGCTGCGGCGGGGGGCGGCGACTTCCAGCCCGGGACAGAGGGACAGAAGGCCTTTCTGCTCTAAAATGGCCACGGGATGCGCTCCCTCCTCTTCTCCCGTCGTGTGACCCGATGCCCCCCCGCCTCCCCCAGGTGGTTTTGATGCTGACGACCGACCTGGACGGGGAGGACGAGAAGGACAAAGGGGCCCTCGATAACCTCCTGGCCCAACTCATTGCCGAGCTGGGTATGGATAAGAAGGTAAGACAGCGCCCGGGTGGACTCGCCTCGCCTCTCCCGCCGGGTGGGCCTCCTCTCGGTCCCCCCAGCCGCCAGGGGGTTTGCCCGCCGGGCGTCAAAAGAGGCAGGCCAGGGGACCAGGTCGGGCCAAGCCGGGGTAGGAGGAATGGGGTAGATTGAGACGGAGCCTCTGTGTTCTCCGTCTGCCAGGACCTCTCCAAGAAGAACGAGCGCACCGCCCTGAACGAAGTCCACCTGGTGATCATGAGGCTGTTGAGCGTCTTCATGTCCCGGACGAAATCCGGATCGAAGTCGTCCGTTTGCGAGGTAGGGGCCTCTTTGGGAGGTCGGGGCGCTCCTCGCGTCCAGGGGCCTTAAAGCAGGAGCCGGTCTTCGTGGCGCTTGCGGAACCGGGAAGGCAGGCCGGGAAAAGGCACCGGGGGTGGTGTGTGTGTGTGTGTGGATTTCAAACAATTCTGTTCAAGGTGAGCCACTGGAGGGGGGGCAAGAGAGAGAGGCAAGACGACCCAAATCTTTTCCGCCAGAGTTTGGGGCCGGGTCTCTTGCGGAGGGGGGGGGAGGCTGGAGAGGGCTGGAGTCTCTGTCCACGGACCCACCCACCCACCCTCCAAAACCTCTCACGGCATCCCTGCGACTCTGGGATGGAGGGTTTCTTGTGCCTTTTAGACCCCAACCCACCCACCCAAATGGGAATCAAATGGGAATCAAAAGTCAAGTGTGTTTGCCTCGGGAGGGAGGCGGGGGAGGCTGTGAGGGGGAGGAGGGCTGAATGAGCACGATGCTTCTGCAGCCCCCTCCCAAGGTCTCAAAATCCGTAAGAGGATTCCTTTGCCGTTTTGGTTGCTAAACGGTGCCGTAATAAGGCTTTAAAAAAAAGAAGAAGAGGGAACCGGGAAAGCGCCCCTGCAAAGGAAGGAGGAAGATTAATAACAAAAGAGCAGAGGTTGAAAAAAAAATGGAGACCAAAGTGCGTCAGATTTTAATGAGCTTACGCGCTGTGGGGCGTGCTTGGATTTGCCAGGGGGTTTCTCTTAATGGTTTTATTTCCACTTGCCATTTTCGCCAGCCTTTCTGTGTGTGTGTGTGTGTGTTTGTGTGTATCTTTGTGTGTGTGTCGGGAGGGGGTGTTGTTTGCTGGCCTGACAAAAGAAGGTGGATTTGAAAAGGTAACCAAAGTGGAGAAGTTCATCAGAGAGAGAGAGAGTTTAGGGTCAGTGAAAAGTCTGTCTTGCGTCCGAGTGAAACTTTCTCGTCAGCCACGGTCTCCTGTTTTGCCTCTGCCCGCCTGGCCGAGCTCCAGGGAAATGAATTGAAATTTCAACTTTTTTGTTTGTTTCCTTTTAAGGGCGGGAGGTGGGGGGGAAACGGGAGAGGGTGAAGCATCTTTCTCCTTCCTGCTAATCCTTGGCTTAGTTTGCCCAGTGGCATGTGTGTCGAGGGGAGATTAGACTTAAGAACGGGTTGCAGTTTTGTCTGTGTCGCTTCTTCTGCTCTTTTTCCTCCTCCCTCCCCGAAAACAACGCAACACCCCCAACCCCACCCCACAAAAAAAAAGAAAACCCTTGAACTAAGTGCTGGTTCAAAAGACTCTCGGTAAATACAATTTCAGCGGGGTATTAAAAGAAAAAGGGGGAAAACCCAGAAGAGGGGAGATAAATCGCTCCCCACCACCCTCCCAATGTGGAATTAGGTTGTCAGCTCCTTTCGCTGTAAACTAACTTGGCTGGCGGCTGGCCCGCTTTTGAGTCCCCCCCGCCCCTCGCTTTTCCATCCGTGGGCTGTGATGCTGCCCGGGTAAGTTTTGCAGGACGCCTGGCGTCCTGCAAAACTTACCCAGGCAGCATCACGGCCCACGGATTGTTCCCCCCGCTTTCTTGGCAGTCCTAGCATGATGTCTACGGTAGCCCCGTGGGGCAGAAGGTGGCAGGGCGCCCCTCGAGCGGCAGGGCCGGGCTCCAGATGGGTCATTCAAAGGAGCCCGGGCCGTTCCCTTCCTTTGGACGGCGTCCCCTACAGCATGCCTTGCCCCCCCCCCGCCCGCCTCCACAGACCTGCCACCCCCAGGATTGACGGAGCATCTAATCCTGATGGGAAAAGAACCTTCCCCAGGCATTCCCAAGTTCCTCTCTCTCTCCGAGGGGCTCCTGCAAACCAAAAGTGTTGGGATGGAAGGTCCCCAGAAGGGCATCTGGGTTACCATCCCTGGGGCTTTATAAATGGCCCGTTTGCTTCTTTTCAATCATCTCTTGCGCTCCGCCGTTCTAAACGGGATTTCGTGTTGACCTTGCGCCTGTGGAGATTCTCCATCGCCCAGGGGAAGGCTGTCCGGAAGCTGCGCCGTGGCTGCCGGACCTCTTTTCTTTGTTTTTCACCGCAAGTCCAGTTTCTGCGACTCCGTTTCCAAAGGATTGATCTTAGTTCTATAATAATTTCTTTAGTTCTTTTGGAAATGCACGTGTACTTGGTGTTCTTGGCTCTTTGAACAACGGACACTGCCTTAGGTCCTTCCGGGAAGGAAGGAAAGATGATGATGATGATGATGATGATGATGATGATGATGATGATGATGATGATGATGTACACGCTTGGAAAACTTGAAATTCCACCCTTTCTCAAGCTCCGACCGGCCTTTCCGAGTCGGGTGCCCTCCTTCTCCATTAGACTGAAACCTGCCTGGTCCTCTCTCTCTCTGTCTCTCTCTCTCTCTCTCTCTCTCTCTCTCTCTCTCTCTCTCTCTCTCTGTCTGCCTCTCTTCCTTCTCTGTCCAGTCCTCCTCGCTCATCTCCAGCGCCACAGCGGCCGCCCTCCTCAGCTCTGGCGCCGTGGACTACTGCCTCCACGTCTTGAAGTCCCTGCTGGAGTACTGGAAGAGCCAGCAGAACGAGGAGGAGCCCGTCTCCAGCAGCCAGCTGCTGAAGCCCCACACCACCTCCTCCCCCCCGGACATGAGCCCTTTCTTCTTGCGCCAATATGTCAAGGTGAGTCAAACACCTCCACCTCCCCCCCCCCGCCGCCGCCGATCCTCACGGTGACGACAGAGAGGCGTCGCGTGGCCCCTTCGTCTCTTGCTGCGCTCGGTTCGTATCGGCCAGAAGAGAACCTTTGGTCTCCCTCAAGTCTGAGATGAAGAGCGTCCCAATTGTGGCAAGGAAGAGCCGCGATTGCTGGTTTTCTGTCTCTTGATTCTTCTGTGCGACGCTCCAGACTCCTTATGTTGGTCTCCAGTGGACAGCCTGGAGGGAGGGTCAGCCTCTGGAATCCAGTGGCAAACAGTTCCTAGAATCATAGAATCCTAGAGTTGGAAGAGACCTCAAGGGCCATCTCGTCCAACCCCCTGCCATGCAGGAACCCCCATCGCAATATTTCCGACAGATGGCCATCCAGCCTCTGCTTAAAAAGCTCCAAGGAAGGAGACTCCACCACCCTCCGTGGCAGCATATTCCACTGCCAAACAGCTCTAACTGTCATGAAGTTCTTCCTAATGTTCAAATGGAATCTCTTTTCCTGTCGTTTGAAACCATTGCCCAGAGTCCTAGTCTCTGAAGCCATGGAAAACAAACCTGTTCCCTCTTCAATAGGACATCCTTTCAAATATTTAAACATAGCTATCATATCCCCTCTCAGTCTTCTTTTTGAAAGGCTAAATATTCCCAGTTCCCTAAGCTGCCTTTGGTTTTCAATAGGAGAGTTCCGAGGTCTGACCCCAGTTGCAGCTCAGAAAGCACTCCCCTGTTCTTTGGGGACCACAAATCCCAGAATCCCCCGGCCAGTCGCCCAGGGGGCCTTGCAGTCAATGGGGGGGGCATAATAATCTTGAGAGTTTCCCCCAAGTTCTGTTCTCTGTCCGTCTTTCGTCAGCTGCTTCACAACGGAAGACAGGCTTGGTGATGGGAAACCCTTTCCAGGGCTTGGCTGGGCCAAGAGGTGCCCCCCTTCCCTTGGCCTTTGACACCTCCTCCTCCTCCTCCTCCTCCTCTCCTGCCCCTCCAGGGCCACGCTGCCGACGTCTTTGAGGCCTACACCCAGCTCCTGACCGAGATGGTCCTCCGGCTGCCCTACCAGATCAAGAAGATCGCAGACACCAACGCCCGCCTCCCGCCTCCGGTCTTTGACCACTCCTGGTTCTACTTCCTGTCTGAAGTGGGTTAACACAAGGCTCATCGGGGGTGGGGTGGGGCTTTCGAAGGGGATTAAGGTTAGGCCTTGGTGCTTAGCTCTTTGGATTTCCCCTCCTCCCCAAAGTCTAGGCCAGTGATGGCGAACCTTTTAGAGACTGAGTGCCCAAACTGCGATTCATAAGAACCTAAGAAGAGCCATGCTGGATCAGGCCAAAGGCCCATCTAGTCCGGCTTCCTGGATCTCACAATGGCCCCACCAGATGCCTCTGGGAGCACACAAGACTAGATATCTGTCTCCTGACCCCGCTCCCCTGCAAGTGGTCCTTGAAGCACCCCGGTTTTAAGCCATGAGGTGATACATTTCCATCATGGTTTGTCACCTGGGATGGACTTTTCCCTCCAGGAATCTCTCCAATCCCCCTTTTGAAGGCACCCAGGCCAGATGCCATCACCGCATCCTGTGGCAGGGAGTTCCACAGACTAGCAACGCTCTGGGTGAAATAATATTTTCTTTTGTCTGTTCGTAACTCTCCCGGCCCTCGATTTGATTCAAAACCCACTCAGTTTTTTATTTTATTTTTTGCAAAGTGTCCATGGAGCCATTTAACTTGAATCCAGGTGGCTGTGAAGGGGGCGATGTCGGTTGCCCACAGAAAGGGCTCCGAGGGCCACCGCTGGCACCCGTGCCATCGGTTCGCCAACACTGGTCTAGGCCTTTTGTCCCCAGAAAAGCCTCCATTCGTACTTCGGGAGGCCCCCAAGGGGCATCGATGGAGCCTTGAAATAGATCAATAAACGGGTTCCCTGCCCCAGATGCCTGCTTTAAAAAAAAATTAAACAAGGATATCTGATTGCATTTGCTGACTCTGTTTTTTAAAATTCATTTGGTTGCCCTTGATGCATCCTCTTGGGGGGGGGGGAATCAGAAGGAGAGACCTAGTAAAAAGATCTCATCCGTTCTTCTGTGTGGCTGAAGCGGGCTTGGTGTAAGCACCCTGGGGCCCTCACTCAGGAGAAAGGCGGGTGAAAAGCTTTTTTGATTGATAACGGTGAAAGAAATTAGGGTTTTTGTGTGTGTGTGTGTGTGTCCTGGTCTGGCCGTTGACGCCCTCTTCCTCCCTCCTGCCCCTCCGCAGTACCTGATGATCCAGCAACCCCCTTTGTCCGGCGCCAGGTCCGGAAACTTCTCCTCTTCATCTGCGGCTCCAAGGAGAAGTACCGGCAGCTGCGGGACCTCCACACCCTGGACTCCCACGTCCAGAGGGATCAAGAAGCTGCTGGAGGAACAGGGGATCTTCCTGCGCGCCAGCGTGGTCACGGCCAGCTCCGGCTCGGCTCTCCAGTACGACACCCTCATCAACTTGGTAAGTGGGTGGGGAGGGGCGGCGGAGGGGGAGGGGGGAGACCTCGGCAAGCACGCGTGGACGGCCACCGTGGCCTCTTACGGCTTTGCTCTCTCTGTCCCAGGAGGCAAGCCAGAGAGGCAGCCTTTTGGGGAAAGGATTTATTGATTGATTGATTTGATTTGATTTGATTTATATACCGCAGTAAAGGTAAAGGTCCCCCCCCCCGCATATGCATGCTAGTCATGTCCGACTCTAGGAGCTGTGCTCATCTCCGTATTCAAGCCAAAGAGCCAGCGTTGTGCAAGTCCTTGGCCATGTGGCCGGCATGGCTGCAAGGAAACACTGTTTTACCTTCCCGCTTTTTACAGCGGTACCTATTTATCTACTTGCATTGACATGCTTTCGAATGGCTAGGTTGGCAGGAGCCGGGGTGAACAGCGGGAGCTCGCTCCGCTGTGTGGCACCCAGGATTCGAACCGCGGAGCTGCCGACGTTGCAGTCTACAGTTTCGGTGCCTTAGTCCACTGAGCCACCACAACCATATAGCAAAAGAGCTACTCTGGGCGGTTTACAAACATATGCAAAATATAAAAACAGATTAAACGACTTACAATAGAAAATAAAAACTAATCAATCAAACCAAATAATCCAATCGTAACAATAAAAAGAACAAACAAACAAACAAGCACCAATACAATAAATCAAAATGGTTTGACAATTCAAAATAAGAACAAAATGGGGGAAAAACTAACTAATAGAAAATTATCATAAGGCGGGGGAAATGACAGCATCTTATTTATATGAGTTGGTTGAATCAGAATAATAAGGGAAGGCCAACCTATAAAGCCAGGTTTTCAGTAGTTTCTTAAAGGCTTGTTTCCTCTCTGGGGCTGGGGGGGTCCCTCCGTTCTCACCTGCTAGTCTGCCGGGTGTTCCTTTGAAGGGGGTGGACATGCCCGACTGTCCGACCGTCCGTCCCTCCGCCCTCCTCTGATCCCTCCTCTGCCTTTCAGATGGAACACTTGAAGGCCTGCGCCGAAATCGCCACCCAGCGGACGGTGAACTGGCAGAAGTTCTGCATCAAAGACGATTGTGAGTTCCCTCCCTCTGGAAGCGAGAGAAGTGCCCCGTTCGGTGGGGCGGCAAGTCTAGAGACGGGTTGCGTATGGAATGCACAGGATCTGTCCTGTCCTTCAGTCAGGCTGTGCTGCCCTTGTCCTGTCCCAAAGGGGCACAAACGCACCCCCCTCTTCCCCGCTTGGCTTTGAAGGGGTAACTAAAATGATGACTGGGCTGGGGCGCCTCCTTTATGAGGAAAGGCTAAAACATTTGGGGCTGTTTAGTCTGGAGAAAAGGCGCCTGAGGGGGGATAGGATTGAGAGGTACAAAATAATGCAGGGCACGAGTAAAGTGGATAGAGGGACGCTCTTCTCCCTCTCACGAAATACCAGAACTAGGGGACATACACTCAAATTGAGGGCTGGGAGAGTAAGGACAGACAAAAGGAAATATTTTTTTCACCCATCATGTTGTTAGTCTGTGGAACTCCCTGCCGCAGGAGGTGGTGATGGCATCTGGCCTGGATGCCTTCAAAAGGGGATTGGATATATTCCTGGAGGAAAAGTCCATCCCAGGTGACAAACCACGATGGAGATGTGTCATCTCCAGGCTTAAAAACCAGGGTCCTTCAAGGGCCAGAGGCAGGGGAGTGGGGTCAGGAGACAGAGATCTAGTCTCGTGCGCTCCCAGAGGCATTTGGTGGGGTCACTGTGAGATCCAGGAAGCTGGACTCGATGGGCCCTTCTTGGCCTGATCCAGCAGGAGGGCTCTTCTTAGGTTCTTAGGTTCTTCCTCTCTCTCGCCCCCCCTCCCCCGTCCTCCAGCGGTGCTCTACTTCCTTCTTCAAGTCAGCTTCCTGGTCGACGAGGGCGTCTCGCCCGTCCTCCTGCAGCTGCTCTCCTGCGCCCTCTGCGGCAGCAAGGTCCTGGCGGCCGGGTCCTCCTCCGGGTCGTCGGGCAGCTCGGCCTCCGCCCCTGCGGGCTCCGGGACGGGGCAGGCCTCCGGGCAAAGCAAAGCGTCGGCCAAGAAGAGCAAGAAGGAAGAGAAGGAGAAAGACCGAGAGGGTAAGCCGTCACCGGCCGGGGCGGCGAGAACCCATTCCCTGCCTCCGTCCGGAGACGCTTCCACCCGGGACGTGTGACTGAGCGAGACGCTTCTCGGCTGAGTCTCCCACGGTTGTCTGGTTGTGCGTGTGCGACTCCCACCTGCCTCCAGCCTTTGGGCGCCGCTAAGGTTCTGCACAGCTGTTGCTGTTTCTCTAAATGCCAGGAGTTGAACATGGGGAGACGGGGGGTCCTTTTTGCCCCCCCCCATCTCCAAACCCTCCTCCCTGAGCCGCAGCGCCCGCCCTCCGCCCGCCGTGACTCGCCTGCCCCCTTTTCCCCGTTCCGCCCCCAGGCGAGGGCTCCTCTGGCAGCCAGGAGGACCAGCTGTGCACGGCGCTTGTGAACCAGCTGAACAAGTTCGCCGACAAGGAGACCCTCGTCCAGTTCCTGCGGTGCTTTCTCCTTGAGTCCAACTCCTCCTCCGTCCGGTGGCAAGCCCACTGCCTCACCCTCCACATCTACCGGTGAGCCACGGAAGCCACACCCAAGCACACGCGCACACACACCTCGGAGCTCACCCTTCTGGGCGATGCAGCCTCGAGTCCAGATAATAATAATAATAATAATAATAATTAATAATAATAATAATAATAATAATAATAATAATAATAATTTATTGTCATTGTGTGTATATACACAGTATACACATACAACGAAATTCAGACACCCAGAGACCAGACACACACACACACACACACACACACACACACACACACACACACACACACACACACACAAATAAGTTAAATAAATAAAATCCCCAGACACTCTCACACACAATAAAAACCCTTCAACACACACACATAAAAAATCCCCGAACACTCCTCCACCCACCCACCCACCCACCCACCCTCTAAAAACACAAGCATTTACACAACAGGCTAGGTAATCCTGTCCAAGCGCTCCCTGCTGGTGGTCCTTGAGTTCATCATTAAGTGCAATTAGAGCTCTGGGATAAAAACTGTTCCGAAGACGTGCGACCCGAGTTTTAATTGTTCTGTATCTTCTGCCAGATGTGGCTCCAGAAGTCTTATACGGGAGTTAGAAGAACCGTGGGGGGGGTGGCCCTCCCTCTCGGCCGTTGTGGGGTGCCCCCCTCCCCTCTTCTAATCCGCTCCCCTTACCTTCTGCCTCCTTCTTCCTCCTCCTCTCCCGATCAGGAACTCCAACAGATCCCAGCAGGAGCTCCTTCTGGACCTGATGTGGTCGATTTGGCCGGAGCTGCCCGCTTATGGGCGGAAAGCGGCCCAGTTTGTAGACCTCCTCGGCTATTTCTCCCTGAAAACGCAGCAGACCGAGAGGAAGGTGGGGTGCCAGCTTCTCCCCCCTGGGCTGTGTCTTTTCCTGCAAAGGGTCCCGAAGTCTCTGGAAATTGCAGCCAGGGGCTGTAGGGGGGAGGTGGACCATGCGAGAGAGAAATTGCCGCGAACGGCGAGGGGATGCCCAGCTTCGTGCATGAGAAACCGCAGCGGTGGTTAGATTTCTCCTCCTGTTCCGTTTCAGCTCAAGGAGTATTCCCAGAAGGCGGTGGAGATTCTCCGGATGCAGAACCACATCCTTACCAACCATCCCAACTCCAACATTTACAAGTGAGTGTGTTCCCCCCACGGCCTACCCTTCGGCCCCCGCGAGGGCAGGGGGAGCCCACGGCCGGCCACCTTGCCCGTCTGGGGGAGACAAGCAAAGCCCAAAAGGAAAGCCCCCATCCACCCACCCACCCACTTTTGCCCAGAGTGGGCCGGCTCCGGTCCCGACGGCAGGGCAGACGCGGCACTGGCTAGGCCCAAAATCAAGACTCCCCTCCCCATTCCTCAGCCCCTTTGGTGTCTCCTCCCTGCCCCCCCTCCACACCTTTTGCTGCCCTCGATACGAGAGTGGCTCCCCCTTGTTAGAAACGGGGGCGTGGGGATAGACAAAGCTGAGAAAAAGGGGTCCGATTTGAGGACGCTGATCTTGCCTGGGTCTCCATCTCCCGCCCGCCTGCAGCACCCTCTCCGGACTGGTGGAATTCGACGGCTACTACTTAGAGAGCGACCCCTGCCTTGTCTGCAACAACCCGGAGGTGCCCTTCTGCGTAAGTCTCGTCTTGTTTCCTAGGTTTCTGCCCCAACCACCACCACCACCCCAGCCCCTGTACAACACCTCACGGGTCCTGTTGGCCGTAAAAACCGGGAATGGCCCTGAGAGAAGAGCCCAAGAGGCAACCCGCCGCCAAGGCCACCCCGTTTGGCCGCAGCAAAGAGGGCAAGACCTCGCTCCGTCTCCTTGACCAAAAGGGGAGATCGGCCCGAATCCGCGGATCTCCCCCCGCGCTCCTTAAATGCCCATCAGGTCCCGCTTAAGTTGGGACAAACCCTCGGTTTGGATCGAGCCGAAACGGACCGTTTCAAGAGCTTCTTTTTAGAAGCCCGCGATAAAAAAAACTGAGAAACTGGGAAAAGGAAAAGTGGGTCAAAGGCACCGTGGCTCTCAAGCAGAAGGAAGAATTTGAAGTCTAAAGGAGGATCTGGAGGGTCTGGGCCCTTCTTTCCACCCAAATGAATTTGTCCAGGCAGCCCCCCCCTCCTCCTCCCCCGAGGAAGGACAGAAGAGGAGCTACAGCTGAGACATTTGCTGCCCGGTCTTATTCCATTTCATGGGGTGGATTCCCTGCATTCAGCCGGTGGCATCTGTTCTCTTCATTCTTTCTCTCTCTCTCTCTCTTTCTCTCTCTCTCTCGTTCTTTTTTTGGCAGTACATCAAGCTGTCCTCCATCAAGGTGGACACCCGCTACACCACCACCCAGCAGGTGGTCAAGCTGATCGGCAGCCATACCATCAGCAAAGTGACCGTCAAAATCGGGGACCTCAAGCGGACCAAAATGGTCCGCACCATCAACCTCTACTACAACAACCGCACCGTGCAGGCCATTGTGGAGCTGAAGAACAAGTAAGTGGGGGCAGGGGGTGGGGTGGGGGCGGCAGCCAGGGGCTACTGCTCTCCTGGGTTTTCGGGGCCATCTCTTCAGCCCCCTGCCTTGCTCTGGACTGGGTTCCCCCGATACAACTCCCTCCAGGTGTGCTTGGACTACGACTCCCATTGTCGCCCACTCGCCTGGAGAGATGGGGACACTTGAACGGGTCGTACGGGATGGATTTGCCTCACGCTCTTCCGTTTTCCGGAGCGATTTGCAGGCGGTTGTCCCCCCCCCCAAAACGGGAAGGGCAGGGATCCTGAGGACCCCAGAGGCTGTTTGGACCACAGCTCCCATCATCCTTAGCCTGCACAGCCAGCGTTGAGGCCCAGCAGGTGCCCAAGTCTGGCTGTATGATCTCGTTGGGCTGTGTAATATCCGCAGCCGGCAACCTCCGGTCAGGGAGGGCGGGCGTTGAACGAGAGACCGTGAGTTTTAAAAAGGAGCACCTCAAGTTTCCGGTCCTTGTGAGGTCTCTCGGAGAGCCTTTCCCAGGAAGAAAATCCCTCCCCGCTTCCCTGTCCAAGATCTCCCCGAAATGCCCCTAAAAAAGAAATGGTGGTGTGTGTGTGTGTGTGTGGAGAGGGAGTCGGCGAAATCCAAAAGAGTTTTTTTAAAGAGACATAAGTAGAATGAAATATTCTGTGTTCCTTCCCGCGAGGCACCGGCAGCCCTTTATTAAAATGCCACAAGCCTTGCTGCGGGCGGAGGGGGAATCAGGGCTTAAATGTGGCTTCCTGTCGTGCTGCCACAGGAGGTTTCGAGGAGGTTTCTTGGCCAGGGAGGAGGGTCTCTTTAGATCTGTTTCCTTCTTTTGTTTCTACTTACACACACATACATGTGCGCCTGCCCTCCGTTTGCCCAGGCCGGCACGTTGGCACAAGGCTAAGAAGGTCCCGCTCAGCCCTGGCCAGACGGAGGTGAAGATTGACCTGCCGTTGCCCATCGTGGCTTCCAACCTGATGATCGAGTTCGCCGACTTCTACGAGAACTACCAGGCCTCCACCGAGACCCTCCAGTGCCCCCGCTGCAGCGCCTCCGTCCCGGCCAACCCCGGCGTCTGTGGCAACTGCGGGGAGAACGTGTACCAGTGCCACAAGTGCAGGTGGGACAGAACGGGGTGCGGTGGTCCGTTCGCGGGGTTCCCCGCGTCTCTCTCTGGCCTGCCTCTCCTCCCTGTTCGCTCTTGGTACTTTCTCCCCCCCCCCCCCCGTGGATCCCTAGTCTGTGGAACTCCCTGCCAGAAGAAGTGAGGACCGCTGTCAGCCTTGACAGCTTTAAAGAAAGGGTTGGACGAGTTCATGGAGAACAAGGGTCTCCGTGGCTATCGTGACGGATGCCTAAGGACAACCTCCGGGTTGGAGAGAGAGGCAGGAGATCTCTCTTAGTGCCATTTGCAGGGAATTGTAAACTGGGGAAGACATCTGCTTGGGAATACCCTGAAGTAAATGGGGAGCCACTGGGTGAGACAGAATGCTGGACTGGATGGGCTGTGGCCTGTTCCAGCAAGGCTGTTCTTAAGTTCTTGGCAGCCACCTTGTGAAAGGGGTTGAGCTGAGGACCCCCCATCCCCCGTGACCGGCTCGAGGGGTAGATCAGCACATTTGAACCGAGGCCTTCTGAGTCCAGATGGCACACCCTGGTCCACTGCACCCCACACATGAGATAGGGAGGGAAAGAGAGAGAGAGAGAGAGAGAGAGAATTTTCTCCCAGGAATGTGCCTTGGTTCTAGACAGGTTGGATGGGAGGGCAGGGGTTCAGATCCCTTCCCTTGACCCAAAACAGGAGGGAGTCCATTTTGTAGGTGCTGAGGTTGGGGTTGGGGGGGGGTCCTACCCCTAAGATCCTGGGTCCTTGGCCATTAATGGCCCAGGGTTTCCGACTCCCCCAGATGCTTGACAGCACCAGAACCGACACTGCCCTTGAGTGGCAGAACACAAGGGTCCTCTTTGGATTTCTCGAGGTGCCTTTCGGGCCCTCCTCGTCTCGGGCTGGTGGCTCTCGGGGCTTGGAAGCTCCCCTCTTGGGTTTGGGCCTCCACCAACCCCTCCCCCCCCCCGGGTGACACCTCCCTCTGGCTTTCCTTCCCAGGTCCATCAACTACGACGAGAAGGACCCCTTCCTCTGCAACGCGTGCGGCTTCTGCAAATACGCCCGTTTCGACTTCATGCTTTACGCCAAGCCCTGCTGCGCCGTGGACCCCATCGAGAACGAAGAGGACCGGAAGAAGGTCAGGGGCGCTCAGGCCTCGCAGGCCATCCCCCACCCCTTCCGGAGAGCCAAAAGCCTCTCTCTCTCTCTCTCTCTCTCTCACTCCTTGGTCCCATTAAAACCAGGAGTTGCATGCTGCTCTCGGGCCCGGCAGGCTTTGAACCGTCTCCTGTCGCAGGAGAGGAAGTGTGTGGGGGAGCTTTTCTGCCGCCACCAGCTCTTCTCCTGCCTTGGACTGTGCCCGTCCTCTGAGACACCCCCACTGTAGTTTTTTTTTAAACAGGAAATATTCTCTTTTGTTTAAAAAAAAAAACTCAGGAAGGCTAAAAGGGGGCGCGGGGGAGGAGGTCTCAGAGCTTCGAACAGGCATGTCCAAACTTCAGCCCTCCAGATGTTTTGGACCGCAGCTCCCCCAGTCCTTTGTCAATGGCAGCCTAAGCTTAGAATTCTGGGAGTTGTGTGGTCCAAAAGCATCAGGAGAGCCGAAGTTCGGACACGCCTGGCTTAGAGGAATGAAGCATTTGCACCCCTGTTTCCCGAGGCGTTAAAAGAGCTTGCCAGGAGCAGAGGGCAGCTGCTCTCTCCGTGGGCGAGTCACTCCTGCCTGGTTTATTGATATTATTATTAATTTCGGTCCCTGTTGGTGCCTTCCCAGGCGGTGACCAACATCAACACCCTCCTGGACAAGGCCGACCGCGTCTACCACCAACTGATGGGCCACCGGCCACAGCTGGAGAACCTCCTCTGTAAAGTGAACGAAGCAGCGCCCGAGAAGCCGCAGGTACCGGCGGGGGCGGGGGGGGGAGAGAAGAAGGGCGGAGGCGGGAACAGGAAGCTGCCTGGGCTTTAAGGACTCGGGATGGGGGGGACCTTTGCCCAACTCAGGTGCTCGCTGCGGCACGTTTGGGTTTTAAGAATTAATTTTTTTTAACACAAGCACCGGCCACTCTCTCTCCCCGAAATGCCACTCGCTTTTCTCCCTTCTGCGGCATTGGCAGTGTCGCAAGTTCTAAGGGTCAAGTTTTTAATATAGAGAACTCCCCCCACACACACACCCTTCGGATGTTTGAAGGAACTCACTTTTGCAGCGCCGTGTGGAAACGTTGAAAGCGAGCCTTCTGTAAACGTTGGAGGGAGGGGCCCCTGAGAATATTTGGAGGGCTTTTGCCACTCCAAGCCCCCTCCCGAGCAGGATGCCCCCTTTGAGCGCTCTCCTGTCCGCGGTCTTTCAGGACGATGCAGGCAGCGGCGGCGGCGGCGGCGGCATCAACTCAGCCTCCGCCAGCGTGAACAGGTACATCCTCCAGCTGGCCCAGGAGTACTGCGGGGACTGCAAGAATTCCTTCGACGAACTCTCCAAGATCATCCAGGTAGGTGGGCTCCTCCGGCCGGGGCGCAGAGCAGAGCTCCAGCATGGGCATGGGAGAGGAAAGGGTCAGGGAGAGACCTATCACGGAAGGCATAGAGCAGACCTGCCCAACAGATAGACCGCAGGCTACTTGGTAGCCCGCAAAGGGTTCAAAAGTAGCCCTCTAGCCATCAATAAAAAAAATGAGAGGATAAGTTCTCCATCCCTCCCTTCCCCATCTCAAGAACCACCACTGCCCCAGCAATGTTCTTGGTCTGCCAGCCCACTGTCTCAGCCGAGCGGGGCAGTTCAAGGGCCATGGCGCATTGAAATGGGTCCCCTCCAGAACGGATTAATCGGTTTTCAATGCATTCCTACGGGAAACCGCTGCTCTACTTAGAAAACTTATAAGCATGTGCTCGGAACGGATAAAATTCGTAAGTAGAGGTTTTAGTGTAGTAGCCCTCAGGAACCTTCGGCCGGAAAAAGGAGACCTTGGCCTGTTCAAAGCTGAACAGCCCTGGCGTAGAGGGCATCCGGGATGGTGCTTCTCAGAAAGGGTGGGGTCCAATCTCCCATCCTTCGGCTACCCAAGCCGGGCCTGGCTGTGCTTCTGAAATCAGCTGGGAAGGGTGACGTTCTGGGTGCCAGGAGAGGGATCATGCCGGAGGGGGTGCCTGTCTGCCCAGCGTCCCTCCTCCTCCTCCTCCTCCATCTCTTCCTCTCTCGGTGCTCCTGCAGAAGGTCTTTGCCTCCCGGAAGGAGCTGCTGGAATACGACCTCCAGCAGCGGGAAGCGGCCAGCAAGTCCTCGCGCTCGGCCGTCCAGCCCACCTTCACGGCCAGCCAGTACCGGGCCCTCTCCGTCCTGGGCTGCGGCCACACCTCTTCCACCAAGTGCTACGGCTGCGCCTCGGCCGTCACCGAGCACTGCATCACCCTCCTCCGGGCCCTGGCCACCAACGCCACCATCCGACACATCCTGGTCTCCCAGGGACTCATCCGGGAGCTCTTCGACTACAACCTGCGCCACGGGGCCGCCGCCATGCGGGAGGAAGTCCGCCGGCTGATGTGCCTCCTGACCAGGTGGGGGGGGCGGGCGGGCGGAAGGAGGGCCCGCCCGGCAGGGAGGGAGGGAGGGAAAGGAAGGGAAAGGAGCCCCACGGCCCCACGGACCAGACGTGGCCGCTTGGACCTGGACCGGGCAAAACGATACAGGGATCTGTCCTGCTCACTTGGGAGGGGGATACCCTGTTTCCCCGAAAATAAGACCTCCCCCAAAAATAAGCCCTAGTAGGATTTCTATGCATTTGTTAATTATAAGCCCTACCCTGATAATAAGACCTAGTGATGGGCGTGGCTGTGATTGTGTGCAGGGCTGACATTCAAGCCTATTATACTTAATAAAAATAAGACATCCCCTGAAAATAAGCCCTAGTGTGTCTTCTTGAGAAAAAATAAATATAAGACAGTGTCTTATTTTCAGGGAAACACGGTATCTCACTGCAGGGCTTCTAACACTGCAAGAGTTTTGTGTTTATCTCTCTCTCTCTCTCTCTCTCTCTGTGATCCCCCCGCCCCCAAACCATTGTCTGTCCAGAGACAACCCAGAAGCCACCCAGCAGATGAATGACTTGATCATCAGCAAAGTGTCTTCGGCCCTGAAAGGCCACTGGGCAAACCCAGACCTGGTGAGCAAAGCGGGGGGGGGGCTGGGGGACGGATGAGGGCTCTTTTCCCTTCTCCTGCCTCCTCTGCCGGTTATTCGGAAACCACCGCCGCCACCCTCGTGGCTGGTTCCCGGTTGCAGTAGACCCGCCGGGCCCCTTTCTGAGCGCTTGCGGCACTGGCGTAAACTCTTTTCGATGTGTGTGTGTGTCCTCCGGTTGTGACCGGCAGTGGGAATCCTGGCCCGGCATGTTTGTTTATGGGATCCATGCCTTGCCTTTCCCCCCCTAATCCTGGGTTCCTAGCAAAATTCGAAAAGCGGGAGGAATAAAAACATACAAAAAGGCTCCCAGTTGCAGGAAACGTGGTCGCCCCAGTACAGAAAGCAGAAGCAAGATAGCAAAATGTTCAGGTTATACGCTGCCCCGTAGTGTTTGCAGTTTATAATTGTGCAGGTTACCCATTGCAAGAGTGGCTTGATTTGGGCTTGGACCTGCCCGATGCCCTTGCCCTCATTCCCCATCTCTCTCTTTCTCTTTCTCTCTCTCTCTTTCTTTGTCCCTCCGGGCGCAGGCCAGCAGCCTCCAGTACGAGATGCTGCTGTTGACCGACTCCATTGCCAAGGAGGACAGCTGCTGGGAGCTGAGGCTGCGATGTGGTGAGTCCTCCCTGCCCCCGAGCCCTCCCACCGGGCGTGGGATGGAAGAGGCCTCCGAGGGGTCGGGGTCAAGTGCCCAGGGACCCAGGCCTGCCCCAGACAAAGGGGTCAGCCAGCAAAGGGAACAGAGCTGGGGGGGGGGTCACCGGCCCAGATCTTTAGGCCTCTTCGCTGTGTGTGTATTTTTTTTGGGGGGGGGGAGAATTGTGACTTCCCCTTGTGCCTCTTGGCTGTCCCTCTGCCTTCAAGTGATGGGTTTCCCCCCTTTGGAGCAAAATCCAGCCTGCCAGACAAGGGGAGATGAAAGCGTAGCACCCCAGCTAAAAGAGAGCTCTTTCAGTAAAGACTTGGGACGACCCCCCAATTCCGCCAAACAGGCAGGGCCAAAGTCCAGCCAAAAACCAGGGGTCCGTTTTCGCAAAGGGCTTTCCGGTCTGGGTGAGCGAGCCCGTAGGTGGGCACAGGTGGGCACCCTCGGGGACCCAGGGATTGAAGCGGTCTTATCACCCGGGAGGAAGGAAGAGCCTCTTAGGGCGCACTGCCGCAGGTGTCGCTGACTCTCCTCTCTTGTGCTCGGAGAGCCAGTGTGGGGGAGGGGACAAATGTGTGCCCCCCCATCATCCAGAGAGGCAGATGCTGTGGGTCTGGGAGGCAGCCCGTGGGCAGAGTTCACACGGATGCGCAGCAGCCCCGGCGTCCGGCCCGGCAGCTCTTTTTCCGTTCCCGTTCCCGTTGGCGTCTCCATCCCATCTCTCTCTCTCTCTCTCTCTCTCTCTTTTTTCCTCCTTCCTCCCCCTCCAGCTCTCAGCCTCTTCCTGATGGCCGTCAACATCAGGACCCCGGTGGTGGTGGAGAACATCACCCTGATGTGCCTCCGAATCCTCCAGAGGCTCATCAAGCCCCCGGCCCCCACCAGCAAGAAAAACAAGGTACACCCACCCACCCCAATCGCCCAGCCTCTGGCCCCCACCCACCCCCCACCCCTCAGGGTTTTCCTTTCCTCCCAGGCAGAACGGGAGACGTGCCTGCCCCTGGCTCTCCTTTTTGATGAGAGCGCAGAAGGCCCCCTCGTTCTCGGAAGGGAGACACCGGGGGGGGGGTGTCTCACGGGACCAGGGCTTGGAGGTGGTGGGGACGCCCCCGTGGCCGGCAGAAGGGCCAAGCTTTGGAGCTCTTGCCGGCACTAATGGAGGAGGCCAGGGAGCGGCCAGGGAAAGGGGCTCGGCCACCCTGATCCCGGCCAGGCGGGCGCCCCACCTTCGCCTCGTCGTTCAGTGCCTTCCAGATGTGGACGGATCGCCCTGGTTGTTGGGAAGGAGGTACAGATAGGGGCCCTTCCTTCGCAGCCTCCCGGGGGAAGAGAGGGCTTCCCTCCCAAATTTTAGATTTTCTTCGTCAAGAAAAAACACACACACACCCCAACCCGTCTCTGGGTGAGATCACACCTCTAGAGGGTGCTGTTCCCCTATGAAAGAAAAAGACAGTTCCAAAATCTTAAGCGAAAGACTTTTCTCCTCCGTTTGTGGGTTGGGCACTTCCTGGCCCTTTCCCGTGTGGGCAGGCCTGCTGTTGCCTTTAAGAGTCTTTGGCTGTGGGGTGGGTGGGGGTGGGGGATGCCCCTTGGATTCCCCCCCCCAACCCCAACTCCAGTACGTTGCTGCTGCAGGGCCGGTATAGCTGAGCTCCTGGCGCACCCAGGCGATCCCTTCCGCGGCAGGGTGGGTGGGTGGGTGCAGCAGCCTGTTATGAACTCTCCCTGGGCTGTGTGTGTGTCTCTCTCATGCGCTGCTTCCCCTTTGCTTCACAGGACGTCCCGGTCGACTCCCTGACCACGGTCAAGCCGTACAGCAACGAGATCCACGCCCAGGCCCAGCTGTGGCTCAAGAGGGACCCTAAGGCTTCCTACGAGGCTTGGAAGAAATGCCTGCCAGCCAGAGGTAGGGAAATCTCTCTCTCTCTCTCTCTCTCTCTCTCTTTCTGTTTTAAACCTCATGGAGTGAGCCGTCTAGCTTGCTTCCCTGCACATCCGTCTGCCATCTGGGGATCCCACAAAGCTTTCTCCTGGGAGGCAGGGGGGCGCAGTGGTTACAGCGCTGGGCTTGCTCGATCCCCTTCCGAGCTTCGCCTCGGTTTTGGCCCCCTTATTTTGTTTCATGCACGGAGGGATCAGGCCCACCTGCCACAAGGAGAAGCGAGGGCCCCCACTGAGCCTTCCTCTCCCCCCTCCTTTTCCTCCTCCTCCTCCTCCTCCTCTTTTCCTTCTCCTTCTCCTTCTCCTTCTCCTCCTCCCTCCTCCTCCTCCTCTCCTCCTCCCTCCTCCTCTTCTCCTTCTTCTTCTTCTTCTTCTTCTTCTTCTTCTTCTTCTTCTTCTTCTTCTTCTTCTTCTTCCTCCTCCTCCTCCTCCTTCCTCCTTCCTCCTCCTCAGGGATCGAGGCCAACGGGAAGTCGCCCACCCGGGCGGAGCTGCGCCAGCTCTACCTGACCGAGAAGTACACCTGGAAGTGGAAGCAGTTCATGAGCCGGCAGGGAAAGAGGACTTGCCCCTTGGACCTCAAGCTCGGGCATAATAATTGGCTCCGGCAGGTGAGGCGTTTCCCCCCCCCCCAATGCCCCACCCCCGTGGCTGAGTCCCCTCCGTCGAGGGAGGGCTCAGCAAAGCAGGGGGGGAAGCCAAGGCTCGGGACTCATCTCCTTCCCAGAATCCTCTAACTGGCGGCGGCCGCTGCGATCTTCAGCCCCTGGGGGGGGGCGGGGACACCCGTCCCCCACTCCTTCTCTTTGCTGGCCCTTCCTTGAATGAGTCCTGGAAGGGGGGGGATTCCCCAGGCAGCCAGGGGGCTCGTCTCCCGTCTTGTAAGGGGTCCCTTGGAAGGCCAGGCCACGGCGGTGCCAGCAACCCAAGGGACTTCCTCTCTCTCTCTGTCTCTCTCACCTTCTTGGGGCCTCGTCTCCCCCACTCCCGGTGCAGGTCTTGTTCACTCCCGCCACCCAGGCCGCCCGGCAGGCCGCCTGCACCATCGTGGAAGCCCTGGCCTCCCTCCCCAGCCGCAAGCAGCAGGTCCTCGATCTCCTGACCAGGTAATGAGGGGCTCCTGTCCGTCTCCGGCCTTCTGTGCGCGCCCGGGCCCCTCTCCGGAGCCTCGTGGCGCAGTGCTTCAATGCCTGCACTGCAGGTGAAAAATGTGCTCACGACCTGGGGGTTCGATCCCTGGTAGCAGCAGGCTCAAGGTTGACTCAGCCTTCCATCCTTCCGAGGTCGGTAAAATGAGGACCCTGCTTGCTGGGGGGCGATGTGTAGCCTGCATTACTGTAATTAAACGGTAAACCACTCAGAGACGACTTGAAGTATAGGGCGGTATATAAGCAGAACACTTTGCTTTTATTATTTTTGTTTTTTGCTTTAATCCCGGGGTGGGGGTGTTCTCCGTCTTTCCTTTAGTTACCTGGACGAGCTGAGTGTGGCAGGGGAGTGCGCGGCCGAGTACCTGGCCCTCTACCAGAAGCTCATCAAGCCCGCCCGCTGGAAGGTCTACCTGGCGGCCCGAGGGGTCCTGCCTTACGTCGGCAACCTCATCACGAAGGTACGGCCCTCCCCTTTGGGCCTTGGGGTGGGGTGGGGGTGGGTGGGTGAAAAGTGAAGCACCCTTTTGGTCTCAGCGGCTGTCCTGGGCAGGCGTTCCTCGCGGTCCCTCCCCACCCACCCACCCCCCGTCCTGTCTTCTCAGCGGGCGTTTCTCTCCCCCAGGAGATCGCCCGCCTGCTTGCCCTGGAGGAAGCTACTCTCAGCACCGACCTCCAGCAGGGCTACGCCTTGAAGAGCATCACCGGTATGTGCCCCCCCCCCAACATGGCCCAAACAGCCCCCTTGTCCTGCTGGAGCCCAGGGGCTCCCCTGCCACCTCTGTCTCTCTCTTTGTGTGTAAACACACGGCCTCTCCCATTTTCTTCCCTCCCTCCCTCTGGTTTTTTTTTTGGGGGGGTTCTCCACACTGATCGGTGTGTCTCCCCTCGGGCTACGCTTCCCTCATTGCCCCCCCCTTTGCCCGCCCAGGCCTCCTCTCCTCTTTCGTGGAGGTGGAATCGATCAAGCGCCACTTCAAGAGCCGCCTGGTGGGGACGGTGCTCAACGGCTACCTGTGCCTGCGGAAGCTGGTGGTCCAGCGGACGAAGCTCATTGACGAGACCCAGGACATGCTGCTGGAGATGCTGGAGGACATGACCACCGGTGGGCCGGGACGGACGGATGGACGGACGGACGGACAGCGGGGCGGGCAGGCCAGGGGAGGGGGGGATGCAGGGGAGCTCCCAGTAAGGGGAAGGGTTCCGTCCTGGGAGTCTGGGGGGGGGGCTCCCTCCCTCTGGAACTGGGAAGGAGGACCCGCCTCAAAACCATCGGCGGCATCCTCATTTCCCCGGCGGGCGGGAGTGCGGAGCTGTCTCCTTTCTTGAACCCGAGCCGTGAGCAGCCCTGGGAGAAGCGCCCCCCCGCAAAGCTGCCCCGGGACTCACCGCCTCCCCCTCGGCTCTCCCCGTTGCTTCGCCAGGCACGGAGTCGGAGACGAAAGCTTTCATGGCCGTCTGCATCGAGACGGCCAAGCGGTACAGCCTCGACGACTACCGGACGCCCGTCTTCATTTTCGAGCGCCTTTGCAGCATCATCTATCCGGTAAGGGGTGGGGGACACACACACACACACACACACACACACACACACACACACACACACACACACACATGCCCCATTTCTCCCCACGGGACTGGGCTCCTGGGGAGAGATGCAAACGGAGGTTGCAAATCCCCAGGGAGACGCCTCGGAAAGGGACCGGCCTCGGAAGGTGACCCCCTTCCCCCCGCCCTGTTTTGTTTTTATTTCAGGAGGAGAACGAGGTGACCGAGTTCTTTGTGACGCTGGAGAAGGATCCCCAGCAGGAGGATTTCCTCCAGGGGCGGATGCCGGGCAACCCTTACAGCAGCAACGAGCCCGGCATCGGGCCCCTCATGCGGGACATCAAGAACAAGATTTGCCAGGACTGTGACCTGGTGGCCCTGCTGGAGGACGACAGCGGCATGGAGGTGAGAGGGGGGGGAGCCGAAGCAGGGCAGTCAATTGGGGGGTGGGAGAGGGGGAGAGAGAGAGGTACCACCCCAGCTCTCTTCTGGAACGGAATGCCTCCACTCCCTGGGCGGGGCGGGGTGGGGGTGGGGGCTTCCTTGGGAAGCGTTGCTTTTGATGGGCTCCACTTCCCAAACTCTTCCAGGCAGCATTGGGTGGGGGATCATGGGGCTTGTCGTCCAAAGAAGCAGCTTTCCATAGCCTAGAACAGTGTTGGCGAACCTATGGCACACAGGTGCCAGAGGTGGCCCTGGGAGGAGCCCTTTGGGGTGGGCGCCTGGCATCGCCCCTTCACAGCCCACCGGGATTCATGTTGAATGACTGTATGGGCACTTTGCAAATGATTAGTGGGTTTTGAATCGGTCTCTAAAAGGTTTGCCATCGCTGGCCTAGAACATCCTCTCATGCCCTTTGGGGAGGTGGAACAGAGTGCAGCTGGGCCAGCCTTCACCACCCATCCTGGGGTCTGCCGGGAGCCCTTGGTTTGCTCTCCTCCAGGGCGGGAAGGTTATTTATTTATTTATTTTTATATTTATATACCCCACCTTCTTCCCAGACCGGGAACTCAAGGCAGTTAACATAAGTAGTTAAAAGGTTTAAAAAAATGTTAAAAAGTTAAAAGGCGGACAAGGACAGCAGCAATCCAAACTTGCATTGGGAAAGAGGGAAAAAAAAAAGGTTAGGCTGCTGCTCTGCACAGTCTCGGGGCCATCCCCCTTTGGCGGGTGCCTTTCTGTCGCTAGAGACCCCATGGCACTCGGTGGCGGGCCCCCCGCCTCTTCCAACGCAGAGGAGTCCTCCTCGGCCCCAGGCCTCCAGCGGGAACACGGACCCCGCGCCCTGAACTGCCTGGCCATTTTCAAAGGAGGGTGTTTGGAAAGAGACCTCGGGCAGCCACCTCCTTCTCCTCCTTCTCCTCCTCTTCATACTACTTTTTCAATCCCCCCCCCTTTCAGCTCTTGGTGAACAACAAGATTATCAGCCTGGATCTGCCGGTGGCTGAAGTCTACAAGAAGGTTTGGTGTCCCACGAATGAGGTACGTTTACAGGTTGACCCCCCCCCTCCGGGTTCCCTTCCGAGGGGGTGGGGGGCCTCTCCTGGCGTGCATCTTACGGGCTGCTGCGGAGTGGTTTCGCTCCGTCGCCGTCGAATGGATTGAGAGTGACTTTGGATTCCCAAAAGCCAAGCTTTTCCATTGGCCGGGGAAATTTCACCTGCTTTCTTTAGAGTAGATCTAAAAATCTCTAAAATCGGTGTTCCAGGCAGCTGGTGACAATAAAAGGCAGACTTTTTTTAAAAAATGACCTTTCGGCAAGTGTGGGGGGGAATCAACAACCCCTTAAAATAAGCTATCATGGATCCGGACGAGGATGAAAACGAGACCTCGTTTGCGGTTATAATGCTGCTCGAGGGGGGTAGTTAGAACTAAGGCAGCCTTTCGGGGCTTGCAATCTCTGCTCACCTGAAATTTCGAGCGGAAAAGAGGGCCTCGTTTGCCGGCGATCAGAAATGCAAGATTTCCCCGGGATGCTTTTGAAGGCAGAGAGGAGCTGAGAAAGGAGGGAAAGATTGCCGAAGGAGAGTTTTGGAGAGAGGAGGAAGGGGTGGGGGGAGATATATATATATATATATATTAAGCATTTGATGACTTTCCTTTCAGCATCAGTGCCAAACGGTGGGGTATTATCCCCTCTCAAGCCTCCAGGAATGAATATGGGAGAAGAACCCAGCCTTGTCATCCGAGTTCAAAAGGATGTCGTGGGTGGCGGGGGGGCAGGCAGGCAGGCGGGGAGATTAAGGGCGTTCGGTGGCCTCCCTCCCTCCAAATGCCCTGTGCGGCTGACGCTCCTTTGACAGGGCTCGGAGGGAGAAGGGGAGAAAACACACACACATACACACACACACACACATTTCGGGATTTAAGATGCAGGAACCTTGGGGAGGGGATTGACAGGTAGTATCAGGATGTGGTGTTTGTCTTTATTCCCCTGGTGGGGTCCGGGCAGAGGGCTGGTTCTACAGATCTGGGGTTTTTTGGGGGAGGGGTGTCCTAGTGGTGGCTGTTTTAAGTTTCTCTCCCCACCCCGATCTGCTTCGGGGGGTGGAGGGGGGGAGAGAGTTTTGGGATCCTCTTCCTCCTTCCTTCTTCCCCCGATCACCATCGGAGGCAGGTCCAGCTGAGTGAAAGTCAACCGTAGGGACAGAGGCCTCGCTCCGCGAACCACGTTCGGTCCGCTGAGCGCCACCCCACCCCACCCCAACTTCCTTTGAGTCGTGCCTGGCGTCGGCCCAGGTCCGGATGCCACTACCCCCCTTCCTGACCCCTGGAAGTTGAGACGCGCCTCTTCCCAGGCAGGGGTGCCAAGCGTCCACTTGGCCGGCCTGTTGCGTCCCGGATGTGGCTTCTCCGGGTGCCCGTCTCTCTTCGGAAAGCCCCGGGACCGCGTTGGCAAGACACGCGAGAGAGCCAGCTTTGGTCAGGGCCCCTTTTGCCACCGCCTGCCTCTTCTTCCTCCTCCTCCTCCTCTTCCTCCCGACGCTCACCGGGGGTGGTGGTGGTGGTCTCGCCTCTCCTTCCCCTGCATTTGGCTTTGTTCCTCTGCCCCTTTACCGGCAGCTCCGGCGTTTCCGAACCTCTTCCCTGACGTTAAGTGGCGCTTATTCCACACGAGGGCTTGACAGCAGGCGCCTCGACAGCAACTCTTTGGCTGCTGCCTTCCCTCAAACAAATCAGGGCTGGGATTGCCACCACCACCACCACCCGCCTGCCCGCCCGCCCGCCTGCCCACCATCCTTGGCGGCTCAGCATTCAGACTT
This sequence comes from Phrynocephalus forsythii, assembly GCA_029282475.1. Classification (NCBI taxonomy): domain Eukaryota; kingdom Metazoa; phylum Chordata; class Lepidosauria; order Squamata; family Agamidae; genus Phrynocephalus; species Phrynocephalus forsythii. The sequence continues at coordinate 1,264,365 of JAPFRF010000020.1, read as the reverse complement.
AAAAAGGCATTAAAATAGAAGGTCCAGAGAGAGAAACTCCCCTTTCTTTCTCTCTCTCTCTCTCTCTCTCTCTCTCTCACACACACACACACACACACACACACACACACACACACACACACACTGCTCAGGATCCCAGGGCACAATGAGATTCCTCCCTACCCCCGAAACTCATAACACGTCCCTGCTCTGCTTAGCGACCCCTCCTAATACCCTGTTTTTAAGCTAAAAGCGTATTAAACTGTCATTCTCCCTCTCTCTCTCTCTCTCTCTCTCTCTCTCTCATTCTGCCTTCTTCCCTTCAGTGGGAAATGTGTGGGCTTTCTCCTCCTTGCTTCCTTACATGCCAAGCTCGTCTTAAGCTTCTGATTCTGTCTGTTTCTTTTACTTTTGGAACCGAGAGACCATCTCTCTCTCTCTCTCTCTCTCTCTCTCTCTCTCTCTCGCAAGCACAGATTATGTTTTGTTTTGAAGGTTGTCAAAGCTCTGGAGCGAAGGGTCCAGCGGGTTAGGGTGACTGAAGACATTAATAATAATAATAATAATAATAATAATAATAATAATAATAATAATAATAATAATAATAATAATAATAATAATAATAATAATAAAAGGACCAAGAGTTGGGAGGCACTGCTCAGAATGGCCAGAAGTAGCAGGAAGAGCTGACCGGGAGGTTGTGTATGTGTGCACGTATGGGGTGGGTGGGTGGGGGGCTTTTTCTGATGCCCCCTATACCCGGGCCCTCTTCCTTCCGCAGGGGGAGCCCATGAGGATCATCTACCGCATGCGGGGCCTGCTGGGAGACGCCACGGAAGAGTTTATCGAGTCGCTGGACTCCACCACAGGTACGCCTCTGCTCCAAAGCCCTCCCATGGGGGAGAAATCCAGATTTTGGAGAAGGTTCTCCCCCCACCACCCCAATCTCCGGGTCCCGGCCCTTGTGGGTGGGCCAACAGGGGTAGATGAATGTGGGCTGGTCCTTTGGATGCTCCCCCCCCTGCCAGCTCTCTCTCTCTCTCTCTCTCTCTCGGGCAGACGAAGAGGAGGACGAAGAGGAGGTCTACAAGATGGCGGGCGTGATGGCCCAGTGTGGCGGTCTGGGCTGCATGTTGAACCGCCTGACGGGAATCCAAGACTTCAAGCAAGGGCGTCACCTCCTCACGGTGAGAGACATGCACACGTTGTACACGCAGGCGCCTTCGCACACACAGAGACAGCTCTCCTGCTGCGAGGAGGAAGGGGGGGGCGAGAGCTTGGTTTCACCTCCGGAACCAGCGGGGATCTGAAATGCACGCACGGAAAGGGGCTGCCACCCACGGAAATCCGACCCAGCCTGCTCGCCAGTCCGGCCACCCCACTTTTTCTTCCTCTCTTGTTGGAGGGTTTAAAAAAAGGGAAGGGGTGGGAAGCCGTAGGGGGAAAAAATGGGGGGAGCGGGCTCCCTAGGAGGTAGAAGGCCCATCTGCCAGGGAACGGCCCTCTGCTTTTTAAAAAGACTACGATGCCCAGATTCCCCCTGTCCTTCCCATGCCAGCCTTGGAGAGACCACGAGGGCCAGCCTGGAGGCGTCGGGGCTGGAACGACCTGCAGCCCCCTTCCTTGACGGGGTGGGGTGGTGGGGGTGGGTGGCAGGCCGAGGGCGCAGTGATGGGAGCCCCTTGGAGGGAGAAGGTCCCTGGCTGGGGGCCCTGTGGGGTCCCCCCACCCCCCCCACCCCCACCCCCACCACCTCCAGAGCCTCTGGGTCTCTCCCACAGGTCCTCCTGAAGCTTTTTAGCTACTGCGTCAAAGTCAAAGTCAACCGGCAGCAGCTGGTCAAGCTGGAGATGAACACCCTCAACGTGATGCTGGGCACCCTCAACCTGGTCAGAGGCCGCTCTGTTCCTGCTTTGTTGCCCCCCCCACACACACCCTCTTCGCCCCACTACCCCCCCCCCACCCCGGGAGGCCCTGAGCCCGGGTCGGAGCCGCCCTCCAGAAGCCCTGCCGGCGTCACTTTCCCCCTCCTGGCTCGGCGGCTCTCGGCCCTTCCCGCCGGGCCTTCCTAGGGGGAGGGGGGCTGCTCCAGGGCAGTGGGGTGGGGTGGGGTTCTTCTCATCCTGGGGGGGGGGAACCCCTTTGCTGACCGCGGCCTCCTTCCCGCCAGGCGCTGGTGGCCGAGCAGGAGAGCAAGGACAGTGGCGGGGCGGCCGTGGCCGAGCAGGTGCTCAGCATCATGGAGATCATCCTGGACGAGTCCAACGCCGAGCCCCTGAGCGAGGACAAGGTCAGCCTTTGGGGGAGGGTATGGGGGGCAGCCAAGGAGGCGGCGGGGGGGGACGGTGAAGCCTCCAGCCGAGACCTTTCCTTTCCATGTGGCTAATGAACAGGAGGGCCAGGGGTGGCAGCGCTGGGGCCCTGCCCTTCCCTTCCCTGGCTCTCAGAGAGCCCGGTGGCTCCGTTTTGGGGGGGTGGGGCGGCACTGGTATTCAAGGAAATGGCTCCCTGCTGCCCTTTGGGGTGGAGGTGGGCTGACCCCCAAAAGAGGGCCTTTAACGGCTGGGACAGGAGGGTGGGAAGAGTGTGGTCGGCAGAGGAGCGCTATGGGGGGGGGAGGGGGCTGCATTTTTAAGACCTGCTGGAGACGAGCTGTAAAGAGCAAAAGAGGAATCTGGTGCCCTTTGGGCCGCCCTCGCAGAAGAGGGAGGGAGAAGCCTCAGGAACCGGCCCCAGAGGGAATTTGGGGAGGGGGAGGTCAGGGAGGGGAGTTAGGGTTAGACCCTTGCTTCCTTCCTTCCTTCCTCGAACACACGCGCGTGGGCGCTTGCTCCTCTCCTCCCGGGCAGGGCAACCTCCTCCTGACGGGCGACAAGGACCAGCTGGTGATGCTGCTGGACCAAATCAACAGCACCTTCGTCCGCTCCAACCCCAGCGTCCTCCAGGGCCTCTTGCGCATCATCCCTTACCTGTCCTTCGGGGAGACGGAGAAGATGCAGATCCTGGTGGACCGCTTCAAGCCCTACTGCAACTTCGACAAGTAGGCCTTGCGCCCTCTCCTCTCTCTCTCTCTCTCTCTCTCTCTGTCTGTCTGTCTGTCTCTCTCTCTCTCTCTCTCTCTCTGGGGATACGGACGGGTCAGGGGGCAGGTTGGTCCCTTGAGAGATGTTGGTGCTTCCAGCTCCAGAGTCTCTCCAGGGAGCCAGGTTTCTCGGATGGGACCAAGATTTTCCCTGCGCGAGGCAATCCCTTCCCGAGAGGGGACGACTCGGGACCCGGAGCTGCCCTCGGCTGCCCCCTTGACGGCCTCCCTTCTGCCCTTCCTCAGTTACGACGAGGAGCACAGTGGAGACGACAAGGTCTTCCTCGACTGTTTCTGCAAGATTGCCGCTGGCATTAAGAACAACAGCAATGGGCACCTCCTGAAGGACCTCATCCTGCAGCGGGGGATCACGCAGAGCGCCCTGGACTACATGAAGAAGCACATCCCCAGCGCCAAGAAGTGAGGGCCCCAGAGGGGAGGAGGGAGGGGCAGAGGGCGGCCAGGGGGGGGGACCTCCGGTAGGGCTGCCTGGGCCGGGGGCTTCTAACAGCCGTTCTGCCCCTTCTTTTCTGCCCAGCTTGGACGCCGACGTGTGGAAGAAGTTCTTGTCCCGGCCGGCCCTTCCTTTCATCCTCCGGCTGCTCCGAGGGCTGGCCACCCAGCATCCGGCCACGCAGGTGAGGCAGGGAGGATACTAGCGGGAGGGAGGGAGGCAGGGAGGCAGGCAGGGAGGCAGCTGAGTGGGGCAAACCAGGGGCCCCCAGGCCAGGAAAAGCCCCTTCCTCTCCTTGCCCAGAGCAAACGCCTCCTCCTTCTCTTTCAAGCTTCCGGCTTAACCTGCCTCCCTTCCTCCTCCTCCTCCTCCTCCTCCTCCTCCTCCTCCTCCTCCTCCTCCTCCTCCTCCTCCTCCCGACAGGTGCTGATTGGGACCGACTCGATCCCGAACCTGCACAAGCTGGAGCAAGTCTCCAGCGACGAAGGGATCGGGACCCTGGCGGAGAACCTGCTGGAAGCCCTGCGGGAGCACCCGGACGTCAACAAGAAGATCGACGCGGCCCGGAGGGAGACGCGGGCTGAGAAGAAGCGGATGGCCATGGCCATGCGCCAGAAGGCCCTGGGGACTCTGGGCATGACGGTGAGCGTGGGCATGGCGCGCGCGCACACGTGGGAAAGGCTGCCTTTGGTCTGGGGGTTATCCGGGGCCTTTCGTAGCCAAACTCTCTCTGTCCTCCCTCCCTCCCTCTCCCTCCTGACCCCTTCTTCCTCTCTTTGGCCTCGCAGACGAACGAGAAGGGGCAGGTGGTGACCAAGACGGCCCTCTTGAAGCAGATGGAGGAGCTGATCGAGGAGCCCGGCCTGACCTGCTGCATCTGCAGGGAGGGCTACAAGTTCCAGGTAGCCCCCCCCCCCCGCCCCCGGCCCATCCGGGCGGAGGTTCCCCGTCGGGTGGGCAGGTCGCTTCCTCGTTGGGCCGGGAAGCCGGGAGGCCCCTGCGGTGACTCTCACGGCTGTTCTCCAGAGGTTGGCAAACTCTGGTGCCCATCGTCTCGCCCCCCCCCCGCCACCCCCCAGCTCTGCTCTCAGGGGATGATGGGAGACGGAGCTGAGGGGCGGCTGCTCCCCAGCCCTGCTCTCTTTGGCCTCTCCCCGTACCCTTTTTCTAAACCCGACCTGCTGGGGGTGGTGGTGGTGGTGGGGGGTGCCTTTTGGTTTATTCCTCTCCACAGCCGACCAAAGTCCTGGGCATTTACACCTTCACCAAGCGGGTGGCGTTGGAGGAGTTCGAGAACAAGCCCCGGAAGCAGCAGGGCTACAGCACCGTCTCCCACTTCAACATCGTCCACTACGACTGTCACCTGGCGGCCGTGAGGTGAGTCCCAGGGGTGGGTGGGTGGGGGGGGTGGGGTGGAGCTGCTCCGAAGCTGAAGGTCGGAGGCTCCGCTCGCAGGCAGGATCCGGTCAAGACCACAGCTTCACAGTCAGAAGCGGGGCCGCCTTGAAAAGTAAAGGCGATTTGGTTGTGTTCCCCCAAAGCATCAAGAAGAGGATGGACAGGTGTGGTGTTGGCTGGTTCCTGAAAGAGATGGAGGAGGGGGATGGGAAAGGACTTAAGGCAAAGGACTTCCGTAGGGAGGGGGGGGTCACCATGGAGAAAGAAAGCCCTGCAGAAGCCCTGGCTCGGAGAGTCTGTGTGAAGGGTGGGGATTGAAGCTAAGCCCTCCCGGATGGCCTCGCTGGATCTTTTCATAGGTTGGCACGGGGGCGCGAGGAGTGGGAGAGCGCCGCCCTGCAGAACGCCAACACCAAGTGCAACGGCCTCCTGCCCGTGTGGGGGCCTCACGTCCCGGAGTCGGCCTTTGCCACCTGCTTGGCCAGGTAAGGCCGTGCGCGGAGCTGCCCTCTGGCAGAGTAAGGTGGGTGGGCGTGTGGGGGGGTGTTCTTGGGCAGCAGCAGGAGGGGCCCTTTCCTTTCCTTCTCAGGCCTAACTGTGCTGGTGGGTGCTCCGTCTCCCCTCTCTCTCTCTCTCCCCGACCCACCCACCCACCGCATCCGCAGGCACAACACCTACCTTCAGGAGTGCACGGGGCAGCGGGAACCCACCTACCAGCTCAACATCCACGACACCAAGCTGCTGTTCCTCCGCTTCGCCATGGAGCAGTCGTTCAGCGTGGACACGGGGGGCGGCGGGCGCGAGAGCAACGTCCACCTCATCCCTACATCATCCACACCGTGCTCTACGTCCTCAACACGTCAGTCGCCCCCTTTCTTCCCGTCTCTCTCTCTCCCTCCCTCCCTCTCTCGGGGCCGCCCTTCCCGTCGTCGCGAGCGGGAGGAAGAATGGCGCTGGGCACGGCTGTAGTAAAGTAGTAAAAGGAGGGAGATCTGTATGTGGCCCCGCTCTGGGTCTCCCTGTGCGCACGAACCCCAAATGCGGTTCCAAGGAAGAGGCAGAGGGGTCGGGCGGGCGTGTGCTTGGCACCTCCCTCGCCCGGAGCCGGGCGTTTGTGGCTTTCCCTTGTGTGTGTGTGTCTGTGTGTTTGTGTCACCTCTCTGCCTGTCTTTTCCAGGACGCGGGCCACCTCCCGGGAAGAGAAGAACTTGCAGAGCTTCCTGGAGCAGCCCAGGGAGAAGTGGGTGGAGCACGCCTTTGAGGTGGACGGGCCCCATTACTACACCACCCTGGCCCTCCACATCCTGCCCCCCGAGCGGTGGAAGGCCATCCGCCTGGACATCCTCCGGCGGCTGCTGGTCACCGCCCACGCCCGGGCGGTGTCTCCGTCGGGGGCCAGCCGGTGAGTCGTCGCTGCCCCATCGGCCAGGCCCTTCCCGACGTTCTCTGGGGTTTGCGGGGAACAGCCTTCCCTCGCCTTCCGTGGGCTGTTGCTGATCGGGGGGGGATTTCCTCACGCCCTCTGGAATCCCAGGGAGGTTGGCTTGGCTCCCGTGGGTCTCATTTCCAGCCCAGTTGGAGCCTTTGCCTCCCCCCCCCCCGAATGCTCAGGGGAAAATCAGAAGCAAGAGGCCAGGTGGGTTTGGCGCCTGCAGTTGCTGGCGTGGTTTGCGAGGCATGGCTCCGGGGGTGGGGGAGGAGGGTGGCCTGTTCTCAGCTGTGTGCGCGTTCCACCTGGCTCTCCCGCCTGCGGGCTGTTCACACCGCCCCCTCGCGCCTGATGAGCGGAAGGCAAGGGGTTAGCGGTGGCCGATGGGTTTGCAATTCCGCCTCCCTTCCGACCCCAGGCTGACGGAGAAAGCAGCGAGGGACTACGCCACCTATCGCTCTGGCCTCCTCTTTTGGGCCCTGGTCGATCTCATTTACAACATGTTCAAAGTAAGTGCGTCCCGAGCTGTTCCCCCGCCTGCCAGTATTTCTCTGGACCCCTTTCCCTCCCCCTCCCGAGCACGCTGGCCCAGCTCACCCCCTGCCTCCCTCTTTCCTCCTCCCCCCCCCCCGCAACAGAAGGTGCCTACGAGTAACACCGAGGGGGGCTGGTCCTGCTCTCTGGCTGAATACATCCGGCACAACGACATCCCCATTCACGAGGCTGCCGACAAGGCCCTCAAAACCTTCCAGGAGGAGTTCATGCCCGTGGAGACCTTTGCGGAGTTTCTGGATGTGGCCGGTGAGTGCCGCCGCGGATGGTGGCGGTGGCGGTGGCGTGGGCGTGGGCTCCCCCAAGTGGAGGGGGCGGGAGGGCGGGAGCGTAGTCCGTGCCTTGGGCTTCCCTGCGCGTGCCGGAGAGGAGCGGGCGGAGGGGGTTCCCGTCGGAGGCTACCCAGAACAGTCGCTCTGGGTCCGCTTCAGGGGCTCCACAGAGCAGCCTTCGGCAGAGAGGAGGCCAAAGGGCCGGTCCCATGCTGAGGTCCTCCTCGCGACACCCGGGAGCCAGTCGCTCTGCCTTGAGGGGCTGGATCTCCCATCAGAGACTTCATGCACACTTGTGCCTGGCCCTCGGGCAGCCTGGGCTGGTCCCAGCAAGCATCTCTTTCTCTCTCTCTCTCTCTCTGTGCGGTGTTGCATCCTCTCTGTGTCCATGAGCTCACTTGTGTGGGGGGGGGACGTGGGGGGAGGGAGAGGACCGTCTCTGCCTTTTTGCTCTCTGGCTGGGGGGGGGCATGCGTGGGGAAGACACGGTTCCTCTGAAGAAGGCGACCCCCCGTGACTCCTCCGTGCTCTGTTTTCCAGGACTGTTGTCCGAGGTCAACGACCCCGATGGCTTCCTCAGAGACCTGCTCAACTCCATCCCTTAAAGGCTGCCTGCCTGGCTGGATGGCTGGCTGCAGGGGCAGGCGAAGAGGCCCCGCCACACATACACACACACACACACACACACACACACACACACGGCTGCCTCCCGCCACTCCCCTCGCCCCACGACACAAAGGAATGCTGCCCATCCATTCGATTCCTGGGCTCCTGCCCTGGGGTGGTCTCTGCTTTTAATCCTTTCCTCCTTCCTGACGTCCGTGTTTTGGAGTGATCTTGGGTTTTGGCTTGTCCCCCCTTTCCTTCCGCACCTCCCTGGCCCCAACTCGCGCAGGGACTCCAGGAATCCAAAGCCGATGCCACCCCGGCCCCCTCTCCGTTTGACCGCTTTCTCTCTGTATGCGTGACCGTTTTACCAATCAATAAAATAAGTTAAGGATGACCTGAGGAAGACGGGGCTGGCCTGTGGCCCGTTGGTTTGGTTTAAGGTAGCCCTGTCCACCACCAGATCCTACCCCTGGGAACCTGTCTAGGAGGAACCCCATGTCCAGGTGGGGTCGAGCGCAAACGTAAACGCGGAGCGTACGCTCCTGCCGCCGGTGGCTCTTCTTGCTCTCCTCTAGAGCTTTGGGGATCCTGAAACAGGCCCTTTGGGGCGCCAGGCACCACGGTGTTGGCCGCAAGGGTGCCGGCCTTTGGCACGCAGCCTCCTGCACCGAAGCATGTTGGCGCGTTCCCATGGAGGGTTCATCTGCCGGCAGTTGGCGGTTCAGGCGTGGCAGGCCCGGGCGACACGACGGGGCACGCAGGGAGCCCGTTGGCGCAGGGAGCTGCCGTACCCGTCAGCAGCCCCTCTCGCGTTAGATCCCTCGGGCTTTGCAGAACATTTTTATGGGCTCCGTGACGTGGTTTCCAGGATCCCGGGTGGCTCTTCCTGTCCTCGCCATACCCGTAAAAAAAAGGGGGGCTCCGTTCAATAAGCGAACTCCAAATGCGTGACTGAGGTCCTCGCGTCGGCCTCGCAGGGATCCAAGAATGAGCGGGACGGGCGTCCCTTTGCAGAAAGTTTGCAACCTCTGGAAACAATGTGGGGTGTTTTTTTTTTTGTTTTTTTTGCAAGGTGCGAACGGCCGATCTTGCGACCGGCCTGCCCAACCCGACAGCGGCTCCGGGCAGGGGCCAGGGGAAAGAGGCGGCGGTGCCCTGGCCAGCCTCGCTGCTGCTTGGGAGGTTTCTGGAGGCAGCCTCGTGCAGGGACCTGCCGAAGGATCCCCCACTCGGGCAGGAGCCTGGCCTTGGAGGTTTCCCCCCTCCCAAGAAGACGGTGTGCTGTGGAGGTTCCCTCGTGGGGTGAAGATCTTGGGAGGTTTTGTGGTGGTGGTGGGGGGGTGTTTCTTGGCTTGAGTCTGCCAACACACTCAGATAACGCCGGGTGTTCACGGCGGTTTCCAGATGTGAGAGTGTTGGTGCAGAAAGGTTTGCACCACCCCCCAGTTGGTTGGAGGGCTGGCCTGGGCCATGACCGACGGGGGTTCCGCTCCCTTGCTCAGCCGTGGAAGCTGCTAGGTGTCCCCACCCGCCTGGGTGAGGGTACCTTCCCCAGTTCTTGTGAGATGGATGAGGAAAGACGCCCTCTGAGCTCGCTGGCGGGAAAGGGGCAGCTAAAGAGGAACGCAGAGGTGGCTGAGATGGGGAAAGGGGAGGCCCTCTTGGCGCAGGGCTCCCATTGTCCCTGAAGAACGGAGCAGATGGGATGTGTAGTTAAAGACAGCTGGCGAGCCCAGGGTTAGGCAGAGGGTTTGCAAGGGTGGAGCAGGGGGGAGCCGGAGGCCACGGCGATTATAAGATGAGTGCCAAGGCTGGCGGGCAATGTTCTTGGCAGTCTTTCCCAGAGGTCCCCCCGGGGGGGGGGTCTTTATCCCTTCCTGGTGGTCCCTCTACAGGACACAGGGTTTCCCCTCTAAGGCCTCTCGGGAAAACCCCAGCGTGTTTGCGTTGCACCTTCCTCTGGCTTCGGAGCTCCGCCACCGTCCTGCCCGCTCTGCCCCGGGGCAAATGTTCTGCTGAGATCCTCCTCCTGCTCCATTAAAGAAAAACCCTTCCTGTTTCCCCTTCCTCCTGCTGAGCCTCCTTTCGCTGGCCATGCCAAAAATTGCATCAGGAGTCCTTTGAGCTGGTCCATGAAGGTGGGGGGGGTGGGGGGCGGCCTGGGGGCATCTTGGCAAAAGGGGCAGGCAGGAGCCTTGAGGTGGTTGGGTGGAGCTGCTGTGCCCCCACCCCCACCCCCGCTCGTGAAACGTGCCTTCACGTGGATCCGGGGGTGACACCTCACGTGTCCCATCTGGCACGGTGCGCCCAGAGCGGTGTCCCTGGCTCAACGGAGGGAAGGCTTTGGGTAGCACGCGAGGGGGCTGGGACCGTTGGCCGCCTCGTGGACGGGGTGGCCCCAGACAAGGCGCGTGGGCCACGGCTAACGTGGTCCAGGACCGACGGCCGCAGTTGTTTTCACAGACGGGTTAGCCTGTGGGTGGGAAACCCACACTGTTACGACACCAAATAGCGAGTCCTCTTGGAGTACAGAGATTCTGACGCCGTCCCGACAGTTAATGTAACCTGTGCTGGACTACCTTCATGCACCAGCGTGGGGCTTTCCCTGGGAGACTGTTTGGGGGCATTGGCCATGAACCTGGCAATCCGTTCTGCTTGGGAAATTTAAACAGAGTGTCTTATTTTTGGGTGGAGATAACGCCTTCGGGAACAACACAGGAGTTTGCTTGTTGCCTAAAAAACATTTCACCTTTCCTTTGGGGCTGAAGAGGTGCTTCCGGGGTGCTTTCCGAATGTTGGCCTCAGGACCGCACCTTCCAAATGCCACGACACAAAAGGAAAAGCGATGGGCCGACCCAGAGAAGAAAGGCCAGGCAGGGACAGAGGAAAAGGAAGTGTCTGGGCCCCATCAGGGCCGTGGCATGCCAGGCGGGACCAGGAAGAGCGTGGGGGTCCCTTATGGGACAGGAGGATGCCGATGAAGGATCGGCAGTGCATCTTTGACTAGCCAACTCCACCGGTGTGGTTTGCTTTCGGGCTTGGTGGCCGCTGGCGATGGATTGCCCGCCTGGTTTTTTTTACCCCGAGGAAGGGGCTTATTTAAATGACCCAACGGTGCTGAGCAGGTTCTCCTGGCCCCGTTCACGACACAAACCCACTCTTTTGGTCTGTTTGAAGAACCTTGCAGGCTGCCTGCGGCCCACGGAACATGGCAAACCATCCCTAAATATGTTATTTCTGGACACAACTCTTAGAAAACGTAACCGGCGGCAAAAGAGGAACACGCCGGAGAGTCGTTGACCTGGCAAGATAATGACGGTCACGGAAGCCTATTATTATTGTTCCTGTCGCAGGGACCATTCTGATCGACGTCAAAAATACGGAGCTTAGCAGCTTAGCCAGAAGAGGCAATACAGACCTTTTTTTGTGTGTGCAAGTTCATGGCCCAGAAATGTCAGCGGGACAGAAGGAAGTGGGTCAACGGAGCTGAGCGGAGAGAGAAAGGGACACCATGCCAAGTAGCCACCGATGGGTTTGTTGGGGTCCCCGAAAGTGGGGCGCCTGTGAAGCAGGCTCCCGGTCAAAGGGGATGTGCCCGTTCGCTGCCATTCCTCCCCCCCACCCCCCGGGAGCACTGGACTGACTCTGGATGCTCCCTTGGAGGGAAAAGGGCCCGAGCCCCCTGGCTTTTCCAACGGCGGAAGCCTGCCCGGGCTTGATCCTCCCTTCGGTCCAGTGATTCCTGCCTCTGACGCAGGAGATGAGGGCATGCAGAGCACAGCCTGCGGGCTTCCCTGCCAAATGCCAGGGTGGGAAGTGGCGCTCAATCCTTCTCTTCTGCCACGGGCGAAAGGGATGGGGGTTACCACCGAGCAGCACCTGCAGGCAGGAGCCTGGGTAAGACCGACGGCAACTCCTGGGCCCAAGCAGCCGGCTTGACGTTGGACCGGCTGGTGGTGGTGGTAATTTTGGCCAAATCCTGGGCTGCTCTGGCACCGTAGATCGAAACCCTTTGGGGGGGGTCATGCAGCAAGGCAGCTGGGAACGGCGGGCGTTTTGTTTTGCTCCGACTGTTCTCATTAAGCTCTCTGGCAGAAGGCGCCGTGCAGACGGCCCCCAAGGGTGCCTGCGACGACACCCGGCGGCTGTAACCAACGCCTGCCCTGGGGTGCACCCAGCGAGGGAGGCGAAGGAGCCGGTCTCTCGACAACGCGCACTTATGGGGTGTGTGGATGTGTGCGGATGTCAGTGTCACCCTTTACGGCCACTGCCCTTTCTGCAAACTGGGCTGGGTACAAGAGGTGACTACGGGGATTGTATTCACGGGTGACCTCCATCACCTTTCGTTTCTCCTCTCCTTTCTAGTCACAACAGCCCTGCCCGGTAGGCCAGACCGAGAGAAGGACGGTTGGCCCCCAAGTCCCAACTCATCTCATGGGTTTTAGGGCTCCCTGGATCTAACAGCTCAGCCAGGTTGGCTCTCTTTTACCTTTATATATATATTTTTTCTCCAACTGGAGATTTCTGTCTCGTTAAGGTGGAGGGCGCAGGGAGGAGTCCCTTCCTCCCTGTGGGAATCTCTTGAGCCCATGAGCCCCTCTCGCCAGCAGGATATGCCCTTGCCCTTGTGAGGTCCCTTTTCCTACAAAGGGTGCGGAGTTCCCTTCGTGGGCACCCTTTTTGCAGGCATGGGAACCATCCTGCGGACGCGCCTCTCTGTTCTCACCCTCCGCTCCGCAGGCAAAAGGCAGCCAACTGGCACGCATTTTTCTCGCAAATCTATCTCCCTTGTAAAATGTCAGCGCGTCCTCCAAAAGCATTTTATCGGCTTGGGAAGCCTCTGTCTGTGCAGGTCTCCTTCTGCTCCATGCCAGGGAACTCTATAATCTTCTCTCTTTTGCGGGTTTTAAAAGTTCTTTTATGGGTCTCTCTTCCTCTTCCTTTGAACGAGCCCGTTCTTCCTTGGTATGGTGCCGAGACTTTTACAGAAATGCCAAGCTCAGAAAAACCCGCCCGATGATGCTGGGAGGGCCTGAACCCCCGGGGTCTCCACTCTTCTTTGAATGTGGAAAGTTGTCCCTCTCCTGGGAAGGAAACGAGTCTTATCTTTTAGGACAGCGCACGTCCCAAACCTGGGCTGCCCAGGTGCCCTTGGACTACAACTCCCAAAACTCCTGGCCAGTACCTGGCGGTGAAGGGGAACATCTGGGGGTCCGAAGAATTACAGTTCAGCAAGAGATATCCAGGCCAGATGTTCCACTCCTGACATGATCGACTTTTATTTTTAATGGCCCCAGAGAGATTATTCTCCTGAGAGGGCCCAATCCACCCTCCTGCTTCTCTTCCTTCATCCACCCCTGGCCCTAAGGAGTGGCCCTGTTGTTATTATTTTTGATTCCTCAAGATGACTTCACTAATATCCTTTGACTTCTGTTGGCTTCTTTCCCCCAATTTTCTCTCTCTCTCTCTCTCTCCACCTCTTGTTTCGCACCCGGGCACATCAAAAGGGTCGGGTTGCTTCCAAAGACATCTTTTGATCCTGGCAGAGGAGTGATTACGATCTCGCCTTCGTTGGGGCTTTTCGCCACGAAGGCACGTTAAGACTGGCATCCGGGGGCCCGCCCTGGGCACAGTGGCTTCTCCAGCGACTTAAGCAATGGATGCCTTGGCATGTAGGGTGCCCACAGCCCCAGATAATCGCAGGGACTAGCTTCTTGAGCCCAGCTAAGCAGCAAAAGGGCTGGGTAGGCAAATTTGCCTCGAGACACACCTCCCCCCCCAAAAAAAAGGAACAAGTTCCAGGTGGAAAATAGGCACCAAAGTGAGCAGCCAGTCAGGCTTAGAACAAGAGTGACGGAGGTGTGGTCCTCCAGATGTTCTTGGACTCCGACTCCCATCAGCTGTAGGCTCCGTGGCCCATGGGGGGGGGAGGGAAGGTAGACCTCTTTCCCAGCCCCTAACAAAGAGTGTGGGATCAGGATGGGGGGGGGAGAACCCAGGTCCCCAGCTGGCCATAAAACTCTGCTGGCAGCTCACCCGGCCTCTGGCTGGCCCACCTTGAGGGGTTGTTGTGACAGGAGCATAGGCCGGCCGAGAACTGGGAGGCAAAAGTGGGCAGAGACGGCACGGAGTTTGCCCAGTGGATTCTGCAAGGAGCGCGGATCCTTATCTGTCTCTCCCAGCTGCCGGCTCTTCGGCGGAACCGGGGCGGGTTGGGCGTGAGCCGTGGCGTTGGCGTCCCACCCTGGGCCATCGCCTATTTCGGAGCAGCCACGCCGCCAGCAAGGGCGACTCTCTTGGCTCGCGGGAGGCCACCTGTCCTGGATTACCTGGGCCGCCTCGGAGGGTGCAGCTGCTGTTTGGGGAACCGTGATTTAGAACAGGAAGCTGAGCCGGCACACAACCAGGGCTGGCCCAAAGCAGATCTTGGGAGCCGGTTTCTCCCACAACGCAGGGGAACTGGACTAAAAGAGGCTCGCATTTGCTCAAAAGCCTTGGGGTTCTGGAAAGGGAAGCCCTGTTTTGGTTCTCAGCAACAACAGGCCGAGGCAGAAAATGACTTTAGGTGTGATTTTTTTTTACAGGTGCATGAGAGGACACATCAGCATTTGGCTGTGGTTTCCAAAAATGGTCTAGCAGCCCCGATTTTGGGGTGGTGGTCCCTTGATGGCTGGGAAAAAAATATACCGGAGGTCTGGATCATCCACCCCTCATCTCCTGACTTTCCCAGCGTTACTCAAGGCATCGCCAGCTCTTTGGCTTGTGCCTACCTCTAGCAAACCGCTCGCCAAGGAGTTAAAAATCTGCAGCGGTGTCGTCCAGCCCAATCAAAGCAGAACCAGGCCAGTGTTCCTGTTGACAGGTTCCATTCTGATGTGTTACAACATTGGATTCGTTTGTGCAACTGAAAAAGATTGCAACAGGCCAGGCTGCAGGTGTTTCCACTCTTCCGCAACGGTTCCCTGCCCACCTTCCAAAATGCTTTGCCGCCTTGGAAAACTCAGAATGTGGAAGCAATCTCAGACCCTTGCTATAAAAATGTAACAGGCTCGGTTCTTTGTTTTCCTCTTCCTTTCATCTCTGCTTTTCCTTTTGTGTTGTGTCTCTTTGGAGTGAAAACTTGTCCAGGGTGGTAGGCGGCAAGAGAGAACGAGAGAGATATACATTGTTTTCAGAGCCTTGACAGGTGTGAAAGAAGCAGAACAGGAGATTATCTTAGAGAGAATCTCATAAAGATAGCTGTAATCACAGGCAGTGCAATATGTAACGATTGATTGATTAGTAGGAATTATACCAGGGCTGGGGCCCCCGCTGAAGCAATTTTAATTGACTGATGCCAATTTGATTTGCATATGAGTAAAAATCATTGGGGGTGGGTGTGAGTGAGATGGGAAAGGCAGTCTGGCATCTGTCAATGTTTTTGTTTTTCATTTATCTTCTGGCTCACCAGAGGCACCTCTGGAGCTGATCCCAAAGATGGTGCACGATTCAAGCGGCAGAATCGATTGCAGAACTCAGGGAGAAGTTACTTTTTCAGGGGCGATGTCCGCTAGTGTCTCCCAGCTAGCCGAGCCTTAGTTCCACCCCAAAAAGGAACTTTTTCTAACTTTGCCGGGACCTCAGCTGTCCCGATGGGTGGTTTCAAAGTGTGTGTGTGTGGGGGAGGGTCACCAGAGGTTCTGGGACTAAAGCAGTGGTGTCCAAACGTCAGCCCTCCAGATGTTTTGGACCACAACTCCCACAGTCCTTTGCCATGGCAAAGACAGGCTTGGAATTCTGGGAGTTGTGGTCCAAAACATCTTGGAGGGCTGAAGTTTGGACACCCCTGGACGAAAGCCTTCGCCATGAGCTCTGCTGACCAGGATTTCTGGGAGATGTAGTCCCAGAATATCCGGGGACCCAAGATTGGGATCCACTGGTAGATGATTGCAGGGGATTGCTCTATAGCTCCATACTTGTGGCCTCCGGGTACAGTTGGACTCCAAAACGACCCTGGATCATCCCCCTGCCTTTCCCTTTATCCCGGTATTTCTTGGCCCAGTCCTTCCCACTTTGATGTCAGAGATGCCCTGTTATCCCTGGCCGTGTTGACTTCCAGGAAATGCCAACAGGGCTCCTTGGAGGAGCCTTATATGGTAAGCTGGATCTCACCTGTATGATTCATCCCCCTCCCTCCTCCTTCCCACCTTTTATGGCCCAAGAAGACCCGGGGAAGAGAGGAGAGGCAAAGGCTTTGCGGTCCAGGGAATGAAGTCACTCTGAGTCACGGCAGGTGAAGTCAACCTGGATTTGCTTCTGCAGCGTGCAGGGTCTTGCCCGTGTGGTCGCCTCCTGCCCAGGCTGTGCGTTCCTTCCCGCTTTGCAATGAAAATAAAAATCCAGGAGAGGGACTGGAGGGCAGGTGAGGTCAAGGGAGCACCTGAGCCGCCTCTATCATCAATGGAGGCCTCCGTGGGCCTTGGCATGCCCAGAATCTACCCTGGGCCTGAGTTGGGATACCTCTGGCCAAATGTTTTAGACCACAAGTCCCAGAATTCCAAGCCTGTATTGCCAATGACAAAGGACAGTGTGGGACTTGTGGTCCAAAACATCTGGAGGGCTGAAGTTTGGACACCACTGAGTTAAAGGGACATCTCTGCCGAATGGACAGACTGGGACCAATTCATGGTCCTCTGGAGGTGGGCAAGGATCAGCCCCTGAACTCAACATTTCTATTGGCCTTGTTGGATGGGTATTTCTGGGTCTCAGGGCGCAGATAAAATAAAAATAAAATAGCCTCCCCGTCTTCATGCTGGGTCCCAGCTGTCAAAAGATTTGCTTCTCTTCTGCATTCGCTGGGACTGATTCCTCCCCTTTCTTTTCTGAAAAGAGCCTCAGTTGTATCTGAGGTGCGGGTTGGGAGTATCAGGTCTCTGCAGGCATTAGAGTGGGACAACGTGTGGAAACCGGCTGGGATAAGGCGAGAACAGGAGATCACGCAGAGACACAGCGGGGGACCCCCTTCTCTCCGTCTTGGAACTATGGTTCCATTAAATAATATGCCCTTTGTTTTCCCAGGCTGTTTCTCTGCAGGCATCCTGGAGACTCGGGTTATCGACCCTAATATTTAACTTGCCGGCAAATTAATGCTTAGGTAGAGAGTGCCTCGTCTCTCTCTCTCTCGGCAGCTCCCAAATTAATCAGAGCAGGTGCCGTCGCCTCTTGGCACATACTTAGGGCTTGTCTCTTGTCCCGATTAGCACACCCGCCGTCTGTAATTATTCCAACAAACTCACACCGCTTGCACGCCTCTGGTATGCTGAAAGCACACGCAGCAGATTCTACCCGTCTCTGTCTCTGTGCACCTTGCTTTCTCAATCCAGGTGGGAAAAGGAGCACCTAGTTCGGGTGGGAAAACGTGGCCATGCATGGTACAAGATGTACGGGAGCCAGGGTGGTGATGGAGGGTTACGTTTCCCTCAGGTTTTTGGACCATCCAATCCCGAGATCCTGCTTGCTTTTCTTTGATTTGTTTATTTACGATTGCTGCCTCCGAAACTGGCCTCGCTCTCGGCTTCTCGCGAGGCGGTGTGCCTGTTAACATTCCGTGGCCGGCACCCAGCTTTCTGGACATTCCGTGACAGCACAGAGGCCCAGGCATGGAGTCTTATTTTGCAGTGAGCAGGGCCTGGCTCAGGCACCCCTCTTTTCTTCCTCCTTTTACAAGAGAAGTTCAGCAAGTGTTTCTATATTTTTTCCAGTCCCCCCACCCCAGCCCTTCCGACTCTCCAGCTCCACACCAGAAACGTTCTGTGCCAGGCTCACAATGCAGGAGCTGTCCGGCTCCCCAGTATGTCAGCAACGAGAGACTGGAAGACTCTGGCAGGGGAGGGAGAGGTCGGCTGCCTTCCTCACAATGTTCCCTCTGTGCACCAGGGAAGCTGTGTGTGTGCATGCATGTGTGTGTGTGTGTGTGTGTGTGTGTGTGTGCACGCCGGGTGGAGAGTCTCCACTCCCCGATAAAAGCAAACTTGCTACTGCGGCACAGGTTTTTGTGGACAGGG
This sequence comes from Phrynocephalus forsythii, assembly GCA_029282475.1. Taxonomy (NCBI): domain Eukaryota; kingdom Metazoa; phylum Chordata; class Lepidosauria; order Squamata; family Agamidae; genus Phrynocephalus; species Phrynocephalus forsythii. The sequence continues at coordinate 1,246,547 of JAPFRF010000020.1, read as the reverse complement.
GTAGGGAACAACCCCTTTAGGCCTGCGGTAGAGGAAAACTTTTTGATTTTTTTCTCTTTGGGAAAAACACAGAAACTCTTGAGGCGGTTTGGCGAGCCTCTCTCAATGACCGATGGTCGTCTCTGGCTTCCGGCAGCCTTTGGGATCAGTTCTAAAGACACCCTAACCAACTGTCAGACTCTTGGGGTGGCCACTGCTCCTGGCCCTAACCTACCTCGCAGGGCTGTTGCAAGATGTCTGGAACTGCATCCAGAATGCTCTTTACTTGAGACTGGGGGGGGGGGAGGAGGGGAGGAAAAGTGGGGTCTACAAAATGCATCTTCTCAGGGTGTGGGTGAAGTTAGAACTGGAGCACCGGTGCTGGAGCGCCGTTGAGGTGGCATGGTCCCTGATCACCACCATTCTTATGTTGTATGGATTCGCCCCATAAAGGAAAATTTCCCCTCTCTCACATAATTTTCATTTTGAACAGATTTTATGTTTAAAACCTTTATACAAGAGTGCCCTCTCTCTGTGTGTGTGTGTCTATCTATCTATCTATCTATCTATCTATCTATCTATCTATCTATAAATATAGATATATATACAGTGGACCCTTGTATAACAAACGGGTTGTGTAACATAAAATTTGTATAACATAAAAATTCTAGATAGGGAAATCTATCTATCTATCTGGGAGAATCTATCTAAAAATGGGATCCCTCTGTTTTCAACGCATTCCTATGGGAAATGCGTATAAAGGAAAATTTGCTTCACATAATTTCATTTGGAACGAATTAATTCCTTTATACAAGGTGCCTGTGTGTGTGTGTGTGTGTGTGTGTGTGTGTGTGTGTGTGTGTGTGTGTGTGTCTATATCTATCTATCTATCTATATCTATCTATCTAAATCTATTTATCTATCTATCTATAAATATATGTGTGTGTGTGTGTGTGTGTGTGTGTGTGTGTGTGTATGCCCCATAAACGGGTACACACACACTCCCGGGAAGCCAGGGGGAGGGGCGACCCCGTACGCACGTGGGCGAAACCGGGTGGGCGTGTCCCACGTGGCGCCCGGCGCGGGGCGAGGGGGCGTGGCCGCCCCGCCCGCCCAGCACCGCAGCGCCGAGGGAAGTGTCCCTGCGGGAGGCGTGGCCTGTGGACGTCACGGGGGAGGCGTGGCCCCCCGGCCGGAGAATGCTTGCCTGAGAGAGAGGGAGGAGAGGCCGGCGCTGCGGAGGCGGAGAAGGGCGTGGCCTGAGCCTTTTCCCCCCCCGCCCCCTTCCCGGGAGGCCACTTTCCTTCTAGTCCGTCAGGGGCCGCCTCCGCCGGTTTAGTCGCCGGCCGGGAGCCTGGGCGGAGGCGACGCGCCTCTCCTTCCCGCGCCGTCTCTATCCCCCCCCTCCTCCTCCTCCCTCCTTCTCCCTTTGGGACTCCTGAGAAGGGGCCCGGCCGGCCACCGAGGCGGTGCGGAAGGAGCGGCGCCGGTGGTGGCGGCGGCGGCGGCTTCTTTCGGCCCTTTTTTCTCTTTTTTGCCCTCCCCAACATGGCGGCGTGGAACGTTGGCGCGTTCGAATCCCCCCTCAGGAGGAGGAGGCGCGGCGGCGGCAGAGGCGGCGGCCGTTATTCGCCAACGGCTGCTTTTTAACGGCCGTTTCTCTCCTTCCGAAGAGCGCGGCTGAGGCGGCCCGAGAAGGCTCCCTCCCCCCCTTCAGTTCCCCCCGCCGCCGCCGGTTCTGAGGCGAATTTTCCCCTCAGAAAGAAGAAGAGGAGGAGGAGGAAGGCGAAGATGCTGCCCTCGGTGCTCTTGGGCGAGGGGTCCCGGGCCTCCCCGCTCTTCCTGCTGGGCCCCGGGGCCGGGGTCGGAGTCGGGGTCGGGGGGGAAGAGGAGGACCCGCCGCCGCCGCCGCCTTCTTTGCGGACGGAGCTGGGCTCGAACCTGCACCTGCTGAAGGGGCTCAACGTGCGCTTCCGCTGCTTCCTGGCCAAAGTGCACGAGCTGGAGCGCCGCAACCGCCTCCTGGAGAAGCAGCTGCAGGCCCTGCAGGAGAGCGAGAGGGCCCGCAGGCTCCGCTACCAGCGCTTCCCCCGGCACCGAGCCGTCCAGACCGAGCCCTGGGGACCGACCCCCGGGCCAACAACGGCCACCCCGGCCGCCACGTCCACGTCGTCGGCCTCCTCCTCCTCCTCCTGCCCGGCCTTCCCGGCTCTGCCTCCCTTGCGGCCCCACTCGCACTCCCACCCCCTGCCTCCTCCTCCGCCGCCGCCGCCATCATCCTCCTCCTCCTCACCCCCCTTCATCATCCTCATCATCCTACAGCCGCCTCCCGGGCACCATCTGGAGCTACCGCCAGGTGAGGCGGACGGGCGGCGGGGGCCTGGAGACCCTGCAAGGGCCCGGCGTCTCTTGGCTCCACCCGGACGGCGTCGGCGTCCAGATCGACACCCTCACGCCCGAGATCCGGGCCCTTTACAACGTCCTGGCCAAAGTCAAGCGGGAGAGGGACGACTACCAGAGGAGGTGGGAGAGGGACGACTACCAGAGGAGGGCAGGACCCCCAGGGCAGGGAGGGAAAGGGGGGGAAAGAGGACCCCCAGGCAGGGGGGGTCACGACCCCTGGGAGCCAGGGAGGGTGGGGGGCATTTGCCCACGGGCAGGACACACACACAGGCCTTTCTGCCAGGGGGCAGGGGAAAGGGGGTCGGGACCCCCTGGCAGGGCAGAGAATGCAGGGCAGGAGAGGGTCGGGGTCGGGACCCCCCCCCCCGACCCCAGGGAGCCAGGGAGGGTGGGGGCATTTGCCCAGTATAAGGGCGGGACCCCCCCCCTCTGGAGGCCCCCAGGACAGTACAAGAGGAGGGGAGGAGGAGGGGAAGGGCAGGAAACAGGGGTCAGGAAAGGGGATTGGGGGCAGGGAATGGGCAGGAATGCAGGAGGGGGTCGGGGGGAGCCAGGGAGGGTGGGGGCATTTGCCCAGTATAAGGGCAGGATGATGCCCAGGTCCTCCCCTCCTCTCCTACCCCTCTGGAGGCCTTACTGCAGCTTTGGAGGGGGGGACAGTACAAGAGGAGGGGAGGAGGGGTCAGGACCCCAGGGAGCCAGGGAGGGTGGGGGCATTTGCCCAGCCAAGGCAGGGGGACGATGATGGGCAGGCCCTCCCTTCCTCTCCCACCCCTCTGGAGGCCTTACTGCAGCTTTGGAGGGGGGGAGTTACTTTAGGGTGCCTGGCCTGGCCACGACAAAGCCCAGAATCCCTACCCCCCCCATTCAGCTGGCAAGGACAATACAAGTCCCAGCATCCCCTCTCCCAGTTAGCAGGGCCCTTGAGAGTCCCAGAATCCAGCTGGAAGTAGCTAGCAGAACCCCCTCCCCCAGTATCTCCAAAATGTCCCTTCCTTCCACCCTCCATTGTCAGCCTAGTCTGGAATTCCCAGAATCCCTCCTTCCAGCCCAGCATGGCCACCCCAGAACCTAGAATTCCTCCCCCCCCCTTCTTTGCCTAGTTTAGCCCCTAGAAATCCCACCCCCTCCCACACACACACCAGGATCTCCCTCTTCCCCACTGGAATGGTTTAGTCCAAACCCCAGAATCTGCCCGTCATTAGCCGTGATTGCCACTCAGAGTCCCAGAATCCTCTCCCTTGGCCTCGGTAAGTCCCAGAATATTCACTACAAGTCCCAGAATTCCTCTTCCGTCCAGCGCTGCGTCTCAAAGAATTCCCCTCCTCCTCCTCCCCCAGTCCAGTGTAAGTTGGACAAGTTCTGGGGTGGGGGGCTGTGTGTGAATCCAGGGCGCATCTGTTGGAAGTTCTGCATCTTCCTGCTCTGTTCCTGTGAAGAAGCCGCTTTGCAGGTCATTCGGTTCTTCCGAGGGAATGTGAAAAAGAAAAGAAAAAGGACAGACATGGAACCAGATGGTCGACCGATGAGTCCTAAGGCAGTGGATACGCATCTGTTATACACATGGCAGTGTCTTGTAGGCTTCTGTGCACTTTCCCCATTGCACACATTGATATACCTGTATATGTGTGCATGTAGAACAATGTACCTGCAGCATAGATACTTGGATAGTTTATACATACATTGTCTGTGGGGAAGAGAGAAAGCCACTGAATTGTGCTGCTACAAGGATTGCTTTCATAGCTCTGCTTGCACATACTCTATGTGCATGTGTGTGTATACACCATACGTGCATGCGCCCCTGCAGTGCATGTTCATTTAGGATGTTAGCGTGTTTCCTGAGGCTCTTTCCATCTGTAGCATTTCAAGCCCAATTTTACCCCCATTTACACAAGCAGGCTTCCCTGTGGCTTGGTTGGAGTTGGGCCCCAGGTAAATCCTCGGAGGGGAGGACAAGGGGATGGATATGGTGGTTGCCTTTGGATTAGGTTCTTGGCTGATGGTTTTCATGGCCAGACCTGGGTTTTCTAAACTCTGGGTTACGTGGTGGGGAAACAGTCCTGCTAGGCCTGTACTCTTTGGCCTCTTTGGTTTTAGGGGAAGGAAACGTGGATGAGCGGCGGGATGAATGGAGCAGGAAGTACAATAGAAATGTCCAGGGAAGGAATGGTGGTAGTGTAAGAGGAGGGGAGGGCAAGAATTCCTAGGGGAGGAAGTGAATTGAACCTAGAGGATGCCTGAATAAGAAAAGAGAGGGGGAGATGAATGGAATTGAACCAAGGATCCAAGAGCAGGGGAGGAAGCGGGGGGGGGGGGAGAGGGCAGAACAGGGGAAGGCTGAGGCTGTTGGAGGAGAAGGAAATCCCTGGGGATGGGGTGGGGTGGGGGGGGGTGGGCCCTCTGAGAGGACATGCACCCCGGGTGAAAAGCAGGGGCACAGCTAGGGAAAAGGAGCTACGTGCAGGGAAGCCATTAACCAGATGTGGGTGGGAATGGCAGAATAGTCAATGAACGCCCGGGCATCGATTGGAGGAGGCAGAGGCAGAATGGTATTGGGCAAAAGGTGGGGGTTGGGGAGGGACTGGGTGGGGGACTCAAGTCACCAAGATTGACGGGGAAATCTGTTTAATCTGTCTTCAAGTGGAAGCCACTGCCAGAGGCCTGTGGTTAACTCCCTGCACAGCATGATGGTGGTGATAAGGGCTTCTCTTTTTGCCCTGCTTAAGTAAGTCCCATTCAGCGTGAGACTTAAAAAGCATAAATGGAAAAATCTGGGTAGATTAGAGAGAGAGAGAGAGAAGGGGTTTAGAGGCGAATTCACAAAGAAGAGAGAAAAGATTTAAGTCTAGGGCTTGGGAGGAGCTGAGAGTAAGCAGGAGCAGAGTATAAAGTAGTAAATAGTGGCGCTCCTTCTTTGTTCAGGATTCAGAGAGTTAGGGGAGGATTCGCTGTTTACCAGAGATAACAGACTGAAAGGGGGGGGTGGGGAAATCCCCCCTTGCTTTTGGCAGAAAGTCGTACAGTATTTGTAATGCCATGTGTGCCACTCCTCCTTCTCAGGGCCTTGGAGCTGAAAAGTGGGGAGGGGGGGAGGTCGATGGAGCCTCGATTAGAGATGCTCTGAAATGGCTGCCTGGATTTTGGTGGGTGGATCTCTTTCCCGGCCCTTCCCCAGTCTTTGAGCAGTGGTGGTGGTGGGACAGTGCATCAGGCAAGAGGGGGGGTGCATGAGGAAGAGGATGGCTGTTATAATGCTACCCCCACCCCCACCCCTCAAGTGCCAGGGGAAGAGGAAGTGAGTCCATGGGTGGGATGGGGAAGTAATGGGGGGGTTGAATAGCGAGAGACAGGGAAACCGGAAGTTGGTGTGTGTGTGTGTGTGTGTGTGTGTGTGTGTGTGTGTGTGTGTGTGTGTGTGTGTGTGTGTGTGTTTTATAATGTTTGCCTTCTTCACTTAGGAAAAAAAGAAAGTGGAGACAGGGCCAGTTGGGGGGGGGAGCAAGAGAAGACCTCCTGTGTAGATGCTTCCCCTCTTTCTTTCCAAGAGGGCCTGAAAGAGGGACAAGTCACCCCCTCGACTTGGACCCTCATTCAAGCCAGAAGCAGGCCCCACAGTGGGACAGGCTAAATGGATGCTGGTCCCGGTTCCGCTGAAGGGAGGGTGATAGCTTTGTAGGCTTGATCACTTGATGGACATGATAGTGGCTGGCCTAAAGGGGGTGGTGGTGGTGGTGGTGGTGGAGGGAAGATGGCTCCTTGTGGCCATCTCCCATCCTGACTGGTTGGGCTGGCTGGGCGATGCTTTTGGCTGTTGAAGGCATGCAGGTGCCAGCAACAAGGGGTTTGCAGCCAGCCTTCTGAAGGAAGGAGTAACTGGACTGAAAGGTGTTTCAGGCCCATGCGAGGCGGGGGTGTGCGGCTGTGTCGAGAGGGACCGTTGGGCTGCCGATCAGCCCCCCCCCCCGCCCCTTGGCTCCATGCTTTCTAGGATTTGACCTCAGGTCAGCAGCCTACTTGGTCCTCTGGACAGAGCAAGGCTGAGCAGGGGCGGCAGGAACCTGGTGACACAGATGGGGAAGGCTTGAGGGGAAATGCTTGGCCTGTGGGTGATATGTGCCTGAGGCCGGATCCCTGAGAGGGCTTCTGTGCCTTTAAGACCAGCTCAGACAGGGAGATTTTGCTAGCTGTCCTGACTGCAGTATATGTGCTTCTAGCAGTCAGGAGGACTGAAAAGCCAGTGGGCTGCAATGCTCTGTTTCGCATGAACTGAAGCCTTCTTGTGACATGCACAGCTGGATGGTCAGATCAGCGGGGTGCTATATGTGCCAGCCAGAGACTGGAGGTCTTGTTCTTATCTGATGCTCTTCAGCTTGATCTCAGAGGGTGAAGAGAACGGAATGACAGCATTTTGCTTCTTGGCAAGCTTGTGGCCCTGCACAGCAGGAGGTGATAATCAGAGCTTAAGTCTTGCAGTGTCAATGGCACGCCCCAGTGCAAGATGGAGAGACAAGCACGCTGGAGGTGTACGTATAAGCCATGGGTGTGTGTGAATGCCTGTGGGGTAAATATGATGAGTCAGGATCTTGTCGTTAAAGCCAACTCTTCCCCTGCTTCAGTAGGAGATGATTTTGTGTTTGGGTCAGCGAATCTTCCTGTGGGGTGTCCTGTTTTCTAGGTGAGAGCTAGAGAGGGAGAGGCCTGTTCAAGAAAAAACAACTGCTGTAAGGTGTATGAGTGCAAGAATATCTCTCTTCCAAAAAAGTTGGTCCCACTGAGCAGCCTCAGTGTCTCTAATGAAAGTTGGGAGGCCAGGGCCCTTAAGTCTGAGAGGGAAGGATGCGCCGGCATAAGGGGTACAGTGTGATGTATCGGGGATTCAGGATTTGAAGGGGAACCACAACTGGTACTGGAAAGGAGCCTTCAAAATCCACTGAGCCTTGTCTGTCCTCTTCAGAAAGAAAAGCATCTAGAATTTCCTGCAGTCTGAGAGGAGGAGGAGGAGGTGCTGTCTGATGGTAAAGACAGCCTTGGCAAGGACACACTTAGAGACATCTGCTTTTTTGCTCAGTGTTTATCGTTTGGTGGTAAAAGCCGGCAAGGCAGTTCTCTTAGTTCTGCCTCCTGTGAATTAGCACCACGGGGCAGTATTTGGCCTGGAAGCACTGCAAACAAAGCTCTGTTAATGTGATGCTTGTCTGGAAAAAAATACGGGTAAAAACCACCTGTGCAAACTCCTTCTCTGCCCTCAAATTAGGTGTGAGCTTGCCTGAACAGTCTCTTTGTTATATGTCAAGAAGTGTCTGTAGGGAGCCTGCTCCGTTTCTAGCTGTTGTGAGAAAGCTACAAGAAGCAGCTTCTGTCGAAACGGGCCTTCCCTCACTAATATAGGATCCGTACGGGGGCTTGAACCCTTCCGGGTGACAAAGAGCCAGAATTCACCAGTTGAGTTGGAACTAATAAAGTCACAGCTGCCACTAACACTTAGGTTGTACGGCGTGTGTATCAGCCTGTGATTTTCCGCCTGACCACTTTAAATAGTCAGCCTCTCGTGAAATGTGCACTAATGGTTGTAAGCTTCAAAATGCAGCGTCTGAGGTGGTTTGGAGCTGGTTGGTTGCGGTTGGGGAAGGGAAAAAAATTCTTTTCTGGTTGGCGTAACAGAGAAAACCTGCTGAGTTTTGAGGCCCTGTGTGGAAAAAAAAGCAGGCAGCTGCAAAGGGAAGCAGAGCAAACCAGGCTGGCTTTTAATTCAGAATCCTGCCCCCCCCCCAAAAAAAAGGGACAGAAAGAAACCTCAAGTGAATCCAGGTGTCACAAAGGATCTGAAAGTTGTCACTCTAAGAAGGCTGGAGTCTTTTGCATGCAAGGACTATGCGTTGATGCTGGGTTGTAGGTCTTCCCCTTTCTGACTGCTGGGTTCTAAAGATTCTAGTCCCAAGGATTTGTAGACAATTATTGTCTGCCTGAAGTCTGGTTTTGTATCACTGGTCAACACTGGGGCCAGGTAATCCTGAGTTTAGACAACGGGAGGGAGTGGGTTGCCAGAGTGGGCCTTAAACTGGATTTCCACCATCCCCCTGTTTTTATTTTGGTTCCTGGCTTCATAGCTGATCCGCAGACTCCAGAAATCACCCCTGTTCTTCTGTGTTCCAACGGTTCTGGTAATTTGTTTTTTAAAATCTCATTTTAAACAGAACTGTATTTGTATTACTGTACGTCTTTGTCTCATTCATACAACACCTGATTGTGCCATCTCTTGCTAGTGACTTTAGCTCTCCCGCTAACTAGTTGTCATGTGAGGAGCATTGTACAGTAAATGTTAAATGTTTCTTATGGGTTTATAGTTAACTGAGAGATGCTTTAAGACATGTTTACAGCCCTAGCCCTTCCTGGGTCTGTTGAGTGGGATAAGAGCCCATAAAGTTGCCGGGAGTGGAGCAGAATGTGTTGGGTCCATTCTTACCACAATTCAGTAATTGAAAGCACAGACTAAATATGTGAAATCTCATGGCTGCTATTGGGCCCGCCAAGCCGTGGCTCTTTTGTATGTAATTCTAGAAGCTACATGGCTCTTCTTCTCAGCAGCAACCGCCTTGCCAAGGTTTGGTGGCTTTATTCGGCTCCTAATAAAAAATCTTGTTCCCTGCAGTCAACTTCTCTGCAAAACTAAAACGTCTTGACAGGCAAAATAGATTTTTTTCGAAACTCAGCCTTTCTTGATAGAAGCACTGACTGGGCCTGTTGTTTGCTGCCCACAACAATGTTGTATCATGAGCATTTTTGGGGGGGAGCAGATAATGAAAATCATGTCATGGGTTTCTAAAGACATGGTTTTTGCAAGATACAATAATCCTGTGTAGGTCATAAAGACTTGGCTAAACTTATATCTGTGGTCTTCAGAGGCTCACAATTTTTCTGTGTGGGAAAAGTTTTGCATTCTTTATTTTTTGTCATCCTTTTGGCATGAAAAACGTGTCTCTCCTGGCAACTCAAAGTCAGCACAAGAGTTGGATTTTGACATGGACAAATAAAGAGAGGGGTTGCTTTTAGGGTAGGCTTGTGAACACCCACACGCCTGGTCCTTTTTCTTATGTCATTTTAATTAAATGTTCATCCCACCCATCTAAAGAAACAGAGGCATTTCCCCCACAATAAACCTGTGTAGGTCTCATTTTTAGTGGATGCCTCTCATGGCCGAGTAGGGGGTGAATATGGGTCGTACTGTCCACTGCACGTGACCACTACTTGGTGGAGGGTAGGAACTGACATGAGACAGTGAGCCAAATGCCCGCTTGGTTAGGAAAAGCGATTCTCCCAGACGCCAGTTGATAAATAATCTAGGAATAATCACGAGGTTTTTCTGATGCTGTCGTGGAGCCCAAACAGGAAGAGCTGAAATGAAGGGAATCGTTTTTTAAATAGTTGGTTTAAAGAACCATCAGCATCCCGTGGCAGGGGTGGGCAACTCCCGAAAACAACGCTGTAATGCCTTGTTAGTTTTTGGTTGGCGTAATGACGGTATATTGTGTTCTCCTTGGCTTGATCATATGCACGCTCACTCGGCTGGAAGTCAGAGTGAATTTAGGGGGTTGTTCTGCGGAGCCAGTTTAGTTAAGAGTTGCCTATTTCGGCCTGCGTGGTTAGTTACTGTCTCATACTGGAGACGACCAATTCGTTTCTCTGATCCTGAATGGTTTGATTTCATCACTCAGAAACTGGACACGTTACAGCTCCTGAGTTTTTAATGAAATGAATAACACAGGATAATTAATTTTTCTTAGCCTAATTGGCTAGCGTCACGCTTGATGGCTCAGGATGTGCTTTCGAGGTCTAATTGTCCAAGTCTAAAAGCAATTTAATCTCACAACCTGTTTATCTTCTTTCAAGCAGTTGTACCTGATGAAGGATCATGTTTGACCTAAAATCTGTGGTCATTGCACTGCAGAAATGGGTATATTTGCTTAAGATTCTTGTTGTTTTGATTATGGGGCTAGATGGGACATATTTACACACTGAGAACATGTTTTAGCATTTCTGTGTTTTGAGTTCCTTAGGTTTTCATTGTATGGTGTCACGGCATTATGTCGATAAATACTGTACTGCAATAAGGCCTTGCGGTGTGGTTTGAATTATACCTCTGTGTGGCCAACTAACGTCTATTTAGTTAGTAAAAATCCCTTATTGAGTGTTTTGTATTCTCATTTCTGAAAAGGCTTTTTCTTTTTTCAAGTTGGTTGCAGAAGAGCCTATTGATCGGCCTGTCTGGAACTTTAGTTCCAGCGCTTGAATGGATTTGTATATTATGGTTGCAAAATTGTCTTTAATTGGTCCAGACGTTGAGTGTTTATCGGGCTGTTGGGCCGTCCTTGTGATGGGCAGAGAAACTAACTTGTTAATAATGGTTGAGCTGGAAATAATTGCTTTTCCTCAGGTTGCACTTTGATTTGGCAGATTAATAAAGTCCAGTTGAAGATAGGGATTATTTCAAATTTGCTGCAGCTGGGGAGGGGAAAGGTTATCGCTGCCAACAGGAAAGCGTGACAAAACCAACAAACTCCTTGTTTTTCAAAAATAAGGAACTTAATAAAAGTGTGCTTAAAAGCAATCTGTGAGGAATGTCTAAATCAACTTTTAAGTTAAAATATCACGATAACAAGATGCAAATGTTGTACCAGCAGAGGCCAATCAAAAACAAATGATTTTTGATATAGGAAGGAATTCCTGGAAACTTCTAACTCTTTCCTGACCGGATTTTTAGTTGCACTGCTTCTGTGTAACTTGACAGCATTTCTGGGTGCAGCTGTACTTTTTAGTGCATTTCCAATTAGCTCTCTCCTTGTGTCTGTATGTGCGTGTCTAAAAGGGTATACCTTACTACAGTTATCTAGAATTCTTGTATCAGCATGTAAAATAAAAACAGGATTAGGCGTTCACACTAAATGTGTGGATTTGAGGAACCCAACTTTTGATCAGTATTTAGCATTCAGAGTGGAACTAATTATTGTAAAGCTGAATCTACGCACACTACACTCAGGGGTGGCCTTTTGTTTGTTTGGGAAGTTGGTGGGTTTTCTGGTTTTGTTTTGATTTCATTTTTCCTGGAATACCCATAGCAGAAGCCTTCCAAGAAGTTCCAGCATGCTGATATTTATGTTCTTTATTTTGCGTGTGTCATGTATTGTGAGATGTATCCAGTGAATATTGATTTTTATAATACAGCTGAATGAACATGCTTGGCAAATCCTGTGCCGTGTGCAATTTCTTTCCTTCACTCTGCTGCGAGTCCCATGACCGCCACAGGAAACCTTAAAAGATCCCGTCTTAGTCTAAATAAACCGTTGAAAAGAAACAGCAGCTTAATAAAACAGAGGGGGAATTGACAATAAAAAATAATCAGGCAGGAAAATTGCTTCTAATCATTCGGTGGCCTGATGATTCCAGGGCTGTTGCAATGGGCCAATTTCTGTCATTCTTCCTTATCTGACCTGCTTGTGCTTATCTCTGGTAGGGCTGTACTCAATAGAGTCACAAAGATACTGCCTACATTGTGAAAAGCGTGTCGCTGATAAACCTCTGGAGAGTCAGCCAAGAGTCTCCAACAGAGATGTGAAAAGATGGCATCCCTGAACTAATGGAACCTGCTCTGATTTTGTTGGTTTGTTTAAAGGAAGGTAGCCCCACCTGTCCAAAAGAATAAAAGTGACAACATCTAAATTAGCATGGCATTACAGCATTCAAGTCAAGGCATACCGGTTACTACAGTGGTTTTCATGCAGCCGAACCCGGGGAAATAGGAGAAATAAGATTTTCTTGGCCGTGCTTCCCTTCAAAACTCATTAGTAGTTGAAGGTGCCACTCAAGTCTCTTGAAGAGAGGTGGTTAAATTAATTAAGAAAGCCGCAGTTTGCCTTGGCTCTAGGTGTGGCCTGTCCGTTCTTGAAGTGCCTGTTCGGTCTGCCATTGAAATGCTTCAGTCCCTAATCCTCAAGGAAGCTTGGCTTTGTTTGGCTCTTCAGGTAGGACCCGCAGCAAAGCAAACAGGTTTTGAGCTCGTACTCAAACAGACATGAGCCTGGAAGACTGGGTCAAAATAGATACTCAAGTGCGGGGTATTTTTTCCTCTTTGTGATATGTAATCATGGTCTTAAATGGCTCTAGGTGCATGCCAAGCACTGCCTGTTCGTAGCTAAAGTAAGAATGAGGTTGATCTAGAACTCAGCTCCTGTTCTCCCACTGTCCCTATATATGTTTACCTTCTCACGTCTTTAATATTCCCCTCCCCTTTGCAGGACTTTTGGTTAATTTTAGAGGCGTGATTTTAAAATGGGCTCATTGGAGAAGCTGTAGAGTGCACTGCATTTAATGCATGGTGAAGGAACAAAGACTGTTTTAAATTTACATGCAGGCCATTTGAACAACAGAATCCATCTACCCCCCCCCCCCAAAAAAAAAATAAAAAAACCACACAAGAATGTAATGCTGCACTGTTCTTCCAATATTTTTCCACAGTATGATACCAATTAATATTTATGGTATTGAGGGATTTGGCCTAGTAGCCATTGGGTCAAGTTTATTGACCATACCTCACCCCTAAAAGATATGACCCAAGAGTTTCTCCATCATTCCGTTTTGTTTTATCTCCCTGGCAATCTTATCATCTGAAAAGTCACAAGGAATTTTGAAAGCCATCTGAGTGAGAGTTGACTCTGTCTGTGGTTATATGGCTTGGGCTCGTTGGAGTTGAAAAGTAACTAATAAACAAAGGAAGGTTGCCATCCTGTGACTAAGTGCTCCAAAAGTGCAGAATTCAGATTAGAGCGCATGTAAGGTTGCCGTGTAAATATTCCCAGGGCGGTGGGGATAGAAAGATGTGTTTGTTTTTCTGCAAGACCTGACAGTTCCGAGCGGTCAGGATCTGGACCGGAGGGGTGCGGGTGCAGGGATGAAAGAGAAGGCTAGGCACAAGCCAGTGCTCTCGGGGGTGTGGGGGGGAGGCAGCTGAATCACAACCAGTTCCACCATCAGAGACAAGAAACTGGAAATTTCTTGGTGTGTGTGAGGGGTGGGGAGGTTGTCTCTGATGCGTAAACTTCTACTGAAAAAAGGGGGAAGCCACGTCCTGGTCCTTGGCACACACCTCCCCCATGCATGAACTCTGGATCATGGGCATAGGATGCTCAGCAGAGCCCGGTCACTTGCATCCCTCTCCATCGCTTGTGCCATTCCGATTAGTATGTCTCCCATTCAATGTGGGTGGGAATGTCTCCCCTTGCAGTCTCTGGAGAGAGAGAGAGAGAGAGAGAGAAAGAACTGGCCTCCATGCACGTCCAGCCGTTTCATCTGCAGCCTGTTCCATCCGTCCCATCCTGAAATCTCCTTCACAAAGGAGAACGTCAGAGCAGCAGAGAGAGAGAGAGAGAGAGAGAGAGAGAGAGAGAGAGAGAGAGAGAGAATGGACTTCTGTTGCCATGAATGATGTGGCCTGCTTGTGAATCACACAGATCTGCTCTCGCACGGCACTATTGTGTGAAACTGAATCAGAGATGATGCACTTGAAGGGTTGGGCCTGCCCAGGCGAGGGCATCTCGAACTCGGGTGGCAAATGTTCATTCCCTGGCCTCTGTCATCACGCCAGGTTGTTGCCTGGCCTCCTCAAACCAGCTGCGATGGCCTAGAATAAGAATGCAACCTCCTAGCGAATTGAAGTGAATCTTTCTTGGATGTCACTCAAGTCTCCCCCCCCCCCCCGCCTCTGAAATTTTGGCTCAAGAATAATCTGCTGGAGACTTTCACACGAGGGAAAGGAGGCACCCGGGCGTAGCCCCCCCAAATCTTAGGTGACACTTCTTTGCCAAAAGAAAAAAGAAAGGAAGGAAGGAAGAAGCGAAATATGAAAATTCTTATTCTGAACTCAGATTTTTAGGCACTCTGGCCATCAGATGTTGAGGATCATTACTTTCATCCATTTGTTGCCCATCACGGTAGGGTAATTTACAATAAAAGTTCCAAGCTATAAACAAAAGAAAAGCCTTAATCACACCCCACAGTCTTTTCCCCCCCTCTTTTTTTTTTTTTTGCAACCTCAGATTTTACTTCACTTCAGTCCCTCTGTTTAAACTTCAGCTCCTCTTGGAGGCTGCAGCTCACCACTTAATTTATAGTTTCAGAGGCGCTGGCGGACTTGGTTTCTGAAAACAGCACAGAGTTGATATCATGTGTGTTCCCTATGTTTTCCAATTCCCCATCTTGCAGTCGCTGCTTTAGGGGGCTGGGTTGACCCCCCCCACACACACACAACACACCCCACATTGCCACTGTGCAGTTTGTGAGGCCCTTCTTGTGTGGTTTGAAAAAAGGATGCCACCTCAAACGCTGGCGGAGCACTGTCATAACTGGGTGTCCCTTTAAAAGCGAGGGAATGAGGCCATGGTGTCTGGCCGTGTTTTTCCCTTGACGGCTCCTTTGCATGAAAATGGGATCAGGGCTGTAACGGTACCAGGGCTGTGATTCTCACAGCCCCATGCTCTTGCAAATGTATTCTCCCGTATTAAAGGGAATAGTCCCCCGGACTGCCAAAGAGATCAAACCTATCCATTCTGAAAGAAATCAACCCCGAATGTTCACTGGAAGGACAGATTTTGAAGCTGAGGCTCCAGTACTTTGGCCAACTCATGAGAAGAGAGGACTCCCTGGAAAAGTCCCTGGTGCTGGGAAAAATCGAAGGAAAAGAGGACGGCAGAGAATGAGATGGTTGGGCGGTGTCATCGATGCAACCAAAATGAATTTGACCAAATTCCGGGAGGCAGTGGAGGATAGGAAGGCCTGGCGAGCTCTGGTCCATGGGGTCACGAAGAGTCGGACACGACTGAACGACTGAACAACAACAACATAGCTGACTGACAGAAGGGTTGATATGTTAGAAAGCCCGCCACGACTAGGAGTCCTGCTGTTTTGAAGCCATCGGGGCAGCGGAAGGAGAGGCAGTTTGGGGGAGTTTGCAACATCATCTATCACAGGCACGTCCAAAACTTCGGCCCTCCAGATGTTTTGGACCACAACTCCCACAGTCCTTTGTCATTGGCAGTCTAAGCTTAGAATTCTGGGAGTGGTGGTCCAAAACATCAGGTGGGCTGAAGTTGGTTGAGACTGATGAAGGTTGGAGAATAGCGACACGTGGATGGTTACTGGCCCTGAACCTTATGGGGAACTGTTGGGTTTTCTTTGGGACCTTTCATTTCAACCAATACCCAAGCTGAGTTTGCTGAACCAATCAAAATGTTTTTTTTTAAGTGTACCTTCCCCCCCCGCCTCCCACCCGCCTCATTTCTTTTATAGCTTCCTGAGTCTTCAGATGGTCCGAGTTGCCAACAGCATGTTGGGAATGCTACCGTCTCCCATCATTCTTTCAACATATTTCAAATGTTGCTTAAAATTCGGTTGACATTTGAGTATTAATGCAGCACAGCTCGGGCTGACAGGTAGTTTACAATGTGGTGATGTAGATATTGCTTAGGCAAGGAAATACTCTCTAAAACATGAGTTCTGTATTTAATTATCTTCCACCCTGGAGCTCTTTTCAGCGAGCTAATCCTCTCCTCTACAGATTGCCAAAATAATTACCTCTTTCAAAAGTGAGCCAAAAGAATTCTGTTTTTACCTCCAGTTATAATAGCTACAGTGCTACAGAAAGCAAAGAATGGTGCTCCCCCTTTCTTTTTGCCACAGATGTTTCATAAGCTGTGCCGCTAATTGTTTTTGCAAGCAGGACTTAGATCATATAAAAGCAGTTAGTATTCAGTTTGCAGGGGGATTCTTTTTTCTTTTGGAGGAAAAATTCACCCCCTAATTAGGTTGCAGAAAGGAGAGCCGCCTGCAACTTTTGAACTAGACCTAGCTTTTTGACTCCTTCCTGAGCCATTTAGAGTAGACGGAATCTGCAGAAGGAGGCTCCCGCAGAAAAGCCAGCAGAGGAGATGGCGTGGACATCTTAGAGATAAGATCATCATCATCATCTAGCTGCAGAGCTGGAAGGGACTCGATAGATTGAGTCCCGCCCTGCACAATCTGGTCCAAATATTGCAATGAACCCCCTTCTTAAATCCAAGCAGAGCTGTGCATTACGGCAGGCACGTCCAAACGTCAGCCCTCCAGATGTTTTGGCCCACAACTCCCACAGTCCTTTGTCATTGGCAGTCTAAGCTTAGAATTCTGGGAGTGGTGGTCCTCAACATCAGGAGGGCCGAAGTTTGGACAGGCCTGCATTACGGTAACAAAATAGTCCTGATAATCAAAACAAGGACTACTACTTTGTGTCATTACTTCTGTGTTCCATACGCCTCCCACATCGCCACATGGTCGCAGCTGCAACAGTAACTGCCGATGCACTGCAGGATGTGGGTTTTTGTGTTTGTTTGAGAAGAATTCCTAGAGACAAAGCAGCTGTTCCGGAGCTGGTCTCGTCTGTTGCCTTTCCCTTTTCCTTTCAGAGTTCCCTTCCATCCTGCTGAACGTCGACGTCAGGAACACAAAGGCGCTTGCGGTTTCCGCCCCAACGATAACACTGCTCCAGTGTGCGCCCTTCAGCAAATGGGAAGGTGACGCAAACGCTGTTTGTTCTGTCTTGGCAACTCGGGAGATAACGCACGAGAGAAAATATGTGCTACTTTCTCCCTTCTCCAGCTACTGACCACTCTGTTGCTTCATTCGAGCTACCCGTCTCCCATTTGCTGGGACATGTTTCCGTGTATTCTTGAGATGAGTAATAATGTGTTACCCTTTTGTTCCAAATCTACGGGGCAGACTTCACCACTTGCATTACCGTATATATCTTCGTATGTCCCTCTGGGTTTGTGCCTGCGTTGGTCCGACGAGGTCAAAGCCATCTTATTTTAGGGCAGTATCTTTGCTGTTTTAGCAAAAGAGGCAGCTCTGGCAAGTGGACCTCAGCCTATATGCATTTGACCACCACGGTCCGAAATATTTTTCGTCGCCAGTCCTATACAGGCGCTGCTAAAGCGGCGTGCCTTTTTCAAATGAAAGGCAGCGTTTTAAAGAATGCTCCACGGCGCCCAGCAACAGTCTTCTTGGCGCTTCCGTAAACTTTACTGTGGAGGAGGTTTGCTCGTACAACGCTCGGAACGACTGCAGCTCAGCTCTTTGTTCAAGTGTGGTGTGTGTTTATTGAGGCTCCGGCAGCAAGTTGTTATTTCCTCTCCCCCCCCCTCCCCACCTTCCAGGTGAATTTAATCGCCGTGCAAAATTGTTCACTGCTTACAAGGTAGTCAGTTCCCCTTCCGAGGCATTAGCATTGTTCTGACGTGTGCATACCATGCCCATGAAATCTCGTGCTAACCTTCCCACCTTCAGGAAAAAACTAGTGTATTGCCATGTTTGGGCTTAATTAGCAGGGGGGAGAGGTTATGGAAAGCGACTTATTTGGCGTCGGAGGGAGGCCTTCTGCTCCTCTCTTTCAGCTTTAGAACATGGCCATTGCCGGGAAACAATTCTTAATTACTTAGCGAAGGCAAAGGGAGCATTCCTCATTGGATGCTTGCCTCTTGGTGGTGGCATGCAAATGGGCACCAACTCTTTCCCGAAACCGATAAGGTCTTTAGGAAGGACTGGAAGAGCCCCTTGTCTGACCCCCTGCAAGGCAGAGGAAGGGTTTGATTTGGTGTGTTGTCCTTGGTTGGGGGAACGGGAAACTCGGCTTCTAAGCTGCAAACACCAGACGGCTTTGCTGGAGAATATTGTTGCATTTGAGCCAGGTTTTAATGGACTCGGATGCTCGCATTTAAATTAAAGCATTTGCCGCGGAGCTGCTCGGTAACCATTTAATTTTCTGTTTCGATAAAAACCCTCCAGACACAAAGGGCTGAAGTGCCTTGCCCTTGGAATAATCATTTAAGTGCCTTGAAACAAACAGAACCTTGGTAAAATAACTTGCAAATATTTGAGAATCCATATTAGTGTTGACCTTTGTTCGGCCAAATCAGAGGTCAGAATCGCTGGCCCTTTTCGTCAAGTGTGCTGGTTAAAAAAAGCAGATTTATGGTAGAACGGTGAGCCACAGTAGCTGGGAAGGGAAACATTTTGAATGGCGATATGGGAGGAGGGTTAGTAGACATTCAGATGAGCTTTCCTTGGTGGTGAGGTAGTTTCAAGCTTCACTTTGAGCTGTTTCTGTGATCCACGAGAAGCAAAGATGGGTAGATACAGCATGTTTATTTTTATTTTTCGAAATGCAAAGTCCAGCTGTTACTCAGCAATCTTTCCATTTCAGGCAAACATGCAGGTTGCTTTGCTTAGGGTGTGCACTCAAAAATTCTCAAAAAGCTGCCGTCCTATAGTGAGACAAGATGCGTTCTTAGGATCAGAGATCATACCAATGAACTTTCCAGTGGGTTGGCTGTACAAGTCTGTCGCTGCGAAACTTAGAGCAGAAGCTAATAGCCACCTTGAAGACTTTAAAAAAAAAAACCCATCTGGTAGAAACTTCCAGGCATAGCCATTTCTGTGCATCCTTAGGCTGGGGTTGTGTAGGAAAGGAAATACAATGGATACAAATGTTACAGCTGTCTTAATGGTGTTTGTTAACAATCAGTAGCTGTGTGGTAACTGTTACTCTAGCACAAGTAAATAGAAGAATACAGTGGAACTTTGTATAACAGTTTGTATAACATAAAACATGTATAACATAAAAAATTCTGGAGATAGGGGAAATTTGCTTAACAAATGGGAAGAATCCGTACAACATAAAAATGGGATTACTCCATTTTCAATGCATTCCTATGGGGAATTTGTATAAAGAAAAATTTGCTTAACATAATTTCATTTGGAACGAATTAATTCCTTTATACAAGGTACCACTGTACATGTGTTGTGGCGAAAAGCCCTTGCCTGGTCAGTTGCAAACAGATTAAAAGTTTGCTAATTCAATTTATGTAAAATAGCTGCGGCCGTCGGATTCCCCCCCCCTCCCGCAGGTGAAAAGCCTGGCTGGCTGGGATGTGGTCATTCCTTTCGAGGGATGAGGGTGGTGGGGAAAAGAGGAATGAAGGGACAGGTTGCCACAGCCCCCCCCCATACACACACCTATCAGGGCCTCGTGAGTAACTCTGGAGAAGCTAAGCTGGGTGTGTCGGCATACAGAAACCCCAAATCTCTTGCCAGCGTTAGCAAGCAGTGGGGGCGCTCCCTCCTGGCACGGGAACGCCTCGGGAGAACATGGGCATCCCGAGATCTGAGAAGATAGAACAAAGTCGTGCTGCCAGTGGGCAGCGAGGGGGTGGCGAAACGTGTCTCGTGTCTCTTGCCCGTGACTAATGAGCTGAGGGGGGTGGCCCCACCCTGGGTGCCGCTCCCTGGGCCTGGCACCTACGGCTCTCTCTTCTCCCCTTTGTCTTCGTTGGCGGGGCCCGTGACGGAAGACTTCAGACGCCGCCCGTTGAAGAGATAACGAAACCACGGGTGTCTCCCTCCCTGCCTGCCGAACGAGGGAAATCCAGCCCCTCCCGTCGCGTTTCTGCCTCTCGTTCTTGCAGAATTAATTTCTTGTCTCTGCGACCGGGCACCGCATCTCCTTGAGCATCACTGATGCCCTTGCGGTGGGGACCCCACGACTCCATCGGTGTGTGTCTGTGTGCGTTGCAAGTACCAGCTATTCAGGATTTGAAATTCTCGAAATTCGGGCTGCTCTCATGGGTCGCTCGGGGGAAATCAGGCGGTCAGCTTCTGGCTGTTTGTTAAGAGGAAGCTGCTTCACTGTTGTGCTGGAGGAAAATGAAACCACCGGCTGCCATGAATTTCCAGTCTTTCTTTTCCATATCCCTACTGCAGTTGTGGTGCATCCTGAGACCATCCTGGCAAAGAAGTTGTGCGTGGCTCCATTCCTGCGCCCCTGCTAGGAACTGGGGCTGTGCATCAGTGCTTTGTATTTATATTTATTTATTTATATTTATATTTATATCCCACCAGATTTTTCCATAAGAGAACTCAAGGCGGTTAACAGGTATAAAAATCCAAAATAGAAGCACAAAGGAATAATACTCGGTTCCATAAAAATGCACCTAAAAATAATAAGCAAACCTACAGTGGGTCTCCACTTGCTGTCATGTTTAATGCTTGGCCATCCCGCTAGCGTGAGGAGACAGGATGTGGTTTGCTGTCATCCTTCATCTTTCAAAACCCAAGGAAGGCCCTTCTACACACCTTGAGCAGTCTGGGCCCTGAAAATGACAATACCAGGAAGAGGTGCCATAACCAACCTATAAGTCCCTCCTGGAGTGCCTGGCCGGAAGCATTGGCACCTTCCCTTGCCCCCCCCAATGCTCCTGCTTCTGGAAAGAAAAGTGCTAACTTGGGGGGGGATTGTTTTGGAGCACCTGCATCTCCCTTCGTGGGAATAACACGCAGTGGTGACAACCTTCAACAGAGACCACTTCAGACTAACTGGAAAGGAAATGATGACTTACACAAACTCCCGAACAAGATAAACATTTACAGAATGGCCGCCTTCAAAACAATACGGCTGTCCCTGTTCAGTAGCTTCGCCTGCGGAGAGTGTTTTTCTAAGACAGAAGGATGCTGGCAAAACTGACTCATCTCTAGAGTCAACCCGGCTTTCCGTGTTGGGTGCTCAGTTACCGGCATGGGTGATACTGTAGCTAGCCTCATAAGAACCTAAGAAGAGCCCTGCTGGATCAGGCCAAAGGCCCATCGAGTCCAGCTTCCTGGATCTCACAGCGGCCCCACCAAATGGGTCTGGGAGCGCACGAGACTAGATATCTGTCTCCTGATACCACTCCCCTGCATCTGGCCCTTGAAGGACCCGGGTTTTAAAGCCTGGAAGTGACACATCTCCATCATGATTTGTTAAGAGGAAGTGTCCCCCCCCCGCCAAAAAAAAAAGGGCTGTCGGCATAAAAATTGCACATCCCGCCGGAGGCTGCTTGAGGTCTGAGGCTGCCATGATGGCATGTCTTTGGAATGCAGCTCTGAATATGGGAAGGAGGGACTGGATTCTTAGCGGCCGCATCCGTTTCCAGTAACCATTAACAATGAGCATTGCGAATGCCGGCGGTCGTCAAAACACTTTGAAAGGAGCCTCCTTGGAGAGGAAGGCGCTGAGATCATTCCCCGTGGTTCGAAATGTTTTGGAACCGAGACTGGGTTTAAAAATAATCCCGGGAGCTTGTGACTTGGGCCGCTAATGGCCTATTTCTTGCCCTGGGTAAATTCTGCTTGGCAGCAGGTTTGCTCCGGCACGGACGCCGGGCGCCCCCGTGGCTGCAGCTGGAGGTGGTGGGAACGGACGGGTGAGCCAAGAGAAATCGGAAGCCAGGCAGAGCAGCTGTCTGCTGCAGCCGGAGTGCCTCTCTCTGCACTGCCGGTTCAGAATCTCCCACGGTTCGTTCTGCCGGCTGGGGGCAGGGCTGTTTTTCCCCCACCCCCCAGGCCTCGCCAGGAACGCCCGGCCTGCCTCTCGTGTCCTTCTTGACCAAGGGATGCTGGTAGAGGAGGGAGGAGTTTCCCCCTCCTTTGGTGGACGGTGGGAGGGAGGAGGTGCCTGTGGTCCCCGAATGCTGCCTCAGCATCTCTTTGGCTGCTTCACCGCCGTGCCACTTACATGCACGGCCTCTCCAGTTGCTTCAAGGTCAAGCATCCCTGGAGAATTTGCTGAAACATGCATCCTTTTTAGCTCTCTCAGTGAAGGAAGCCGGCGAGTCAGACTTCACAGAAACATCTTTCTGGGAACACAGTCAGGTCCTCCTTCCTGCTTCCCTGCTTTGTTCTTAGTTCTTAAGTTACAGCCCTCCCTCGATGCAGAACCTCCGAGGACATGGAATCTTGCATTCCCTTCTGGGCCCTTTTAGTTGACCTGATGGAGGCGCTTTTCCCGCGGGGCTGCTCTGGCTCCTGGATTCAGCACCTCATTTGCCAGATCACAGGACTAACCCCCCAGGTGACGGGTTCGTCTTCAGAGCCGGCTCTTGGCACAGCCACCAGACCCAAATTCCCATCTCTGGGTCCCTGCATGTTCGCGGACTGCCACTCCCAGAAGCCTTCGTCATGAGCTCTGCGGGCTGGGATATCTGGGAGCTGTAGTCTGAGAACATCCAGGGACCCAATGACGGGAACTGGTCCCCAAGGTAATATGTCACCACGAGCATCTCCCAAACACTCGCCTCTCTCTGGCTTGTGGTGCTGTGGCTCATTGGTTTTGTAGTAGCTATGGTTCTTGGCCCAGGGTTCTTTTGAACAACCGCATCCGTCTGTGGCTCTCGCCCTCCATGGGCCCCTTGCTGGTGCTACCGTATGGATTTTAAAAGTTCCAGCTCGTGGGCTCCCCTGGTTTGTGTTCTCGTGTTGGGTTTCTCAGTGGTGGCTGGCGGTTTACCCTGATGAGATAAAATGCTTTGGTTTTCAAACGTGTTCACGGAGGACTTGCATGAAATTAATCAGTGTCATGGGAGAAACAATCAAAGCCGAGTACCAATTTTTTTTTTTTTAAAAAAACAACTTGCAGTGAGAAATCCTGGCTTCCCATTAGCGAAATGCAGTGGCTGGCTCTTGTTCAAACCCAGTCATCGTCTGAGAGAAATTACTCATCTGGCTTGACCATGGCCCAGTTTGAAAGCGCTGGGGGAAGTGTGTGTGTGTGTGTGTGTGTGTGTGTGTGTGTGTGTGTGCGTGTGCAGTGGTTCTTTAAATAGATGCATCCACATGAGGCGATGTGGTCACTCTGGGCTCCCAGCCTCCTTCGAAAAGCAGTGCTGCGTTAGGCCAGGGGACAGGAGAGGGGACCCATTTTCTGACCCCAGAAAGCCCATTCTCTGAATCTGAACCCAGCTGGTAAAACGGGTTGCTGCTGCTGTACTGCTATGATGGAGGAGAGCCTGCAGCCCATGGGCTCTGGCAGGGCTGGGGCTTGTTTTGTTCGGATCTCTTCGTCCCTAATGCGGAGTGAGTCAAAGTGCTGAGGAAGGAGCCTCCTTATTCTTTGCTTTGTTTTGCCCCCCCCCCATGGGGATCCAGGTTCAAATCCCCCTCCCAAGCCGAGAGATTTGATCCCTCTCTGCAGACCCCTCCCTCTCCCTGGCAGAGGTGGGCTTTCGGGCCAGGCCTCCGGGCCCTCAGGGGCTCCTGGCACACCTGGCATCAGGCCTCGGCGCCTGGCACCTTCCCTCTTGCTTTTTGGAGTGATGTCTCCTAGAGCCATGGCTCCAACCACTTTCCCTCCCTCTCAGGACATGTCATCGTGGGCTGATGAGCTGGATTTGGGGGAGGGAATTATCTCAAGGGTACGATGCTGATGGTTTCCTGCCTTGGGTAGTTTCTCCAGACTGAAGGCAATAGATACCTCTGGGATTTATCCATTACCTCCTTGCATGTGTGTGTGTGTGGGGGGGTCATCAGAGTGGAAGCCTGAAATTGGGAGTTGCTACAAGGAGATTCCATGCTCTGTATTTTAGTCTGCCTTAGAAGCAGCGGGTGATGACCCGCGGAGCTTGAAATATCTCTCCTGGGCTGTTTTTCTGCTCCCGTGTGCAGTTCCTGAGGTGGGGCGGGGTCACCTCGTGCCAAATCTGCTCTGCGGAGGTAAAAGTGGCAACAGCCCTCTTCTTGCATCACAGCATGCCGAGGGCCCCCAAGTGGCGCTGCTGGGGGGGGGAGTGACATCCTCTGGGGCAGAACATGAGAGCAGAACAGCTGCCTTTGGCCTTCCCTGCAGAGACGATTTTCCTGAGCTTGTGACTGGGTTCTAAAGGCAGCCCTTTAAGGGGCGTGCGTGGCAGCACACAACCTCCAGCTCATCACAGAAAGCCACCTTTGGAGGTAATTCTCCAGGATGCGGTTGGTGGGTGGAATGTCTGTGTGCCATCAGATTTCTTTGGCTATGTCAAAGCTTGGCCTGACTCCAGCAAGTATTGCATTACTCTGATGCTCACGCAGGTCTGGGCTAATTTAGATTTATTTATTTATTTATTTATTTGTAGTTTGGCTGGACTGTGATGGGTGGATCGTGGGCATGCCCCCCATTCCACCCTAACTCTTCCACCTAGCAATCTTGTTAACAGAAGCCAATGGAATCAGTAGCCAAGTGCAGCTTCCTTGTTATAATTGGGCTTCCAGATGTAGTTTAATCATCCTTGCGTTGATGCTTTTTACTGGATTACCAACATCGAATGTTTGTCATCAATCATAGCTTTAGTAACCAAGCTTCCCAGAGCTCCGGCAGCTCCGGCAAGGGAAGTGAGCGCAAAGGGGCCCTGCAGGCGTGACCTTAGACATTCTTGAGGCTTATTTCAAGGCAGATCCATCGGGAATGTTTGGCTGAGGCCAGGAAGAGAAGTTCCCGCCCTCTTGAGCTGCTCTTGTGTGCCCAGAGGTGGGACGTTTCGGTTGAAAGGTGTAAAGTTGTTTTTAGAAGCAAAACTTATGTGTTCTTTCAGAGGATGGGTTTGGATTGGGATGAAGGAAGGAGGCATAGCTTAAGTGCAGGTAAGCTGGATAGATCTCGGTCCTTCCAACAGTCCGAAGTGCCATTTTTAACAATAAGGTGACATGGTTCAACTCACAGCACCTTGGGATCTGGGCTGAGTCTTAAAATTACAACACATGCTGTAGACTTCTTCTTTCACTCATGTCTGTCTTGCTCATTTTTTTTTTTTTTTTTTCCAGATGGGAAGAAGAACTGGGAAAGCGCGTGAGTCTGGAATCGATGGTAGAGACACTGCAAGAGGTAGGTTGTGAACAGGCCACGGCTGCCAGTCCTTCCGTGGCGTCTCGGGGTGGCCCCGCTACTTTCACCGCCTGGTTTTTGAATGCCCTGGGTACCCTCTGTGGAGCTGTTTCTTTGCTCTGTTCCTTTGCCATTTTTTTTTTTTTACTGGGGATCACCTGTCCTTTTTCTGATGCCCCAAGATGATGCCATTCGGGAGAGTTGGAAGCTTTTATTAAGATTAGGCTAAGGTTAAAGGTGACGGTTGCTGTCAAGATTGCCTGCAGAAATGTGGCTTGAGGCAGCCTGGAAGGAGGATCCTCAAAAGCTTCTGACCTGTGCCCGGTGCCCTGCAGAGACCAAAAGACACACCTGTAGAGAACTTTGCCCTTGGAGAGAGTGGCTTTGTTCTCACTCAGCAAAGAGAGAGAGAAGCAGGGTGAGGAATCCATCCCTTAAACATTTCAGCTGCTGTTTGACATACAACACACGTGTGTGTGTGTGTGTGTGTGTGTGTGTGTGTGTGTGTGTGAGAGAGAGAGAGAGAGAGAGAGAGACTGCCAGGAGTGTAAAATAGCCCTATTGATCTGGCGGTTGCCTCTCTCCGTGTCCTTTTGGCCTGCGTGACTGTCCCACTGCCTGCGGCTGCCCGTCTCATCTCTTGGAGGCTGCAGGGCACAGAGGGGTTCAGGCAAACTGTTATTTTAAATGGTTTTGGAAGGGCGGCCAGCATAATGCTGTAGCTACGGGCCCAGGCGAGGTTTGCCACAGAGTGACTTACTTGGGAAAAATAAAAGCTGAAAATCTTTCTAGCCTTCGCCGAGCTGTGCTTCGGGGGGGGGGGGGGACCCAGGTTATCTGGCCTTAATCTGGCTGAATTCCGATCCAGCCCTTGGGATCAGGATCGGAGCCTTGAGTTCTCTTTCCAAGGGGTGTGTGTGTGTCCTCCTCCATCATCGGCGTCCCCCCCCTTTTCCTTCCAGGAAGCTCAAGAAGCGGAGGCTCTCCAGGAGGAGTTAAACGAGAAGATTGAGCGGCTGAAAGCGGAGCTGGTGGTCTTCAAGGGTCTGATGAGCGACGTAAGTCCCCCTCGGGAGCCGAGCCTGGCTTTGCTCTCTTGTTTTGGAAGTCACGTCCGTAGCTTCGGGGTTGGGACCGTGGCGGTTCCAGCGAGGGCTGCTTGCCAACGATCTCGTGGCTGTCTGGTACGGCCTAATGCATCAGACCAACCCGCCCAGCCCACCTGGTCCCCCTCCCTGCTTCCCATCCGGTCTGTGTGGATGCATTAACTGGCCTGCTTGTCCCACCACCCTGACTTGTCCCTCCGCTCCACCATGCCTCCCTGCCAGCCAGCCACCAGGGCTGGCTCCCTTCAGCCCTGCCGCCTCATCGAAGAAGGCACAGTGGACAACCCCGGCATCCCTTCAGGGGGTTGGCCCTTCGCTTGTCAGCACAGGGTCGGGAAAGGGGTTCATCCTGCATGCGGGGCTGGGTAGGCATTCAGAGGGCTGAACGACATTTCAGGAGAGATTGGGCCGCTTTGGAAACTGGAGCGAGAGAGTCGCATGGCCTGCCTTGTCAGGGAGGAGGAGGAGGAGGAGGAGGGTTGTGTCTGTCTATCCCCTCCTTGGCTTAGGAGGCTGGGGGCCCAAACAACCATCCACGGGTGAGAGTGAGTTGTTCTCAGCTTCTCCTCTCCAGCACTCAGGGCCCTGGTCCGCACTCTCTGCCCATTGGCTGGACAGCAGAACTGCCTCTCAGCCTTTTTCAAGTCCCGCCGTTCTGTTTCGTGCTTCCGTTTTTGCTTCTGCCAACACCCTTCGGCCTCGCCCTGGGCCTTCCCGAAGTAGGAGATCCAGCCCAGATTCTGCCGCTGGAGATAAGAGGGATGGGGCAAGCCCAAGGCTGCCTGTGTGTGTGTGTTTCTCTCTGCGTGTGTGCTGTTCTCCCTTTCAGGGCACACTGTCCTTCGGATGCCCTGCCTCCAAAACAAACCTCAGCCAAGCTCCGAGTCTGGCTGTTTGCTTGTTACAGAGGGGGCCCATTGTTGAGACCGCATCAGAAGACCGCTGCGTACCACAAAGTGGGTCTAACTGAAGTGGCACACGGGCAGCCGCCCAATAAAAATGGCGGCCGGGCTCCAGTCGGTGCCCACTGTCAAGGCAGGAACACATGGGTGGCATCTTTCCCCCACGATCAAGGGAGCTTGGTTGTGGTCTGGTGGCATCCGGAACGCTTTGAACACGCTCGGGTCGCCCAAAGATAAGCCAGGTCCTGGAGTCACAACACCGCCTAGCTCAGAAGTCCTTGGACAAACCTTTGCCTCTCGCAGACAGCATGAACTGGGGACTAGGTGAAGTACATGGCCAGTGTGTGTGAGTTTTGTGGAGTGGAAAACGATGGCCTAATTTGTATTTTAAAAAAAGCAGTCTTTCTGCAAATGGATTTTCCCCAAAGGGCAGTAAGAGGGATGCCAAGGGCCGTGTGCTCTCCCTACTGGCATGGCCAGCCGAGGAAGTGAGACTTGGCTTTGGACAAAGCTTAGCCGACGAGGCTTCCCGAGACTTTGCTTTCCGAGAAAGTTTGGGGAAAGAGCCTTTGGAAGCCAACTCGAGGCGGCTTAGGCCTGACGCACCCATTTCCGTTCCCGTCTTTGTGCGTATTGAAAAGGGCAGGCTTAGGAAGTGACATTCTGCTGAATGAGGTTAAGAAGATTGGCAGGCCTTTGGCCCCCTTGGTCTCACGAGAACGAATGTAGTCCATGGCATGTGGTTTCCAAGAGCACCCCCACACACACACACACATACACACTCACTATTGGAAGGTGTGCAGTGTGCACGGCCCCACCCTCTCCTGTCTGCTTGCTGTGAGAGAGGATTTGAAGTCAGGCTTATCATCAGTAAGAAAAAAAGATATTTTTAGTCTGAAGGTGTGAGGCAAAGCTCCAGATGCTCAGTGCTGCTTCTCTGTTGAAGGCAGACTCTGCCTCCCACTCAGACCCCCCCTCCTTGGGGGATTTGTAGAAAAGGTTTTCAACCTGTGTTCCTAGAAGAGCAGGGGGAC
Organism: Phrynocephalus forsythii; assembly: GCA_029282475.1. Classification (NCBI taxonomy): domain Eukaryota; kingdom Metazoa; phylum Chordata; class Lepidosauria; order Squamata; family Agamidae; genus Phrynocephalus; species Phrynocephalus forsythii. The sequence goes on along the minus strand of JAPFRF010000020.1, from coordinate 1,218,379 downwards.
CGGCGCGAAGCTTGGGTTTTGCCACAGTCCGTCCCGAACACTTTCATTCCTTCGCCATTCCCTCGGTCGCTCGGCCGGACGCCCCAAACTGCCGCGTCTCCTTGGATGTTTGGAACACCCTCGGTGAACCGGCAGCGTGGGTGCGGAGGCTGGCCCGACCGGCCCCGGCGGAGGTCCCAAGAGACCGCTCTGCCGTCCGTCTGTCCGTGCTGCTGCTGCTGCTGCTTCTGAACTGTGTGAATGGAAGATAATCCCCGTCCTGTCCCCCTCCTGCAGCCTATGACAGACCTGGACACAAAGATCCAAGAGAAAGCCATGAAAGTGGACATGGACATCTGTCGACGCATCGACATCACAGCCAAGCTGTGTGATGTCGCGCAGCAGCGCAACTCGGAAGATGTTTCCAAGATATTCCAGGTGACCAGGCCTTCTCTCCCCCCATCCCGGTCCTGTCCTGTCCTGTGGAGAGGCACCAGGGCTCTTTCAGGGAGGGAGGATCCGAGACCCCCTTCTGTCTTAAGCGCTGCTCGCAGTCGGACGTGGCAGGCGAAGGGGCGCTTGACTTTGCCAGCTGGCGTCTGCACAGCCTGGTCTTCCTCCCTGGGTCACCGCTAGTGAAAGGCTCGGAACGGGGTGGCCCAATGGGGGTGGTCCAGCTTGCCCACCTTGAAGCACCGCCAGTGGCCTTCTGCATCCTCCTCCCGGCCTTCGCATGGCAGGCGTGAGCCCCTGAGCCGTAGCCCTGCTGCCAGCACGCCGGCCGCTTGCTTTTGCCGTGTGCCCACCTCCGTTTGCTTTCCTGTGCTGCTGTGTCCCGCCAGCTGCCGCCGCCACCCCCCCCTTGAGTCGCCGCCGGCACCCATGTGTCACGTGGGGGGGGAGGGTGGCTGAGCGTGTTGTCCTACCTCCCGGTCCCTCTCGTCGCCTGCCTCTCCCCTTGGGAGCCTCCCAGTCACGGGCCTTCTTCTCTCCGCCGTCCAGGTGGCGTCCAAAAAGAAAGAACGGAAACTCCCGTCCAGCGAGGACCTCTCAGAGCAGGAGGCCGACAATGCCCGCTTCTCGGACGAGGAGGTCAGCTCCCTGAACATCACCGACGAAATGAAGAGGATGTTCAATCAGCTGTGAGTAGTTGGACCGGCTGGCCGGCGAGGGGCTCTGCAGCCGCAGGCGTGGGTGCCAGAGCGAGATGACGGTGGCGGGTGGGCTGCGACACCCCCTCCAAAGCACACCAGAGATCTCTTCCCCGGCTGCTCTCAAAAGCACAGGCCCCGGGTCTGTCTTGAGCGTGGTAGAACCGCGCCTCCGGGTCCCAGGTGGGGCTCTGCCCACCAAGGGGTCTGTCTCCGTGCGTTGCGCTTTGGTCTCAAGCAGAGATCAGCTCTAGGTGCACTGCCAGCGTGCTTTCCTGCCGGCTGCCCTGGGAAAAGAGGATGTGATAAAGAAACTTGACTAAGTCCACACAGTGGAGTCTTTCAGGCCTTGGTCAAGCTGGCTTAAATGGAGGCGTTTGGGCTGTCTGGTCCTAAGCTTCAGCACCAGCAGGTCAAAAAGAGAAGTGGTAGCTTTCAGCCTTTGAGGAGTGACGGGAACCCCGCAGTTGGAGGGGGAAGAGAACCGGGTGGTTTTATTTGGCAAGCAGGTGGCTGGTTTATCTGGGCCGCTCAAGGGCTGGAAGGGGTAGAATCCAACTTTGGCCCCGTGGAATGTGCACAGGCAGGATCAAGGACACCTTGTGCCTGGCTTTTGGCTGTTTGGAGGTCCCTTTTTCAACTCATATGTCCTTTTTTGGGGGGGGGTGAGTGCCACCTTTTCTTCATTTGCACATGGGTAGCGCCACCCATGAGGGGGTTGGCTGTGATCCGGGCGCTGAAGGTGCTCTTGGAGAGGACGCCAAAACCATGGGCGAACATACAGCGCCCCCTAGAGGGGAAGAGCGGCACTGTTCCTTTCCAGGCCCTGTCCAGAATTCGGCGCTCGGCCACCCCACTAGGGGGAAGCCACTGAGCCCAAAGCCTTGGGGGAAGAGCACAGATCCCAGGGTGGGCCTTCCCCAGGGGCCACCAAGTCCCAGGAGCGTGTTTTGAGGGGCGCTTGCCAGCTGGACGTGGAGCAGAGGAGAACAGTGTGGTTTTCTTACCCCCACCCCACCCCACCCCACCCCCCACTTCCTTCTGGCAGGCGCGAGACTTTCGATTTTGACGATGACTGCGACAGCTTGACTTGGGAAGAGAACGAGGAGACCCTCCTCCTCTGGGAGGACTTTACCAACTGCAACCCCTCGGTGGAGCTCCAGGGAGAGGTGAGGCGTTGGGGCGGCTCGCGACTCGGGGCGGGGAGGGCGAGGGGCGCTTCTCAAGGCACGAGGAGGTTGTGCCTTGGAGAGAGTCCAGCGGATTGAACAGCAGCCGGCAGTCTTAAACCAAAGGAGGGTCTCGTGGCACCTTGGGGGCCGGGCCGTCGGTCTAAGCAGCCGTTGTTGGCTGCCCCCATCGCCGCAACAATTCCGCTCCTTCCCCGCCCTGGAAACATAAAAGCCAAACTCTGAACCGCTTATAATAGACTTACAAACTTACCTGTTTCTGTTTCAGTGGGTGGCAGTAAGCCAAAGCTTCACACTGAAATAGGTTAGTTAGTCTTAACGGTGCTACATCTTTTTTTAAATTTTGTTCAGGGGTTTTTTTTTTTTTTTCATTTTCGCTGAAACGGACCAACGCAGCTGCCTCTCTGGAAATGGAGCCTTAGACCTGCTTCTCTTTTCCAAGGATCGCGTGTTGCTTTGTGTGTGTGGTGTGTTGCCTTGACAACCTCATGACTGCTTTTCCCCCTGATTCTTCTCTCCCATGATGATTGGGGAGCTCAGAGCACCTGCCACATGGCCGTTCTCCTCTTGCGCTCCACGAGAACAGCCTTGGGTGGTGGTGGGGAGGTATTTAAGGGTTAGGCTTAGGGTTCCTTATTGGGCGCAAGCCTTCACCGGTTGCGGTGGTCACATCAAATAAGAGTGAGTGACAAAAGAGTACCGATCCAGGCCCAGCATTAGTCACGTTCAAATTGTGTTGATTTTAAGTGGACAGGGCGTTAACGTCGCTAACTCTTGGTGATGGTGCGGGGGCGCCACTGCCCTCCAGGGCCACACGTGGCCTGCCCTCCTCCCCTCCCTCCGTGTTTGATAAGCCCTCCCAAAGGCAGCCACTGCTGAGCCTGCACCTGCGGGGGGCTGCTGCCTTGCCTCTTGCCAACGGTGGCCCACGTGGACGGAAGCGGCAGGTGATTATGGCAAAGTGCTACGGCTGCAGACAGCGCGGCTTTTCCAGCCAGGCGTCTCCCGCGAGCCGGCACCGATCAAGGAGTGGAACGATGGGGTTGGAATTAGCAGCAGATTATATATGCCTGCCGCCTTGCGCCGTGCGAGAGAGCAAGGTCGCTATCAGCGGAGTATTAGAGGCTTCGGGCCTACCCGGCTGCCGCTCGCGAGGTTTTAAGAGGCTTAAGTCCCTTCTAGCTGCAAATTACACCACGGAAGGGTAGATTTGCCTTGTAGATGGAGATCAGGAAGAAAAGCTAATTGACTGGGGGAGACTCTTGTCTCTTGTTGGGAGCGCTGTCGCTGCTCCTTCTCTGCAGGCCTCCAGCACCCCAGACGGGGTTCAAACCGATCAGCTGTTCAGCTACGCTCGGGGCTCCCGCTCCTCCAGGATTCGTTAGGAAGCGCCTCGAAGCTTTCTAGTGTCGAGGGTCGGCTTGGGGAAAGGGTGCCACTGAATCTTCAAAGAGGGTATATTGAATATTTGTGAGGCACGTTTCTTTCTCTGATCTTGAGAGTCGGACTTCATTTCTCCTCTCTTCCAAAAAAAAAAAAAAAAACAACCTTTCTCTTTCAGCAAGAGGAGAATTTGGGCAACTTGATCCATGAGACGGAATCCTTCTTCAAAACGAGAGACAAGGAGTACCAAGAAACGATAGGGCAGATTGAGGTGAGAGGGGATGCCAGAGGCATGGGTGGTCCTTCTCCTCCTTGCTCTCCTCTCCCTGGTGCTGACCTGCTTCCTCTGCACCCGAGTTGGGGGACCTTTAGCCCTTTTTGATCTTCCAGGCACAGGAGCTCCAGTTGTGGGAGGGACGTGTGTGTGTTAGTCCTCTCTCTGGAAAAAATTACCTTCCATCTTCCTGCAGGCTGCTGATTGGCACTGACCAGCTCTGCTGGCTGCATCCTGACTGTAAATTTGCATCTTCCTTGCTGGTTGCTGGCTGCATTGTGTAAATATGAGGGGAGAGGAAGATGCAATGGTACCTTGTATAAAGGAATTAACTCGTTCCAAAGGAAATTATGTTAAGCAAATTTTCCTTTATACAAATTTCCCATAGGAAGGCATTGAAAATGGAGTAATCCCATTTTTATCTTGTACAGAGTTTTTTGTTATACAAACTGTTTGTTATACAAGGGTCCAGTGTAGTTGGATTAGGTGTGGGAATTAATCCAAGCAAGTGTGCGTGTGTGCAGGAGAGTGGGTGAGTGTGTTAATTTGGTCAAAGGGCTGGGTTTGCATAGAAATTTAAACTGGAGTGGAGCTGTTAGAGCGGCGGTGTCCAAACTTCGGCCCTCCGGATGTTTTGGAACCACAACTCCCACAGTCCTTTGTCATTTGCAGTACAGGCTTGGAATTCTGGGAGATGCGGTCCCAAACATCTGAAGGGCCGAAGTTTGGGCCCCCCTGTGTTACAGGATCCCGTCGGGCCAAAGGAAGAGGCAGGGGGTTCTCCGCCTTTTAAACAGAGAAAGGGGAAATACGTGTCCGCCTGTGGTTTTGCTCCAGCTGGCCTCCTTAAGTAGCACCGCAGAGGATCGGGCCATTACCTGTTCTGAGTGTGGGGGGGAGCTGGGGGTGGGCGGATGGGGGTGGCCTGCACGGCGGTCCTGGACCATTGCTTCGTGGCTGTTTATCCCTCTGCTTTGTCCTAGCTGGAGCTGGCCACGGCCAAAAGCGACATGAACCGCCACCTCCACGAGTACATGGAGATGTGCAGCATGAAGCGGGGCCTGGATGTTCAGATGGAGACGTGCCGGCGGCTCATCAAGGGCTCGGCGGAAAGGTAAGCAAGGATGATTGGCAGCCGCTTGATTGCCCGCAATGAAAAAACAGTCCCGTCGGAAATTTCAGGAGTGGGGAAGGAAGGCGTATTGCCTTAACTTATATATGAGCCTCGTGGCGCCGTGGTTCAATGCCTGTCCTGCAGGTAAAACTGTGCTCACGACCTGGGGTTCAATCCCTGGGAAGCAGGCTCAAGGTTGACTCAGCCTTCCATCCTTCCGAGGTCGGTAAAATGAGTACCCAGCTTGCTTGGGGGGGGGGCAATGTGTAGCCTGCACACTGTAATTAAAATTGTAAACCACCCAGAGACTACTTAAAGTGGTATGGGGCGGTATATAAGCAGAACACTTTTAACTGTCTTAAGGTCCGTTTTGCCCCAGAGAGGCTTTTCAGGAAACGGCGCTGAATTTTACAAATCCTCATCAAGCCAGTTTATCACATGAGCACCCGGGGCTTAATGCAGTGGTGTCCAAACTTCGGCCCTCCAGATGTTCTGGACCACAACTCCCACAATCCTTTGTCATTGGCAAAACAAGCTTGCAATTCTGGGAGTTGTGGTTCAAAACGTCCAGGGGGCCAAAGTTTGGATACCTCTGCCTTCTTAATGTTTGGTAACAAAATCCTGTAGCTTTGGTGGAAGTCACAGAAGTGACCAGTAGAGGGAGAGCCAGAGCCAAGCCAGTCTAGATACTGAAATATTTGATGCCTTCTGTGTGAAACTATTGGTTCCCCCGGGGCCACAAGTGTATTTGTACAGGCTGCAAAGTGTGCAGTCGCACTTCTTTGGTGTTTTGACCGGCGGTCAGCCCCCGCCATTCACCCAGACGGCCGCAAGCTTGCCCAGGGAAGCACCCTTGAGCATCCTAACCGCCGTCCTCTCCTCTTCTCTCTGCAGAAACTCTCCTTCTCCTAGCTCTTTAGCCAGCAGTGACTCAGGAAACACGGACGAGATCCAGGATGAGTTCGACCGTGATGCAGACGTGGAGCCCATGGTCAGTTGATGATAAAGGACCAGGACATGCCCAGAGAGAGAGAGAGAGAGCGGAAAGGCCTCTGAGACAAAAAAAAAAGGACACAAAAACAAGAGAGTGACACACACGGGGAGACCAAAAGACTTCATTCAGAGCCCTCCCCCGGGGTTCTTGGAAGACTTGGTTTCGTCGGCTTCCCCGCCCCGTCCAAGGATTGGTGCTGTTAAAAAAAAAAACAAATTTTTACTGTTCTACAAATGACACGTGTGGAGTTCTGTACAGGAAAAAACGAATCGCAATGGTGTTTTAATTGTGCCTTCGCCCCGAGCTGAGCCATTTGGAGCTCCACTGGCATATCATAGCGCTTTTTATATCGAAAACTCTATATATATATATATATAAATGTATTCTGTTAGCAGAAAAACAGGCGTCTGCAAAGACAAGACTGAAGGGACTGTCAAAAGGAGGGGACCCGGCAGCCAGTGACTTAGCAAAGATGGTACCGGCAGGAGGCCAGGCGGGGGCCAGGCTTGTGCCTGCGAAACGTGGGCACATTCCCCTCTCCCCAGTTGGACTCAGCGAGCGAGACCTTTTTGGGGGGCCTTGGCGCCCGGGAGGTCAGCGGCGTGAGGGCAGGCCTGCCGGCGTCCAGCATCCCACGAAGCGCCTTATTTGTAACGCAACGTTTTGGCCCCTCGTGTCGGAAGTGAGCTTCCTCTGGCCTTACGCGGGGTCTGCCGTCACAAGGTCTGTTCCAAGAGACACCCCCGTTTCCAAATCCTGCCCTCCCCCTTTAATACTTTTTGCCCCCAACCCCACTGGTTTTCTCCAAAAAGTGCCGCTCTTGGGAGACGGGGCGCATTTGGAGTACCGGAGGCACGGCCGGGGCTGGTCTGTGGAGCTGCTTGTCCTAACGATCAGTATTAATGAAATTGTGGGGGACGTGATTGGAGAGCTTCTGTCGCGCTGCACGGGCCTCTAGAAGGGACCCGAGTGGTCTCAAAGTGCAGAAGTCTTCCCACGCTCTTCAGTTACACTGGGGGGGGGGCGGAGGCAGAGTGTTATATGGTGGGGTTTATTTTTAAAAAATTCCTTAGTATTAACATGTGTCCCGGAACCGAGGTGTCGCTTGGCCTTGCCTCCTCTTTCAAAAGCGTCCTCCTCCAGCCTCCTTCCCACCCGTCACACTCCTTGGTTTTATAAGCCCACACTCTGGACTTTGCTTAGCCAAGTCGTTGCTCCCACGGGTGGCCGGGAATTGCCCCATCTTTGGCCCAGGCTGGTGGCCCCTCCACCAGGGAAGGAGTCGGTGGCGTGCTCTGCTTGGCCCTAGGTGTTGGCCTTCGTAGCCTGGTGGCCAAAGCTCATGTCGGGGAACAGAGGGGGGGGCACGTGGGTGAGGCCGTGTTAAAAGGGACCTCCCCGGAAGCCCTGGATTTGCAACTTGAAATTCATGCTGCTGCTTGCTTGCTGCTCGCTGGTTAGAAGCTTTATTCCCTAGATGAGCCTGCCCAGTTCTGTCAAACTTGATCAGGTCATTTTCTCCCTCTGTCTTTTTTTTTTTGTTTAGTTTAGTTTTCAAACTGTGGGAAAAAAAGGGGGCTGTCTCCATTGCCGAGCACCTCCTTCTTACCCCTGCATGCTCACCCAAGCCATATTATGCTGCTCATATGGCCCGTGGGTTGGGGAAGGCAAGGGAGCCTGACCCCTTTGGGAGGGGTGGGGGGAACCAACAGGGTGGATACCTGTGCTTCTAGATCCCTGAGCTTCTAGAATGGGTGCCGCAGAATCTCTCCGCCAGGAACGCTGTAGGCCAGGTGGCCTCTCCAGGTTCAGAGGGGTGTGTTTGTCCCAGCCAGCATCACTCGAGTGTGGCTGTACATTTTCGCAGCTTTTCAGCAGTCCCACGGTCTGGTCCCGCCAGCGTGGGGCACTCCTTCTTCTGTAGCTCAGAAACCCAGCCATGGTTAAAGCCGTCCTCTTTTGCTACTGCTGGGAAAGTCTGTTTTTTTTTTTTAAATTGGGGAGCATGGTTCTGCACGGTTCTGTGTTCATGGCTTGCATGTTAGGGTGGATTGAGAGTGGGATGTGCAGGGGTGGGCTCCTTCGTCTCCAGTTCTGTACATGGCCCGGGGTGGGGGTGAGGGAAGGCACAAACGTTGGGGACACGGGGGGGGGGCTCTTAAGAAGAGAGTCCCTCTTGTCGTTATTACTGGCTGGCACTATAGTACGTAGTGATTGCATTTTCCCAGATGGTTTAGAAGGTAGGTGGGGAGGCGGGTTAAGGTCAAAGGTAGGAACGGGATATGATAGAGGTTAAGATGGTGGTCAGTGTCTCTTTTTTAATGTATGCAATCTGTATTTAACATTTTGGGGTCACGGGTTTTTTTCTTTTGTAGTAGTTGGAGTTTAGCAAATCCACAATAGTAACCTCAGGTACAGTCCCCCCCCCTTTTTTTTCTTGCATAGTGTTTCTTTCCGTCGGTGCTGCTGGCTTTAGCACAGCAGCTCCATTAGAGGTGCAGGTGGTTTATCCGTAACGACCAGATTAAAAGCTTGTAGCCTGGAGAAGTGGGGGGGGGATCGTGAAGATGCTGGACATAACTTTAATGACCTCCCCCCCCACACACCTACTGTAAAGCTGTAAATACTTTATTTAGTATCTGCGAGGCAGGACATATTGACACTTTATTAAAAAGCCTACATTTGGGGAAAGGTCCTGTTTTCTCCTGGGGTTTTGGAGGACAGTTTGTTTTTGCAAATTGAACCCTTTTTCTTGGCGTGTCAGCAAATGGCAATAACTAGTCTATAAAGCAGCATCTGGAACAGAGGCGCCTTAAGCTTTGTTTTCCATGCAAATGCATTAAAGACAAACCCCAACCTAATGAAATGTCCAAAGAACCGTCACCTAGATTCCTTTTTGAGGATGTTGTGTGATTTCTTCCGGGCCCAGGCAGTGGCTAGGACGTGATTCCTGTGATTCCCTTAGTTGGGGAAAAATAATTGGAAATGTTGGCCCGCCTTTTTTCGCCTTCCGCTAGAGGGCAAGCGTGTGGCCGGCTCCCTCCTCCATCGCCCTAAATACATAATTCACAAGGCAGACGCTGCCTTTGTCCTGCATGCAAGTGGGGAGGGGAAAAACCTAGATAAAGATCAGGTGTTATGTTTGGGAGTGTGGGTTTAGTGTTTTGAAACCGATCCAATGACGGTCGGTTTTGCCCTCGCCACATTCCCAAGCTGCCTCCGTCCGCTTTGGTACGCATTTCAGAGCAAACGGACAGAAGCTAATGGAAATGGGTTTTACTTTTTAATGTTTGCCTTGGTGCGCTTGGCAGAGGGAAAGCTGACAGAGGGTTGCCTGCAGAAAATTGCCTCCGTCTTCTGAGTGCTGCCCCCTAAAACCTCCCCAGAACCGCATCTGGACCTTCATCGGGACAGAGTGTAGGCACGGATAAATATATTCCCCCTTGGGACTTGAGCTGAGGGTTTTGGAATTGGGTCCGTCCACCTCTTGGTTTTTTAAAAAAAAACGAGTCTGGCCTCTCACAGCCATAACATTTCCTCCTGAGATATTCCCCAGGCGATTTTGGGGAAGGCGAACTTGGCAGCATCGGCCAGCCAAGCCCCTGCGCTCTCGCCTCCTGCTGACTTCAGCTCTTTCGTTGTTTGGGGCAGAGAGAGGATCAGACCGGCTGAGAGAGGCCTTGTCTCTCACCTTGGCAGAAGAGCCCGGGAAGAGCTGGTCTTCAGCAGCGCGCTTGTAAAAATGTCCAGATCCATGATTCGTTTGTAGCCTGTGCTCCTGCCTGGGAGATCGGCCGAAGCAGAATTTTTTTGGCTAGGCGAGGGGAGGCTTACATTTTCGTAGCAGGTGTATTGTAGGTAGCTAGTTGTGTGCAGGAAGTAGAACATCTGGGCAGGTAGCCCCATCTGCTATACCAAGGTGGTTGTATATTCTTCCCCCTTTCAGAACACAATTAATCAACCAAGGTCTCTGAGCAGGCAGGTGGGCTACTAAAGATTTCTGTGAACTAGTGACTGTTTGTTTGTGGTTCCGTTAGCCAAGCTTGCTGGTAGAAAGTCCTGCTTGGAGCACTTTATTCTGGGAACATTTTGAAACTGAGGTCTTCGGAGTCCTTGCAAAAAAGCATGATGCAAAGTTGCTGAGCCTCTGCTGTCTCAGCTGTCCTAAAACATGCATAAGAGGTGATTTTTATTTATTTTGTATTTTGTATTTTTTGCAGCTGATGGGCCTTGTAATTCTAGCAGAGAGCCTTTCTGAGTGGGCCTTGCCCGGAAAGAAATCTGACTTTGTTATGAAAAATGTTGGGACATATATTGCGATTTCCTTAGAAACAACGAGGAAGCTCCTGGGCTCTTCTATGTGAATTTTATTGGCAGTTCCGTTTTAGGGAGAGTTTTTTTTTTTTAATGGTGATTCAGATCCACTCTTCCTTACAAGTCCTTCTCTCCCCCACCCCCACCCCCAAAAAAATCAGGGCAAAAGTTGCTGAAGTATTTCACTTTTTTTTTCTGGTCGCGAAAACTGACTACTTGACCGAGTGGGAATCGAAACCGTTGACTGTATTGTTGTACATAATTGTGCTTTATATTCTGTATATCAGCATCCTTTTACGGGGGGGGGGGGGGTGGGGGGCATGGGTTATAACCAGGTTTCATGTGCTTGTGCCCTTGTCAAACACAGGTTGTGTGAGGGTGAACCAGTTCAGAATCCGACTCCAGAAAGGGACTTCCCATTTCGGACTTCCAGGCCTAAGGGGAACATTCTCCCTTCCTGTCTTTACCCGATAGCCTCTGGAGCTTAATCACAGACCCAACACGGGTGTGTGTTTACAGGGCATTGCTCTGTCTCTCTTGATTGGAGATGTAAGGGTTTTTTTCACTCTAAATAGGGCCGGGGTGGGGTGGGGGCGTATTTCCATTCCTGTCTCCAATGCAAGGGATGCTTTTTCTGCCTCAAAGACACGACCCCCCCATCCCCATTTAGAAAAGGGGGGGATCCTCTCATGCCCTCCCCTGTTCCTTCTGCGAGAGGGCTTCTGAAATGTGGTTCACTCTTAGGCTCTGAACATTTTTGCTCAGTAATGTCGTGTTGGGGCCGGGAGTTTATTCCCCCTGCCCACCCGCCCGCCCGCCCGCCCGGTTTCCTGTAATACGCGTTGCAGATGGACTCCTCTGTGAATCGTGCTTGCTCCCGAAGCTTGTTGGTGGAGGGGGGGGCAACGGGTTATGGGAATTCTTTGTTCAAAGGGAAACAGCCCCCCTTACAATAAATGCCAAACCTTCTGGTCAATGGAAGCCTCGTGTCTCTGTCTGTGTGTCTTTGTCGTGCACAACCCCTGTGTGTTCCTAGGAGTGTCCCGCGAGCGTGAGCCCCGTTTCAAAATGGGGACCCTTCGCTCTTCTAAAGGAGCTGCCGTTTTCTGGCTCTCGGGCTTGCATCTGATTGCCCAGCTAGTTGTGCAGTTGGAGCTCAGCCGGTGGTGCGCTCATTGCACAACTGACCACACAACTACCATCATCTGGTGCTCATGGGGTTTAGGGTGAGAGAAGATAGGGCAAGTCAGTTGACCATCTTCTAGGGTGTGCAGGAGCAGGTTTGAGAATCTGTTAGGTTTAATAGTTGTTCCCGGCATCTCTTGATACCCATTACATTGCCCAGGGATGATGGGAGGTGTAGTTTTCTCGACAGACTCCATTGCTAGTTTACGTTAATATACACATCTGACTTGGAATACAACAGTTTCTCCTACAACCCTGAGAATGGTAGATTGTTAAGTCTAGGAGGAAAATCCCCCAGTGTCCTTGGTGAGTCAGTGCTGGTGGAGGGGGATGCTGGGACGTGTAGTCCAACCATTCACTTTTCAAAGCTCTGTGCTGAAGGCAGCTTTGAATTACGGATATTGTCCCTCATTATTGTAAGCCACCTTGGGTCCTTTTCCAAGAAGAAATGTGGGGTAAAAATATTCAAAGTAAATGAAATAATAACATTTGATGGATAGGGGAAACAGATACCACAAATGGCTTTCTCTCAATTTAGGTGGCTAACAGTACTAAGAAAAAATAAAATTAAAAACACAATAAGCTCTACATGAAAACCAATTAAACCATGACACTGATGAAAATAAACGGAATCATTTTTAAAAAATTATGAAACGTTTTAAAATTATTCTAACTAAACAATAGCATTCAGGGACTCTGGTTATGGGCGATCCCTGAAGTTTATGCTTTAAAAAAAAAACAAACCTTGCCACCCTTTCCTCTTTGACTCCTTTAAGGAAAGCTCCCAAGTTGAGAGCGGCTCCTGATTGGCCCGAATCTTGGGCATCGGGCTTCTGATTGGCCGAGGTGGCCCACGCCCCCTTTCCCCGGAGCGGGAGGGGGAAGGACTAAACCACCTGCGACTTTTTTTGAGGGGGGGTGACCTTCGCCTTGAAATATCCATTTTTACCCAGCAACGCCGCACCCCGATCTTTAATTTTTTTAAAACAGTGAAAAGAAACCTAAAGACGCTTTTCCGCCGTGCAAAGGGCCGCGCCGGCCTTTCTCTTCTCGCCCGGTGTGTGTGTGTGTATAACTCCGAGCACCCCTTTTTTCCTCCTAATGGTGCGGTCCAAATTCAAGGTGCTTGGAGGAGGAGGAGGAGGAAGGGGGGGGAAAGTTCCAGGCACGTTGGGCTCCTTTCCTGGGCTTGCCTTTCTTGCAAATGCCCAGCCTTGCCCTTTCCAGGAGAGCCGCGATGTGGCTGCATGTCTTGAAGAAGGCGGTTCCCAGAGTGGGGTGAGTCTGGGTCTGGTCTGGGGAGGGGTTCATGGGGGACCCCCCCTTCGCCCTTTGACCCCAGATCCCCCAAATTGGGGGAGGGGAGGGGGGAGATCCACAAGATCCCAGCCTAGCCCCCCCCTCCCATCCCTCTGCCCACCTCTCCCAGTTCCTTTTTTATTTTTATTTTTATTTTTATTTTATTTTATTTTATTTGTATACCGCGCCGATTTCCCAAGTGGGAACTCTGGGCGGTTCACATAAAACACACAAGAAATCCCAGAAAGAAAAACGATGAATCAAATAATGATGATGATGATAAAATTAAAGGGGGGGAAATACTTGTGCCAACAGTGTTTTAAATCGCCCTGTTTATGGCAGCTGTATAATAATAATAATAATAATAATAATAATAATAATAATAATAATAATAATAATAATAATAATAATAATAATAATAAATAGAATTTCTATATAGTAGGGCGAGCCCTTGATCAACCCCACTTTTCGGGGGGAGAGGTGTGTGTTTGTAAAACAAAAAAAGTGTTTCTGCTTATATACCGCCCCATACCACTTCAAGTAGTTTCTGGGTGGTTTATAGTTTCTTTACATTATGAAGGCTACCCATGTGTGTCTGTATTTACTCTGGCTCATGCCCCTTTTCCTTTTAGGGCCTGATTTTTGGGAAGGTCGTCTCGGCCTCCTCTAAGATCTGGACTACAGCTCCCATCCGCCCCGGGTTGGCGGGCTGTTCAAGCATGACGGGCACTGCCACTCTTAATAAACAGAGGTCCCACTTGGTTTTAAAAAAGCACCTTCTTTGTGGGGTTGGGTGGAAATTTTAGCTTTCCAGCATGAACTTGTGGGTACCTGTCAGGCGTCTGTTGCCACTGGCCCAGTCAGTAGGAGAAGGATGGGAGTTGTAGTCCGCCACCCCTGGAAGGTCACGGGGTTCCCTACATCCAGTTTATACATCTTTTATTCCTGTTATCGCATCTTCCTTCCCATGGTTCTGTGGGGGAAGTAAACCCATGTGCCCAGTTTTGTATTTAATAAATGCCATTTTATTCTTTTTTGCATCCCTCTCTTGGGATGGTTTCCCCCCTCAACTTTGTCCTTCTAAGATAGTTTAAAAAAAAAAACTTCCTAACTACAATATATATTTAGAGTTAAGTTTGGATGTTTTCCAAGCCGACTGGAAGACACTGAGCGTATTCCTGCCCTCAGGATGTTAATTTTCTCTCTTTTTAGAAAACTTTTCCTTTCCAGAAGTTGACTCTGGCTTTGGGGGATTATTATGATTTTTAAAAGGCCGGGAGAGAGAAAGGCAGTTCTGAGAAATGCGGTTTTTGGACGACAAGCCCCAGCATCCACCGGCCAGCTTTGAAAAGTTTGAAGAGTTTTCTAAGATTTGGGAGGGGCACAAGGGAGCTGCCAGTTTCACCACATCCTTTGGAAAAAAACAGAACACCACCGCCGCCGCCCGTGCTTTGGGGTAAAAGTGGTTTGGTGGGTGTGTTGACATTTCCTGACCTGTCTTTCGACAGGTGGAATTTTACCCCCTTCTCTCCAGCAGGGAGAGAGTTCCATGACGTTAAAGGATAACCTTCCCTTTAAACCAGAACTTCTATATGATTAACTCCTCTGTTTTAAAGGCCTAGGTCGATTCTTGGGTGCAGGATTTTTTTTAAAATGAATATGCTTCTAGCTGGTTTTCTCACATGCACACAAAATAAAAATCTTAACAATTCAGTTGCTCCGAATTCGGCAATTTTTCATGGTTCCGATCCCGATTGTTTTTCTATTTTGATGTTTTCATGTTGCTTTTAACGCCCTGGTTGAAACCTAATCCGAAAACAATGTAGATCAATAACTATTCTTTGTTTCTTTTCTCCTTTTCCCACTGGATGCGGCTTCAAAAATAATTAATATTAAATCCTCTTTGGCAGCAACGACCGAGATCCAGAGCAAAACTGAAGGAGAAGCATCTTATAAATAACTGATCTTTCCGAGTTTTTAAAGATCCAAGTAGATCAAAACGGATAACAAATCAGGCGTTCAATTTGTTTTTCCTCTCCAAAGAGATCAAAATGCACACTTTTTGGCCTCCTGAGTTTCCCTGCTGCTAGGAAGGGGAAGAGGCACTGTTCCCCAAACGTAGATCTCCAAAGTCACCACTCTAACCACTACACCATACAGCTTGTGGAAAGATGCCCTCCTAAGAGGTTGATCTCTTCGTCTCTTAACTTTTATTAAAGAGTGACCAAACGAAGAGCTCTCTCTTAAGTTTATTGGGTGATGAGTCCTGCTTGAACGCTGCAGCGGCCCCTGCGCACTCCCATTTTATCTCTCCGACACCTTTACTTCTGGTTGTTATCGAAACGAATGAGAGCCTTGAAGACTTATCAGGCCTGACTCGAGATAAGAGAGGCCGGGCGCAATAAGAAAGCCGCTCCTTTGGAGAAAGTGAACGTAGCTGGCTGGAGTCTTCTCCTTTTGAAGCCCCCTTGCCTTGCAGGGGCCGGTCAATGTCACCTTTTGCACCGAAATACACAGGTCTAGCCACTTGAGCGTGGATTTTGCTGACCAAACGGTTGGACTTGGGACTTTTGGGGAAGGAAATAAGAATTATTAAATCAAGTTCACTCTGGGCAGGAAGATTTTTGGCAGGGTTTTGCTAATGTTGAAAGCTTAATGTGTGTGTGTGTGTTTTTTTTTTTTTTTAACAGCACGTTGGAAAACATTTGAAGATCAGCACTGAGGCAGAAAATAATTCTAAAAGGGTTTGCGAAAATCCAGCTTTTCTCTTACTGTTTTCTTGCCCTACTACTTTGTATCTCCTGCCCCCTCCTTCCAGGTTGCGATGGCACCATTGTGGTGTTACAGAGGTGGCCAACGAACCGATTTTGGGGTTCATGCCCGGCAGCCCTGAACGTGCAGCGCTGCAGAAGGTAAAAAAAAAAATACAGAGGAGTGTCTGCTTTTATTCATCATTTACATTCATATCTGGTTTTTCTGGGAGCCCTGTACGGCAGACCTGCCTTTCATTCTCACTTCTGTTGTCACAGCAGCCCTGCACAGTAGACCGGGCTAGAGAGAGGGAGCAGCCCGCGATCCACCCCGAATGTTCATACCTGGGGGGAATCTCCCGTCTCGAATCACGACGGAAAAATTAGTTTTGAAGCACCCTGGCTGAGCTGAAGGGAGCCTTCAGCCCCCGCCAGGCCCTTGGAGCTCCACCTGTCATTGTTCCACACCGTCGCTCCGGCCGTCTGGGGCTGATGGCATTCGGAGTCGGAAATTTGAAGAGGGTTCCTGATTGGACGGGGGGGTTATTTTTTAAATTTTAGGACGTTGGGTTATCCCTTTTGGGTATCCCAGAGCGATGGAAGTGGGTTAGAAGGGGAGGAGGGAAGATGATGGAAGGAGAGAACAAGATGCATCTGAAAACTCAGCACAAGGATTTGAGGACAGGGGCGGGGGGGGTTTCCTTTGGTTTGAGAGGCCGGTTGGCAGTGACTGGAGTGCGTGTTCCTCCCTCTGTAGGCTCTCAGCGATGTGAAAGGCAAAACCGAAGCCATCCCATGCGTCGTTGGGGGTGAGGAGGTGTGGACATCTGACGTGAGGTACCAAGTGTCGGTGAGTTCCACCGGCCCGGCCCGGCTTTAGTTTTTTAAATTACTCCGCCACTCAGCAGCGATCCATGCCAGTGATTTGCCATGATTGCTAGACGTTTAGCTTGTATTTGTTTACTTGTTCGTGGGGCGTATGGCCCACGCTTTCCTCCGGAAACTGGCACTCAAGGGAGCTCGGTCTCAGATAATTTTTTTAAAAGTACAGAGGAAAGAATAACAATAGTAAAAATAGCCAAAATGTGTTTGTGTGGGTTTCATGGTGGCAAAGAGGTACGTGCCTTATATAACGCAGCTGGTGCTGTCATCTAATGGACACAATATCATAATCTGGAGGGGGAGATGGTGCTGGTAATTAAAGACTTCCTTCTTTCATCCCGGGGTTTGCCCAACTCCCCTGCGATGGGACTGATGGTGGGTGAGCCGGGTGAATGCCGGATCAAAACAGGAGGTCTTTACAAGTTATCATCTGTAACACTGGCACCAATGGGTTCAGCGGGATTTTGGCT
The DNA here is from genome assembly GCA_029282475.1 of Phrynocephalus forsythii. Classification (NCBI taxonomy): domain Eukaryota; kingdom Metazoa; phylum Chordata; class Lepidosauria; order Squamata; family Agamidae; genus Phrynocephalus; species Phrynocephalus forsythii. Next base: position 1,201,394 of record JAPFRF010000020.1, on the reverse strand, counting down.
CTCGAACTCAAGACCCAGGAAGTTTGGGCTGAGGGGCTGCTCAGCATGGTCAACCCGGATCTTCTCTCATCATCCTAATGGTTCTTTCTTTCACAGCCTTTCAACCATGCCCACAAGGTGGCGAAATACTGCTACGCAGACAAGGTAAGGAAGGTGCCCGCTGCTTCTCTGAATGATTCCCTGTTCTCTCCTCAGCAACCTTCTGGCCAGTTCCGTCCCAGGGAAGTTAGTTTACCGAAGTGTATCACAGAGGAAAAGGGAATCCCTCCCCTTTAATTCCTTATGGGGCAGGATTTAACCCCCTTGTGAGGAAACTAGATCCTTTTCTCCTCTGGTTTTGGGAGAACCTTTCGGCTTCCATCGGTGTTACCCAGCTGGTATATATTTATTCCTTTTCCCCCGACAAGGATTTGCTAAACAAGGCCATCGACGCTGCCCTGGCAGCGCGGAAGGAATGGGACTTGCGCCACGTCCAGGATCGGGCCCAGATATTTTTCAAAGCCGCCGACATACTGAGTGGGCCCCGGAGAGCGGAAGTCCTTGCCAAGACCATGGTCGGGCAGGTATGTCTGTGGACCATGGGCAACGGTTGCACGTCCCTTGATGCATGACGGTTACGAGGTCTAGCTTTGGGAAAACCCAACCCCAACCTTAAATCTACTTCTGTAGGGAAAGTCTTCCCGCCCCCTTGTTTTGGATTTTACTCTATTATTCTTTGGGGGTCCTTTTCAGTCATGGCGCCCACGGCCCTCCTTACCATAGATAGGGTGGTGGCGGTGACTCAGGGAAGGACTCGAACCTGGATCCTCCCCCCCCCCATTTCCTTGAGTCCAACCCACTGAGCCCTGCTTTTAACTTTGCGCTGGAAGGTCTGGAAGCCTTGTTTTGCCAGCAGGGGGGTTGCTGGGGATTTGGGGTCCCAAATCTTTCGGAGGGCGGGAGGCGCCAAATGGCGGACTGAAATTCCCCAAAAAGGCTGCCTGGGGGGGATTCTGGGAGTGGTAGTCCAAAAACACCTAGCAGCCCCTCTCTGATGAGGAGCCGAGGGGGAAATCCTCAAAGGTGAAGGTGGAGGATGTGGCGAAAAGGGTTAATATACATATGAATATTTATGACTCTAATTTGAATAGCCAATCACTAAGCAGGTGGGAGTGGCTAAGAATGTTATATATGGAACATAATGGGTGATGGGCAATTTAGGTTAAGTGCTGTTCAGTTTGAGTTCAGTTTTTGTTACAGCTGAGGGGAGAGTCTGGTTTAGAAAGGAAACATATTTATTTATTTATTTATTTTTACAACTTATATGCCGCCCACTACCCAAAGGTCTCTGGGCGGCTTACAAATAAGGAATTAAAACAGTTAAAACATCAAATATCAATAAATAATTGAAACAA